>VXBH01004765.1:288876-301069 GCA_013400035.1 Rynchops niger
CACCCCTAATCCTATTACTCTCCTACTGTAGACAGTGTCTAACACAGAAAAAGACCTCGGGAACAGAATGATAACACCAAGTAGGGCTTTGTTTATGGGGTGTTTTTTGTTTGTTTCTTGGGTTTTTTTACCAGGACCACTTCTAGGAAGATGAAGCTATTATCTGCTTCCACAGAATAAACAATTATATATAACCTATTGTTCACTTACCCTGCTGTCTCTGTAAACATCAAAAACAACTGAAAAGGAGAAAAAAAAATACGTTAATCTTAAAAGATATATAATTTCACAGAAGATGTCTAAATCTGAATAAATACTTGTGTACACAGCAAGCTGTAAAGTCAATATGTCTACAGAACTGCAAGCCAGAATTAGATTTGTTTCCAAGAGGGAGCTGAAACATTTCAAGAACTACTGTTAATGCACTGAGAGATCGGCTGCCGGGTTTTTTCCATTTAATACTGTTTTCTTCTGTTGATTTTTCCCCCCAGTGAAGAACATCTGATAAACTCTTAGCCCAGACAGAAGCTTATCTTCAACATTACTCCTGTTTGGTTTACAGCAGAACGGAGAAATTTCAAGGAAGGAGCAAGACTCCACTGTGCTACACTTTGCACAAACATTTAGTAAGAGAAAGTTCCTGCTTGATGGAGATTAGGACTTCAGCACGTAACAAGACAAACAGGTTGTGTGAACAAAGGGGTCGATGGGTGCGCTGAGGAAGTGGCAGTGAAATGGCTATGTTTAATGTAACCCATGGCAGACACCACACACCTACTGATGATCAACAACTCTTTTAAACAGACCCTTTGCCTACTCAGTGTCTGACGTAAATCTGCCCTGCTTCATTGTCGTCCCTCCCTTTGACTTAATCAAGCGTGAATCTTTGTACATGCATCTTTCTATTAGCTTCTGTTCTGTACAGTTAAACAAATCTTTGTCTTTCTATTCAGCTAGGAAAATTGACAGATAAGCATTCAGGCATGACTACATGCAGAAGTTGTACCAGTTTAGCAGAAAGAAAGAGAAAGAAAAACCTCAGAGAAACACTGTATTGTCACTTCCTTCACTAATAAGGAAGGGAACAGTTCATCTAAGAGATTTCCCAATACGTGTGGGATAAACTAAACCCAGGATACGACTGAAGAACACTTGAGCCTCAGGAAATACTCAGGAAGCTGCCCATCAGTAACAGGGATGTTGATTGATCACTTTCACGTATGTAAGGCTACTCAGCAGCTCAATCTAACATTTCATGCAAAGTTGGCTGGGCTAAGGGCAAACCACAACTCCACAGCACCAGAGCCAGTCACATAACTGGTTTTGACCATATATGCTAAAAATCCACACAGCTTTTTGCACAACCTCAGTTACGTCAATTTAAAATTGCACTCCAGAATTAAGTGCTATGATTTTCTCAAGACGACAAGACCTCGGTGGCTAAGTCATCCATGTGAAGAGGAGCACAGCAACCCTAACTTTCTTCTCCAGCTGTTCAACTGAACTTGTTGCCTGTAACGTGTACTGTCATGAGTCATATTTCGTTAATGGAAAACTTGCATCTGAGCTTTATTATAAAATGACACCAGTCAGCTTAAAACAAGCCTATGGCAACCATTGAAGCTAATGGCATTTAGGAGAATTTACATCCCCATTAAGACTGATTACACATTGGTGCCTAGTTTCGGACACTCACTAACACTGAACACACAAGAAAACCTGAACTGTTCCCTCTTCTTAGGGACCACCTCAAAGCAGGAGTGTCGTGTGCCAGTGAGACTGTAAAAAAACTTTATCAGCAATTGCTTAAAATGAAGGGCAAGCCAAGGCTCAACTCTACAGTAAGTATCAGTACCTCCAGTACACTGTTCTTACTGGGCTCTTACGAAAGGTATTTAGAAGGTTCTACCATCATTTAGAAGTATTTATAAATCATTCACCCATCTGTTTTCCTAGTGCTCTGACTCAACTCTTCCATCTGGAGATGCTACCAGACCAACTGGAAAAAGCAGAGCAAACAGCATCAAAATCCCCAGCAAAACAAGAAGTCAGGAAAAAGAGCTATAATACCTTTCTTTTTAAAGCAAACAAACAAGCAAACCCAGATTTTTACTGGTAACAACACATATGCTACCAGACAGTGGATCAAGGGATATACTGGAGGATGAATGAAGGGTGGTAAAAAAAACAAAAACACAAACAAAAACCAAACCCAAAAACCAGAGAACACTTTCTGCATGGCATTTCTCTGCAGAAGGACAAGTCACTAGCATTTAGTACCTAATAACAAAAGTTTAATAAACCTTCATCCTAGAAGGTCACCCCGAAACCTCCTTTTCCCAGAAGGTAACTCAGTTGGCATAGTTTTATGTCCTTTACATAAGATGACACTTCAGATCTTTCAGTTCACCAGACAGCAGTTTCAGAGCCTAAATCTAGGCATCAATTTCCCAAAATAGTGCCCTGAATTCTTATCTATCAGTTGATTACATACCAGCTAAAATTACTTCGGAACACAGAGGAAAACTGAAAGACAGTAATCAGAATGTCAGATCTATATGACTGATCTTACTTCAAAACATTAGGGCTATGGACCTACTAAATTCATGTACTAATTTCCAGACTACTAGTCTTCTTCAAGGAGTGGTCCTTGGGAACTTCTCTGGACTGAAATAAAGAAGCCCTGCAGAGTCAAATTATTAAGAAATTTAATATAAGACAACTGACATTATAAGGTATCTTTTTAGCAAGTCACAGAATCATAGAATCGTTTAAGTCAGAAAAGACCTTTAAGATCATAGAGTCCAATGGGTAACCCAGCACTGCCAAGTCTACTGCTAACCCATGTCCCTCAGCACCACATCTACTCGTCTTTTAAATACCTCCAGGGGTGGCGACTCAACCACGTCCCTGGGCAGCCTGTTCCAATGCTTGACAACCCTTCCAGTGAAGAAATTTTCCCTAATATCCACTCTAACCCTCCCCTGGAGCAACTTGAGGCCATTTCCTCTTGTCCTATCACTTGTTACTTGGGAGAAGAGACCGACCCCCAAGTCCCTACAGCCTCCTTTCAGGTAGTTGTAGAGAGCAATAAGGTCTCCCCTGAGTCAGACAGGACAGATCTGTTTGACTGCTCTAGCGTCTCAGCAAAATAATTAACCATGTTCAAAACTTACCCAAAGATTGAGTATTCAAAGCTTTATATACACTGCAACTGTCAGAAAATTCTTACGTTTATGTACTTTACTAAACTGAGGTTGGGCCCACGCCAAACCCAATTTAAATTTCTTCATCATATTTTCCACCACTCCTGATCACCCACCACAACAGAATGCTATTCAATTCTCACTAAACTGTGTCGTGAAATTATTTCCAATCAGCTTTGCGAAGGACTCCACATTTAAAGAACTAGACAATTTATTTGATCCGCTTAAGCGTAACAGATACCATGGCCTCTAATCAAAAGTTTCAGCAGCTAAACTGCTGTGCATCAATATTCTAAGAGAAATTATTATAACTTCTTGAGAAGAAACTTACAAATCCTTTCTTCAAGGAATACATCAATAACTTAGCAGTAAACATCAGACAACATCTTTATAAAGTATTCTTGTTACCACTGAATGTCTTTTGTGAAGCATTTTCTACCTCCTTTTCAGGTTTAGAATTTTTCTTAATGAAAAACAAATATAAGAGGAAAAAGCCTTCAAAAAAAAAAATTCATTATGCCTTCTGAAGGGATCTTTCACTCATTTGTTGTGTTTTCCTGAAAACAGCCGATTCCTTTAGGGTTTTTTTTGTTCCCAATTTTATAATCATTCAGAAACTACATTGATCTGTGCTCTAGCCACAAGATCTGCAAGGTTCTCTCAAGTTAAAAAGAGCCAAGCCCTGTGAAAGCAATAGCTATGCAGAGGGAGATGCATATCCACAGATTTAAAATATTGGGGATGCCCTTATTTATAGAGAAGTACCCGCTTTTCCATTTAGCACACTGCAACTCAGTGCGCTGTGGAGGAAACGCGCCTGGCTCAGCCAACAGCAGGGGGGCAGGAGGACAGGTCTCATTTCTGTGAAGCTTGCCCTGCAAGCCCTTTCAATTTCAAACCTTCCAGCACTCTGCAAAATAACTTCAAAGAGGCAAACCCTTCATTTCTGTTCTTAATGTCTTTGTAACTGTGTGTTCAATAAGTAAAAACCTCAATACGCATCCTCCTTCCCTCCCCCATGCTCCCTTTGCTAATTGAACCCTTAAGATACTTACAGTCTTCATCCAAGAATTTATACTGTATGTGTTTCTCGAAAAACTCCTGTATTGATCTACAGATCTCCTCGTGTTGCTTAGAGATATGATCATAATATTGAGTGTAGTCCCTCTGTGATATACCTGTAAATAATTTTAGTTGATTATAAAGAGTGTTAGGCATGCAAAAAAGCCAACCAGATTTAAAACAGTCATGCATCTTACCGGTATTTCAGAAGATGGGGTTCTCCCAAGTTTCAACCATTAAGAAGTTTCAATCATTAAGAATTACTTACTGTTTGGCTTTATTCTCCAATACTTTAAGCACTTCCATTAGGAATTTTTTCCTTGAACAGTTCTGCCCTACATTTTGTGAACCTCATTTTATATGTACACCCTTTTACTATTTTAAAGTGAATTTCAGGAGGAACTTTAGCCTGCATTTAAGTTTTCAGTTCCTGCCTTTTCCTTTCAGTTTTATTCCCCCTGGTTACTCTGGTCAAAAACCTTTTCTGTTCTGCACAGCAGATGTAGGGACCAGAATTTGGAACCATGAAATCAAAGGGGTAGAGGCCACGCTTGCACATTAGTAAAGATGATAGATCTTAGCATATCATAAAGATTCTCATTTAACTGACTTCTTAAGCGTGGAATAAAGAGTTCCTGTTTGATAAGGCACTACAGCTGAAACCTTAAATTCTAAAATCAATGGGATGGCACGCAGTCTAGTACCTTATTTCTTCCACTTGCCCCCCTCAAGGGCTGTCTTGCATATCTGACATTAGATAAACTATTCCAGCTACATCACAAGCTCAATTTCAGACATCTGCTTGTCTACAAGACAATAGTTTAAGTTGACATCAACAGGATGTCACTTGCACGCATCTTAAGCGACAGGAGTTGTCATACAGGATATGTCAACATAAGCCACTGCAATACCCTGCTGGACAAATGTCAAATCAAGACCTTCCCCATCCGTGCAGAATGACTAACTAGTGCTATTTAGGAGAAGAAAAAGCCAGAATCCTCCAAGAAAGATGTATCAATGATGTCAGTTTGCTGTTTTAACTATGTACAAAACACAGAGACTAAGTTTTACTATTAGACAATGCTAACTAATTCCAAAGATGTGCTCTTTAAAAAAGTTCATATAAAGTTTATGATGTCAGTGGAACTTTGAATTATTAATACCTGAATTATTAATACCACTGCAAAGCCTAACTCGGGTCTAAAAACTTAAACCAAGAGATGGTGGCATCTCAGGGGAGACAGATGTGTAACTGGAAAATCATTCACTACACTGTGCAATATCACTCTTTAGCTTGACTGACAGGCTTATTAATTCTAACAGCATGGGAACATATTGTGAAAAATCTTGAACCGTCTTCAGAAACGCAGCTGGAGCGTTAGCTAAAAACCCCCATATCGGTAGATCTACTAGGTTTCAAAACCTAGTAATGAAATGTACAGAGTGTTTAATTAGCCGGCATACAAATACTTTGAGTTATTTGAAAGTAAATATTGCTCTCTCTCTCTCTCTATATATATATATATATGTTTTATAATACATCTGTATTAAAATGTTTCAGGGGTTATTAGTGATGCATAGCTCTGGTAGTTATGGTGTTCCAGCAACATGTAACAGCGCAGGATTCAGCTCTTCCCCCTTCAAAAAGCTATGTCAGTAGCCATTACAAAATATCGGCTTAATGAAGGATCTCTGCTATTAGCAAGATAAATTTGTTACAGAGAACTGTAACAGCATGAATGGAGAGAGAATGGGAAGATGAGTGTAGAAGCACCAGAAGGAACAGCCAAATACAAGGGCTATGAGAGTGTTATGTGTTGACAGCACCTACATTAGCACATCCCAAACCACGTGGAGCTCCATAGGTCACCCAGACCAGGAAACAGAGAACAGCGAGTACGTTCCACGTTCCTAATGACTCACAGAGGTGGGCCAGGATAGGGAAACAAATTGCTGACAGCTCCTAACAGGTACAAAAAGGCACATCCAAAGCAAACACATAGTCACCACACTGAGAAGAAGCCAGGAGAAACGAGGACTAGACAGCTAATATCCCTTCACTTCCACACCATCACAAGGAATCCTGGGCAGACCACTTGTATGTATGCATCTTGGTGCTTGTGCATATGTAGGTATAAGACAAGACAAAATGAGCAAACTTGGTTTTATTTTAATGTAAGAAAATCACCTTCCTACCTATAAAGGCTGGATAGAGTTTTGCTACGTCACTGCTATAACATTTCCTTGCCAGAAGAGTTTAGGCAGAATGACTCAATCTAAGGACAAATGTGCATCAGTCCTGTGCTATTTACATTTCCTGTTCATCTGTAAAGATTCCAGGGTAGACCACACCAAAAACTAACTCAAACTCCCGAATAGTATTTAGCCTGAAATTAAACCCCTCAATTCAAACACCTGTGAGTGCACTAGATGTCTAAACTCCCATTATAGTCAGCAGAGAATAATCAATACATCCAGAGGAGTATAATTCAGCTTAATTTACCCTAGAGCTGCCTAAAATACATGCTTTAGCACAATCTGCCTGTCCTCAAGCTGTCACAGGTCTCCCGATGCACCCACCAGCTCTTTGCATGCCGTGGATACCCTAGCTGTTCAGTGCCGCTTGAAATATTTTACATTTAGCTTTTTGAACCAGAGTAACAGATCGACAGGTTTTCTGACTCAGCTACACTGAAAATAATATGAGCTCAGACACCTCATACACCCGTGGACGTGTTCTGACCTCCCCAACTTTCTGCATATAATATCCACACGTGTCATGTTTTATCAGCATAATACTCAACCGCCTCTGTATTCATTCTGCAAGCTGGCTACAATGCCATTTGCTCCTGAATATAAGAGAGTCACTTACGAAACAGCCTTTGGGAAAAGTTTTGAGTTAGCAATTAGAATTAAGAATATCCCCCACTGTAATATTGAGCATGCTGTATCATCAGGCTTTCAAATACAGTGGAAACAGAAATGTGGCATGCCACATTTTAAATTACATAAAGAAGAAACCATTAATTCCAGAAGTGAGGTGTAATAAGAAAGAACTGTCTTCAGATTCTCCTAAGAAATTCAGAAACTCCTAAGAACTTCACCTAATAACTTTAAGAAAACCCTTACCTATAAGCTTGTTTTCCTTGACAAAGCATCTGAATTCTGCACCAGGGATTAGTTCACACCACTTGCGAAGAACAAGCTACAGAGGAAAACAAATGACAAAGTATTGTTTCATAAAGGTAACCGGTAACTTTTTTTATCAGCAGGTATACCTTCTACATTTAAGTGATGACCCCTTCAGAGGTCATCTAATGATAAGCTGACCGCTGAAGTTATTCCTGATACAAAAAACCAAAACATTCTTAACCTGCAGTTCACATAATCAATCATCTTAGCAAAGCCTTCAAAGCAATGAGACTTAATATTAATTTCAGACTCACAAAATGCTTTTGGTTGGAAGGCACCTTTAAAGACCATCTAGTCCACATTAGTTCAAAGCAGAAAGGTTCAGACTGGACATAAGAAGAAACTTTTTCACAGTGAGGACTGTCAAGCATTGGAACAGCTCCCTCGCAGAGGTTGCACAGCCTCCATCCTTTGAGGTTTTCAGACCAGATTTGACAAAATGCCAAGTAAGCTGATTTGATCTCATTGCTTACCCAGCTTTGGACATGAGAATGGACTAGAGATCTCCTAAGGCCCCTTCCCACCTTAATTATCTTATGTTCTTCCACTTTGTACGGCATTTATAACTGAAATTATTTAGGAAACAACTTCAAAGTTACACTAATGATAGAGCATGGAAAAAACAAAACTCCTGCTGTATACAACACAACAAATCTGTCATGGAATTGGCAGAAAGTTGCTCCCTCCTAGTCAAAAGAGATGATGAGCAGAATTAAATTTAACTAAATCAACCTCTATTCTGGTATACACCCAAGCAGAATTCTGTGACGCTTTTGAAGGAGCAAACCAGTTAAAATAAGGACACGGGATAGAAATAGTAACCAAACTATTATAGTCAATAGGACAGGCTGCCTGGCAATTGAAGCATATCTCTGGCTTTTTCTCAAGTTTCTGCATTTCCTAAGCTGAAGTATTCAGATAGATCCATTATTTTGAGGGCCTCAATTACTGCTCATGGGTACTGGAAACTCCCAACACCTATCAATCGCAGCAGAAAAAGCTCAGTAATCAAAGGTGACATTCCTAACTACAGTGTAAACATGAAAGTCTTTCTTTCATCTTTCAGATGTCCTGTATTTTTAAAGCACATTAAGATGGCGCTTTAAAGAAAAAAAAGAAAAAAAAGCGGGGTTCATTCATTTCTCTAAACGCCTTTCAATCCCCAGGATGACAACAAATGCTATATTTACATAAAAATTATTATTAGAGACATGACTAGATACTACCATGAAAGTGATAGCACCACATGAACAGTTTAAAGCCTTGTTAATATCTACGTTGCTAACTTAACATTTTAATCTGGTAATGAGCATTATGAAACAAGACAGGATAGACCGCTTCAGTTCAGGATGTCCCCACCTTCTCTCTTAGTAACCCCAGTTGTGATATGCACAAGCAGCATACTATCAAGTATATATGACTTTCAGCTATTGAACTTGTCCTTCCTGTCAAAACCTGACAAGATACGAGAGGAAACTGCAAGGACGCTTCAAAAGTCTGAACTTTAGCTCATCTCTGATGTGTAATTAAATGAACTCCTTATGACATGTAGTGCTTAACCAGGCTTCCCCACACTGCCCGAGCAACACAATTAAAACAAACAAAACAAATGTTATGGGCACACGCCCAAGCACAAATGGCAGCCTGCCTGTGAGCAATTCATTTAAATTACCTAGAAATCATGCAAAGAGTCTTACCTCATAGTTCAAGGAAGGATCAGGGGAATCATCAGTACAGTGAATAAATCTGGAAAAGTAAGGCACAGGCATCAAAATCTGCTTTTACATGTAAGATTTTAACCTTAGTGAGAAAAATAACCCCAAACTGTGAATCACAAAAGCTACTGTTAAATTATCTCCAAGATGTACAATTCAATACATGAGTAACAAACCTCCTTTTGACAATTATCAGGGTGAAAAAAAGGAAAAAAAAAAAATCTCCCCTTTTCATCTAGTGTAACTTGGAAGCACGTTTGGACAGGGATGTGGCTAAAATGTGTTTATTCGTTGTTGATGTTTTTTTGTTTGAATCAACTGTGCTGCTCCTTTCCTCTTTATTGTTATGTTGGCTTAACTGGATTCTCAAAAAAAAAAAACAAAAAAAAAACCAAAAAAACAAAACCAGATAAACTTGAGCAATCTAATCTAGTTTCATTGCAGCATGTTTTCCCTAGTACTTTTAATGTTTAACTTCCCAAACCACACAACAGAGACACATCATCATGCCTCAGAGCAGTTCATTTCCATGAATAAAGGATGCAAACCAGCACCACTCAGCACTTCTGATTCCACAGCATGCTATCTTTCTAAATTAAGAGTCTTAAGAAATACTCTTACAAATCTCTTGAGAGTGGGAATAAACAAAACTATTTCCATAACTGCAAGTAGATGTCAAGGTTTTGTCCCTTATGAGTAGCTGACTGCGTGCCACCTCTCAGGAGCTATCAAGAATGGAGGCAGTTATACCCAAGCCAACTTCTATGTACCTTTTTGTCATTTTACAGCAAACCTTGCAGTAAATCCTGTAACTTTCAAAGGGAATTAGCAAAAGAACATGCATTTTCCGTCCAAGTGTACTCCTAGACCTTATTGGCAACAAACTCTTTCGATGCACAGAACTGTATAAAGGGTCACTGCTGAGCAATAGTCTTAAATGGCAACATTTATACTATCTCCCTTTGGCACTGAACTTAGTTAAGCAATCCAGAAGTCTAACATCTCTAATATAAGCATTGCGTTTGTAAGACGTGGCTGCCCAGCCTTCGGTTTGAAGCGAAGAGCTATTGTAAGAGTTCATTCAGCATGCAGCCAGCAGATATAAATTTCACATGGTTTAGTTTAGACTTGAATATCCCCTACATGCAGAAAAGAAGGGCATGCTTTCCAAACGTACTGTAATCAAACAGATCATATATATCTGTAAGCCTACGTAAACAGATAACATCCTTCAACTACAGTTTATATTCCCCACAATTTAAGATCTGTCAAGGCAATAGAAACAAACTCATGAGAGGCTGCAGTTTTGTTAGACTCAAAATTCCTCCCTTACTAGCATATACGCCTACCATGCTCAAGAAAATATACCCCCCCTCACAATCATAAACTATACATAAAAAAGCAGCTGGAGTCCAGCATGTGGAGTCTCACCATCTCTGCACACTACGACCTGTATTACCTCTCACAGCCTTCTGTATCTGAGATCAGGGTACCTGCAATCTGCTTCATTTCAATAACACACAGTCTTTTACAGCAGTCAAACAGCCTTACGAGCAATCAAAACTGTCCCCTGCTCAACCTTCAAATATTTTGGGTGAGAGCTATGTGGGAAAAGATACTTCATTTTTCTTTGCAAGTCAGAAAATGAAATCCCTGGGTGCCATCCCAAGCCACACAGACTGCTGAGGTATTGCTGCCAAATCAAGCAAACAGGCAAAATGATGAATATAGACAAAAATACTGCAAGACGCAGTAATGCTATTTTTCCTTGAGCCTTAATGACACAAGACTGAGTACAAATGAGGAAAAAATGGGAGAACGCAGAGAAAAAGACAAAATAAACTCAGGTTTTTGTAGCCTCATTTTCCTTCTAAACAGTGTCATGAGTTTTTGTCAACAAAAGTTTTTGTCAACAAAAGTTTTTGTCAACAAAAAAGTACCACCCCTTTGGGGGGGGTGTGGAATTTTGAGCAACTTGAGGTAGTTGTAATTCTATATTTTTTACTAACTTATTGTAGCACTCATTTTTCTGATCCAGCTCAATCAGTCTATTACATATGGCCTTTTGATCGTCAGAGGCAGAAGGCTACGCAGGGTTTCTTTAACGCGCATCCTATTCAAGTTTGGAGGTACCTGAAAGAACAATCAGAAAGACCTCAGGAACCCCAAATTGCTGGATAGCTGGGCTCTCTTTTCTGAAGCCTCTGAAAATTGTAACCTTGAATACTATGAAGGGTGAAGGAAATAAACTCTACTGCTTATAGGCCTTGTGCTGTGGTCACCTTGTCTACAGTTTTATACTTAGAGGTCAAGAACAGAATGAGCAATGTCTCTTTATATGTAGCAGCTACACATTAATCTCCTAATGCATATACTTGACGACAAGACACACTACATGAAGCCATCCTGTGGTTCAGATTTCAACACCGAGAAAAGCAATTTAAGAAGGTTTGTAAGACCTCCAGTATTTATCCTGTTAAGAGAACCATGAACTCATTTGCAAACCACTGAGATTATTCTGTGGATAATAAACTATTATGAATATAATGAGAATTGTAAAAGTGATTCTGTACCTAACAGTTCGCCTGCTATAATGTCATAGTTTATTTTAAAACCTTAATTAAAAAAGAAAAAATCAAGGAGAAACTTCTAACAACCTTTGAACCGCATCTTTTTTTCTTGAATACTGAACCTTGCTGGAACATTAAGGACTAAAAGAAATAGGAAATTCATGCACCATTCCAAAGAGGATCATGTACTATGCTGTAAATTGCTAGGAAAATCGGGATGCAAGTAAAACCTCAAGGAAAAAAAAAACCCAAAACATCAAAGGCCTCATTTTCCACCTCCTCTCCTGTGGAACTACCTCAAAATAGGTTATACTAAAGCCTAATCCAACAGCTACCATTCTTGCAAAAAGGTATCCCGAGCGCCAAGTCACATCTTTATGAGACAACACTGCCTCCTACATTCTGTTAGGAGAACACAGGCTGTTATTCCTCCACATCTCAGAAAAAA
>VXBH01004765.1:301075-350010 GCA_013400035.1 Rynchops niger
AAACTCAAAAAAAAAAAAAAAAAAAAAAAATAATTTCTTTGTAATTTGTAATTCAATATTTAGAACTATTAAGTCTGGTATCAAAAATGCAGTCACAATGCTATCTTAAAAACACAAAGGAATGAAACATCTGCTAGATTTTAAAGTTAACAATGTGCTTATGAGCCTGATGGGCTAAACCTCATTCAAGAGCAGATTTTCTCAACTGTTCTTGGAAAGAGGCACTTACATTTTAACCAAGCCCTCTTATAAAAACCTAAACAAAAAAAAAAAAAAAGTCTCCCCTCATGTTCCTTTGTATTTTGCATATTAATACATTATGAAACTTCTCCTTGGCCCAGTGGGAGTTGTTTCACCTGCGCCGTTAACCTAGTAGATATTTCTTACCTACTAAACATGGCACAGGTGGTCCCTTCACCCTGTTTCCTGGACTTAGGCAGGGTCAAGTGGCTACTTTTAGACTCTTTACTTCACCTGTCTAATGAGCTTGTCAAAATGTTTTCAGGAATTAACTTCTGGAAGTAACAGGTCAGTAGCACCAGCTGGTCTAATAAAATACCAGAAGCCAATTTACAACACAACACTCAAGTGCACATCAGAAAACAGACATTCTTGCACGTGACTCTTACTGCCCCTATATATAAGGGCAGTCCCTGAAAAAGATGTTCTCTGCATTACCTTGCTTTCCAACACACTGATCTTTACATGACTTATTTCACCGCTATGGTTGTGATTATTAAACAACTGGAAAAATAAGAACACTGCAGCATTCAAAATCCCAACAGCAGTATATGCAGATTTGAAGTATCCAGTATTGCCCTGTAGAATAGGAACAATCACCAAAGTTTGACGAAATTTCCAAGGTTTATTAACAAGCATGATGTAACAAGCAGCTTATCTTATAATAGAAAGTGCATTATCATATCATCAGAACCATAGCTAGTATTTACACCAGTCTCCAGGTAGGCAATCATGTCTTAACAAAACATAGTCCACACGTTCTAACGATAAGGAAGCAAACTGTGTTCTAAACCAATACACTCAATAAGGCTTTAAAAGGACTTTTGTTCAAAAGAAGAGTTCTAATCACTTAACAGAAATCCCAATTAGAAAGGGATATTTTTTTTATCACGTATCCACAACACTAAGTTTTTGAAAGCCTAAAAACCTGAAAAGTTAAGGATCACACCACACACTAGTTTTTTTGTGAACTCAGCTAAGTAAAATGCAATGCTTATTTTAAAGCAGAAACAACATTGACTACATTAACAAGTGCATCACTCTGAAGCCTTTGTTAATTTACACAAAATTAACAAGGAGGGAAGTTAACTCATTATTCTGAACTTCTCAACCAAACAAAACGTCAACATCATGAGAGAATCCAAACATTTAAAATAGCCAAAGCTTATCTAGTCATGCTCAGTGTATTTGCATTAAGGCCATATTTTCTAATGGTTGGTATTGAAGTACTGCATAGCTGAAGGTTTCTCCGAACTTGAGACAGTTGAGAATTACAGCAAGGGCAGTTCCCTGACCTGAACAACGTATAGGTCAATACCAGATAAGCAGACAGGAAAGGAAGAGGTAAAGAACGTGGTTTGCCTTAAATCCCACATCACTGGTAAAGCTGGATTAAGAAACAGATCTTCACACTGCCATTGGAAAGTCTTTTCCATACTATGACCCATAAAGTGGATTTTTAAGTTAATACAATTGAAGCAAAAACAAAACACCAAAAAACCAAGGGTATACAACATTTTACCTGTTACCTACACGAGGCAAGACGCTTTTAGACCATACTGAGTATTAATGAAAGAAGCAAAAATACAGTGCAGTTATCCTCCAAGTAGCCCTTCCAAGGGATTTGGATGTATTACATATCGAATTTTCATTTGTTCAGCACTTCAGGTTCTTATACCAGCTACATTTTTAATTTCTGCTTGCTAAGGACTAGGGTACTGGCAGCTAATCAATAGTATAATTAAGGAAGACGGCTGTTTCAAATCAGCAATAATCATTTCACTGTTTGGGTGGGGACATTTTGTACAAATAACGTAGTAATTTAGAAATACCATGCACAGACTGGACAGTAATGTGTGCTGTAATCAAGTACAACATATTCATAAAATATAAGATATATAGAGACCAAAGTGATTTTACACACTACACACTTCCATTCAAATTCATGGAAACCACAAGGCCACACTGCCCATATTAACTCTACCTTACCAAAACAACTAAGCCTGTTCTGACCAAAAAAACCCATAACCCATGTTTATATCAATATTAGATTAGACTTTATAGGAAGGGAAATAAACACAACACTTCTCAAATGCAACTTAACCTTTAGATTAGGTGATGATCCCCCAATGACGTCACAAGGTTTGCTTATTTACCACCCGCTAGCTGAGCTGTGCTACCTGGCGGTACATGCGGTCTAACCTCTATCCAGTCTAAATGGATTGGACTGCTGCAATTTGAGGTGTTGTCTTTCTGCTAGAGGTTATTCTCCCACAGCAGGAGCAGCAGAAGAGAGCATGCCTGCCGCAGGCTGCCCAGCCACTACTGCTCTTAGTCTGGTGTGAACTTGAGGTGAAGTTACTGATGGTTCGAGTTAACACCCATGCTGTGAAATCTCACAACGTAGGAGCTAGAACGCATTCATTGCCTTTACCACTAAGTCAGCACTGTCTGCAGAGGGTAAAGTGAAGAGCTGAGGCACTGCCTTTACCTGATAGGAGATAAAGCCTGACAGAAAATGCACTCATTTCAGTCTCAGTGAAGGTAGTCAAACCAATTCATTCTACCATATAAATGGCATAAACTAAGAGCAGAAAAACACACACAGAGCTGCCACATCTTCTAAATCAAGTGGTGCTTGCTAAACACTTGATTGTGTCCCAAACCCATTAGAAAGTGGTTAGCCAAACAGCAATTCTCCAGGCAGCTCAGGGTACCTTTTGCCGAAACCTCTTCATACGTGAGAATAGTAGAATACAAAAACCGTATTATTTAATATTCACAAAGGGATGATACGAAGTGTACAGTTCTTTTCAGACCCACAACTGAAAGCATTTACAACAATGGACACACTAAATTTCAGTGCTCAACCCTCGGAGCAGACCATCCTCAAGACACCTGGTCAAGTCACCTAGCCTCCCGTTAGGGGAAACCGGGGAAAAAAAAAAAAAAAGCTCCTTGGTAAGGCACCAAAGTCTTCTGAGAATCCCTATTCACTCACCTCTGAAATATAAACCACAGATTTCTCATCTCCCTCATCTCTTTCACTCTCTATGATTCCAGAATCACGAATTCTCAATGCTCACAATTATTTCCCTAGCCCAACATTCTTTTCAAACTGTCTTCTCGCTCCAGTGTCTTCTCCCCTCCTTCTCTGTCTCTTCCCCTGCACCTCATAATGTTACAGGTCAGACATAATGTAAAACCTCGCATCCAAATTGGACTGACAGCGTTGGTAGCACTCCATAAATGCAGAGATAAGGATGAGGATGTTGCTACCTATCATTTTTTTAATGTACCAACAAACTGGGCGGGAAAGTGTTATTAAAGTTGCAGGAATATAAAACCAGAAGGCAGTTGCACAGCATTAATGCAGCTGGTTTCACATTTCAGACAAGACAATGGTTATCGGGTCATAAGCTATTTAACACAGGACTATTATGCTTGGTAATCCTCTATAAAGCACCTAGAACAAGTGCCCTGCGTTTGATTGAGTCTCCTAAATAACGCAGTAATATAAATAAGCATTGAATAATTACTGGAAAACAATCTCTCGGATACCAAACCATGGATTGCCCTTTTTCTTTGAAATTCTGCTTTTCTGAAAAAAACCCTAGTAATAATAGTACAAGAACATTAAATTCCAATAATTTTATTTTCTTTCAGAAAAAGGCTGTATTTTAGAAATGAGTAGCATGAATCAGATGCAGGTATTACTGGAGAAAGCTGTTCCTATACAATTAAGTATTCTCTTCATGTGAGCAGATAAAATAAACCCTAAGCACATCGTATTTGTAGTTTTAGCCATAATCCCTAGCCACAGCTTCTGGAGCGCATTTGTTCAAGAGCTACAAGAACTTGAGTTCAGAAGGAGCTCTAGGAACACATGAGCAGAAGTCTTGGGCATCTTCCAGGCAGCCACACAAACTTCAACAGCTTTAAAATTTGAAGCTTTGGTAAAGTCATGCTACGTTACCACGAGAAGCAGCACCAATAAGGTAGGTAGAAACAAGTAAATGGCAAGAGGGGCGGAAAGGCAAAAAAACCCCCAAGATTAAAATATCACTTGCTCTGGAAAACAACTTGATAAAAATGGCCTTAGTTCATAGTGTCATTTCACATGTACTACTTTAATGTCTTCCTGTTTTGCTTTTCCATCATTTGCATATTAAAATCAAGTGAATTAATGTAAGAATAAAATGGAGGCTGCTCCTCTCTTGTTGACTGAAGCTAGGTAAACAACTCTGGTTACTAGGAAAGACTCGCTCATGGTAAGTAACAGTGAAGAGGATTTGCTTCACAATTCTCTGCACTAAATTGGACCTGGCATTTATTTTTGCACCGTGGAGAGAGACAAAGGAGGAGGGAAGGGGTGAAAGGAGCTTCAAAGAACAACTAACTAATTACTGCACCTGAACAACTTTTAAACATAAATACGTATTTTTGTACCAGATATTTATAATTTCTGTACAGTAAAGAGTAAGATCTTTCAAAAGAATTGAAACGTTACCCTCAGAGAGGTGGGTTTGGTTTTCTTTTTTTTGACTGGGTATAAATAAGATTGTCTGCTAGAAATCTACTTACGGCTGAGTGAGGTCACGCGTAATGAAGTCTGAACTCTTGAAGAGGAGGAAGATGTCACTGAGAGCTTTACATTTCAGAGAGCTGTTCATTGCTATCCAGTAGGCATCCTAAACAAAAAAAGATTATACAAAAATGCACCTTTACTAGCAGGAAGGAACGCAAGCTGCAGATCTATAAAAATATTACACAACATTTGAAATACATGTAGAAAATTATTTTTTTATTCCGAGAAAAACTTCATTAGCTGTTGCAAGAGACACGATAGTTATTGCTTTTCTTACAAATCCTCTGTTGAAAGCAGAGCAAGTCCATTTAAAAAACAAAGTTTTTGCCTTACTGCTTCCAGGCACTTTCTTGGAATGCTTGATTGAACACAAGCTTCCCTTGAGAATACGATACAAAAACATTTAGGTGCACTCATTCTTAAGGCATAGTTAAAGTACCTAAAAATAGCTGGAGGGAAGTTGATTGCTTGTTTTTTTAAAAACGTGGGGTTTTTAATCTTTATCCCAGGCCAAGTTTTCAACTAGTATCCTAAATGACAAGAGTCTCATCATCATACTGTTACCGTGACAAGGATCAAGGGTTTTATGGAAGAAAGACAGGGCTGTCTTGCATCAGCCTCACCAAACGTTCCACCATCTAGCTTCTAATTTACCAGAACAATTTGCTGTATCATACTTCACCGATATCTTGTCTATCACTTCTTCCTTCTTCAGAACCACTAGTCTCTTCTACTTTCCAAGGCATTAAGATAAAACAAACCAAAAAAAATCCTTGTGATAACATCAGTTACAAGTTTTGGGAGTCAGCATTCTTACCCTTGGAGCACTCCAGTTAAGTTTAGGAAAAACACTACCACCCAAGGAACTTATTGCTTCTTGAACTTTAGCTGTGAATTCAGGAAATTCTGGTGCCTGAACAAAAAACAACAAAAATATCAATCTCAATACATTTAATAGTGAAGTGGAGACATCTTCTAAATACCATTAGAAATGCATATTTTAGAAGGAAGTGTCCAAAATCAGCAACCAAGAACCCCACAAAAATAATGTATTTGTAGAAATAAATAACTTAAGAATCAACTCCAACGTTCTTTCAGTCAGAGAAAACTGCAAATATGTTTCCAGTGTTCACTCTTGTTATTAGCAAAATTCCATGAACTTAAGGGGAAAACTTGAAAATTCACAACATTCATCATGAAAACTGCAAGAGCTGGAAAACATGCAAGTCACATAAACAGACCTTAAACACGTACTTCTTGTTTTATACCTGATGGTAGATTACCGTATACAGAGAAGATCCTAGAAGATTTAAAAACAAACTTTCTAAAATAGTTGGTTTAGAATTCAGCATCTCTGTAAAAAATCTAAAATACAAATGTTGTAGCATTCTGTCAAAGAATTAGAAGTTAGAAAGAGACCAGTTCTGTTTTGTAATAGTTCCTTAGTTGCATTTAGGTGCAGAGTGTAATAAAAGTAAATAAACCAATTCATAGGCAATTTGAGTGACAGCTCTTCATTTAAGCTTTAGTTTTACAAAGTGTTGTTAGTAATACTTTAAGTAATCAGGTCTTAAATCAGATCTTAAAGTAGCTCCTTAACAATATCTTCCATCAAAATAGAGGACACACTAGAAAGGTATGGGTTGGACTAGAAAACCTTGTCTTGTAAAGAACATTGTCAATATTGTAAAAATAAGATAGGGGAAAAAAACTCCTCAGGATGCTATGAACTCCACTCTGAATGTGGTGCAATAGAAAAAAAAAAACATATTGCTGACCTTTAAAATAATATGAAAGTCTTTCAGGCATATGTCAAAGATTCTTCATGTAATAGAAAATATATTTTCTATTATATACAAAAAGTATATAAGAACACATTTCTGCCTGAGTATTTTCAGACTCAGCTCAAAGATAACTTTTAGGCTAAAGGTAATCAATGTCTCTAAAACAACAAGGCCCTCATAGCCACAAAAGTGAACAAAAAAAGTTCATCCATTTTGGCATCCTCCTTCTGCAGCCCCCCCAAATGCAAATACTTAGAAAAACGCTCTCACATTTTAGTGCAGTGGCTTAGACTGAACTTCAAACATTCTGAATCTTTCCTTAGTACATTACCTAGTCTCCATGGGAAACTACACTCAAAAAACTGAAAAGAGCACTTACATTGTTTTACTTTATTTTTAGAGCTTCAGTCAATTCTAGAAATTATTCCTGCAAGAAGTAAAACTCTTCATCCACTGCATTCTGATCCAATTTCCTCTTGTTTTGACAGAGGTCAGGAGTCATACTATATATGTAATACCAACACATACTAAGCCTCCCTGGGGAAATGTTACCATCATGTCATTTGATTACTATCAGTGAAGAAACATAGACAGGAGGATAGCTCTAAGGCTGCATAAACAAGCTAGATTCTAACATTCCTTAAATTCTGAATGCCTGACTTTGCAACCATCAATGTTAATGCAAGCTTTTTTAAACAGAATTTTCTATAATCCTATATTCTAATTGTTCTTCAGAATATAGAAAGAGCAAGCGAAACAAGTTCTACCTGAGAGCTCAGGTGGGTCACCAAATCAGAATAACCACAACCACAGCCAACCTTACTGCTCCCTGACCCAAGAAACCAATGGAGAATTATAACCTGGGATTTACCGTTAGTAAGATATGAATGCCCTAGGCCGACAGTGAACGCAGAAGCACTTCTCCAGCCTGTCCCACTGTTCTTTACACATTATTTTCCCTAGTGTCTCCCTGTTCAACTTCCACGGTGCTACTTATCCATTCTCATCTCTTGTGGTAATTCCAGATGAAGCTCCCCACCCTTCTGCGTTCTACACAGGCTGTTTCTTCACTCTCTTCATCGCTGCCAAAGGGCTAACCAGCAACACTTAAAAGCACAGAAGACTATTTCTGTTCACTCACTGGCCTCAGAATAGTCCCCAGTTTTCAGGTAAAGAAAGCATATTTGCCATGGATGGAGTCTTCAGAGCAATCATCTACCAAATTTATAAGACGGTAAAGAGCACATTGTGAAATTCTACTTTTACAGTCTCTTTCTTTGACCAAATGTAAGTGTATTCTTGTAAGAACTAGCAATGGGCATAAACCATGTTTGTTATTAACCATTTTCAAAGCTCCAGGTTTAGCGAAAGACAAAGCCCTGTCCCTGAACAAGAGCCACCTTGAAGGCTGAAACACCCTTCTTCTTCCTCTACCCAGCTTTTATTACTGAGCATGAGGTTATATGGTATGGAATATCCCTCAAGACAATTTGGGTCAGCTGTCTCGGCCCTGTCCCCTCTCTTTCTCTTGCCTACCCCTAGCCTAGTGACTGGGGAGGGGCATGGGGCAGACTAGGAAAAGAGAAGCCTTGACACTATGCAAACACTGTTCAGCAACAGCTGAAAGTTAACTTCATCCCAGCCAGCCCCAGTAAAACATTAGCTGTAAAGTTGCAACCCACACACAGTACACGATGCTTACTTAGCTAAGCTGAAACTGCTTGCTCTATACCCTTCTGATGGGTATCAGACCTCTCAATTATGTATTCCCTTATTGTGTTGTACACTACAATGAAACCTGATTCGAAAGTCTGATATTATTTCTTTAGCAACATTAACATGAGCTTCACAGAATATAAGATGGATACCAAAATCCTTGTTCTGAATAATTTACAATCTAAGGCATCTACTTTATCAAAGCTTACATATTTGAACTGAAGCTATTAGTGTGTGAAAATCTGTCATCTATTAGTTTTAAAATCTAGACTACAAATTCTGCGCTATGCACAGCGCAAAGCAGGGCTGTGTTTATACTGCACCGAATCCAATGTGAGCAATTCAACACTTATTTGAACATTAGGGAGCCAACAGGACTGAAGTAATAGTATCAATGGCAGACAAGTGACACAGGTATGTTATCTCTGACAAGGATAGGGCAACAGCAAGTTTCAAAAAAGATGTAAAAAAAGACCATGGAAGCCTGGTTCACGTCCATCATGATCCTGATTCTAAGTGAGGCACAGTGAAATGACAGCATAAAGACGGGGGGAAAAAGAAAATATGGTAGAAAGAAATGTACATCAGAGGAAATAATGGCACAGGTGTAAGAAGAGCTGTGAAAACTGAGCTGCAGGGGCTTCATTTCTTCTGCATCCAGTCTGATTAAGTAATTGGGAGATATTCAAAGTGGTGAAAATGAAAGATAGCTATATTTAGAGCCATACTTCAGTTCATTTCCTATAGTCCAACACGTGTGTGATTGTTGGGGATGAAGAAAGGCATTTTATTTTTAGCGAAATAAAATTAAGCCAGCAAAACTTTTTAGAAGTTACAGACATTTACACTGCCATCCATCTAGAATGGTCTGAAAAAATGTCAAACACAGCAACAGATATCTCTAACTGGCAACAAGTTTCTATCACAAGGTTAGCTGACAAACCCACATCTTAGGCTTTTACCTTAAGTGTTGTAGTATTCTCATCATCTGACCACTGTTAAAAATAAAAACAAATCAAAGGTTACTGGTTTCCTGAGACATCCTTTATCATTTCTGAGAACATCAGAATTCATATGGCTTCCCACAACATGTAGATCAAATTATTGCCCTGGAGCTCCCATAGCATAACATCACCATCCTCTAATTATTACGGTTGTAAATTAAGACAGGAAAATTACTATATATTCAGCAGAAGTACTATTCTAACGCACAGATAAAAGACAACCCCTATATATTTTAATAGTGATTTATATCACAAACTTGGACATTTCAGAACTCAACAGTCTTCCCTGTCTAGAGCTTGTATCCAGCTCCAGCATTTCCATCCTTAGACCCATGATTCTTTAGTTTCACTTGTATTTCTTTTTCATCGTCTTTTTCTGCCTTCTGTCACTTTGCGCTTACGTTTTCCAGCCTTTTTCTTCTAAAATACCCTTCTGAGATATTATGGCCTCAGAAAAGTTCATAGTTTCTTGAAGTAACTCCTCCAAACATACTACTCCTCCTAATTTTCAGGGCATGAAACAGCATTAAGTTCAATTCCAACATCCTTCAACATTCCCTACTCATTAGTACAAATGTATTTATCAAGAAATAAAAAAAAATAATAATTCTTCGGTGAAAAGAGCATAGAAACATCTTAAACCTTCCCTAATGCCACAGTATAAATAATGTTTTTAAGTTTTTCAAGGCAACTACCAGAGATTATTATTTTTGCAAAGTACTCTCCTCACCTATAAATTATGCAGAAAAGGTTACACGTTCGTAATTTTGTCAAGAAATTTGATATTAAGTTGCATTTTATACTGACCTGTATTTCCTCTGCATCATCGCTTCTCTCCTGAGCGTGACTTGGTGGGTCTTCTCTAAAACAAAAAATTAGCATGAAAGAAAATTAAGCACTGGAGTTTGACTTGACCATATACATTCCATTTCCACAGCATCTACCAGCTGTTGTTTTCGTAAGGAGGTTAAGACTCAAAACCCCTAGCACAGAAATCAGAGCGAGTCGGTACAGAAAACTGAAGACTGAACACCCTGGCATTAGACTTGGGCCCCACCCAAAACACTTTGCTTCTTTCAAATTAGCAGATTACTTTCTGCTCTGAAAATGTGATAATTGAAGCTTTTCAACACCCTTAATCACTCTTTTCCAACTCTAACAGAAGCACAAATAAACAATCTTTTAAAAAAAATTTTAAAAAGTTCAATTTGAATCATGCTCTGCCTCCACACTCCTTTTCCAAATAAAAATTTATAAAATTTGAGTTCAAGATGTTGACCTGTGAATTTCTGCTTCTGAAAAGAAAATGTCCACACACAGAAAAGAAGATTCCACGGAAAGTGAATACATAGTCATTAGGTTTTTTCTGAAAAGTTCCTTTTTCTGGACAGGAGATCTGCTGTTACAAACACTAGCAAATCTAGGAGAAAGCACTTGACTGCATATATTCCCTTGAAATTTTAGGACTTTTGAAGTCCTTTAGCCAATATAACTAAGCGTGAAGATCTTAAAGGAGAAGACCAAGCTCTCAAAAAAGACTTATTCACAGCAAATCAGCATCTCAAACAGGGTAAGTTCAAATATGTATCCCGGCCAAAAGTCAACTCTTCAACAAGCTAAGTCTCTGCAGCCCCTTAAGGCACTTCCCTAGGGATTAAACTATCAATTCAGTTTATGAGATCAGGAGGTCACATACCTGTTCACTGAAGATTAAAAGCAATCTTGGCCTTGACTACAAGATCACATTAACTTCTCACTAAGGAAGTTCAACTCAGAGAAAAACTGGTTTCTAAAAGGAATTTTAAATTGGAAACATCTTAAAAAATATAAGTCAATTATACAGCTGGCCATTACTCCATTGAAAACAACAGAAATTGTTTGTGTAACACAGCTGTAAAGTCAAACCCTCAGTTTCAGCTTTTCTGAAGGCTTATTGAAAAATAAGTGTCTGCTGCTACATAAGTTACACAATTCTGCAGAAGCAGGTGACAATATTACTTCTTATCCTAAATGGTTTAAAAAAACAATTCTAATTTTCTGCACACCTTTTATAAAAAAAAAAAAATAAGAGACACCCTTCATCCTTACAAGGTGTTTAAACACCTTCAATTTCATATCAATTGATTCCAAAGAAATTAGACACAACTCCCTTACACTCACAGCCTAATTGGTTGCTCTGTGAGATGCAAACTACCAGTTAGGAAATGATGGAGTGTGGACTGATTTCTGAGTCTGATCATTAACAAGATGTACGCATGCAATAATCATTTTATAAGGAAGCCATACAGTGAGATTCTAAGCAGAAAGCAAAGAACAAGGCCTGGGTTCTTTCCAACTGTTTCTCATATCTATCCACCTCATTCTTCTCCATCCAAAATCTTGGCACAGGAATACACACAGGACATTCAGCCTTGTCTCATGCATAGATTATATGTATGCACATAATTATACAAACTCAGTAATTATTAAAATATAATATATAGTTTATCTTATTGAGAATTAAACTCAGATAATGTCACTTCACCCCTGGATAAGGGAGCAGGCACGTGAATGGCATGGGGCAGGTCAAGCCTCTGAACTGGAGCTAACCATATCAAAGCAACCAAAGACAAACCAGCAGGCTGTGCACCCCAGAGACTCGTAGACTTCACAAGGAAAGGCAGAGAAAAAGTGAAGGAACTACCTCCACTTGGTCTAGAATGAAGCATATTACACAGATTTTAGGATCTGCAGCAGGCACCAGCAAGTCAAGTTTTACTAACAACAGCCAGTCCATTCACATGCTCATACCGTATGAGGTTTACTACAGCCAGACCAGCCAAATTTTTAAAATTCATTAGGCAGAATATGTGTATACAAAATAGCGCTGTGAGTATAAAACAGTATTAGTACTTGGAGGGTGAGGGGAAAACAGGCTTTACCTTCCGGAAACCACAAGTGTTCCATCATCCAGCAAATATTCTTTCACATTATCTGGTAGAGGAAGTATAACACTGAAAGAAACATGAGAAATTCTTCAATATTTTATTATTGATATTACTTATTAAAATAATAACAAGAGTTAAATAAAAACAATTAGGTTTTTTTATTATAGAACACACCTCAATAACAGTATGTTTTATTCCCTAATACTATGAAAAAAAACATTTCTCTTTCTCCCCTTTCATCCCTTCCCAAAAAGCAATGCCTATTTTCCCTCCAGGGAAGCAGAGGAGAAAAAGTCAAAAATTTTAGATGAAGTGCACAAAAATGCCCTACTCCTTCAAAGATCTAAGGCATTCAAAGGAAGAGTGTGTGCAGCCAATGAGAAGGAGACAAGATGTTGCTTGAATTGAAGGTTTCCCTTCTGAAATACAAGCCAAAATATGCCTGTATCACCTGAATGTTCCAAAAATGCAATACTATCACTAAACTTACTAAAAATATGCATAAGCTAAACACTAAAAAACATAAAAGATTAAATGCTTTGATTACTATAAGCCTGATGTCAGTACTTTTTGATCCAACAGAGCAACTATCTTACGCTTGACTTTCCTGAGTTACCAGTAGTTCTCCGAAACATCTGGTGACCTGCAGCAGCACCTTAGAAACTGCAGAATTTGCTACAGCTCCCAGAAACGCACAGAAAAATGAAGTCAGTCACTTGGTTTGGGGGCGTTGAGCTTCAGTTTCTTTAAGCAGCCGAGTGGGAAGGGCAGCGATACGGCTATCAGCTGATGCTCAGTCCCACCAGGAGGGCAGGGGTGCCTGGCCTGCCCAAAACACCCCCGCAGGGTGCAGGGACGACCCCCCAGCTCCTAGAATTCCAGCTTGATCAAGCCTTCCCCACCTCCGTCCCTATACCACGCAGGTCCCCTGTATCTCACCCAACACAAGTCCGTTTCCGACCCAGCCCAGCCCCCCACAACTCCCCTACGCCCCACCTCCCCCCACTTCTCCCGGCCTAGGCCACGCAGCCCCACACCGCCAGGGCCCGGCCGCCCCCAGCCCCACACCGCTCCTTTCACCTGCGGATGGAGACGGCCCTGAAGAGCGGGTACCACACGGAGAACTGGCAGTGCACCACCTGCTCCTTCTTCATCCTCCCCCTCGCTCAACCCGCTCCGGTCCGGCCCGCTTCCCCCCCTCACCGCTCCCGGAAGCTCCCGCTCCGCCCGGAACCTTCCTCCCCTCAGCTCTGGGCGCCACCCGGCCCGACATCGGCGCTGCACACGCCGCGGAGTCGCACGGCCCCGCCTCAGCGCTGCACACGGCCGCTACCTTGCCTCGCTTCGGTTCGCCTCGCCTCGCCTCAGCGCCGCCCGGTCCCGGTGCCGCCCGGCCGCCCCCGACCTCACCTCACCCGCCTGAGGCAGCGGCTCCCCTCAGCTTCCGGGCCGCTCTCCCGGCCCCGTACGTGTGCGTGGCACAAGCCGGGGGGTTTCCAGGCCGTTACCTGGAGAACACGGGTGGCTTTAGGGGAGCTGGCAGTGTTTTTCCCCCGCCTAGCAGACTTTGCTTTCTTGCTTTGCATGTGCTTGTGTAGGATTTCCGTGCACTGGTACAGGTTAGGGGCTGACCTGCTGGTAAGCAGCTCTGTAAAGATGGGCCTGGGAGTCCTGGTGGGCAACAAGCTGACCGTGAGGCAGCAATGTGCCCTGGTGGCCAAAAAGGCCAATGGTCTCCTGGGGCCAATTAAAAAGAGTGAGGCCAGCAGGTCGAGGGAGGTCATCCTCCCCCCTCTGCCCTGGTGAGGCCACATCTGGAGTGCTGCGTCCAGTTCTGGGCTCCCCAGCCCAAGAAAGATAGGGAACTACTGGAGAGAGTCCAGTGGAGGGCTGCAAAGATGATCAAGGGACTGGAGCCCCTCTCTTATGAGGAAAGGCTGAGTGAGAGACATGGGGTTGTTTAGCCTGGAGAAGAGAAGATTGAGAGGGGATCTCATGAATGCTTATAAATATCTAAAGGACGGGTGTCAGGAGGATGGGGTCAAACTCTGGTCCTCACTGGTCCTCAGCGATAGGACAAGGGGCAGTGTGCACAAGCTGGAACACAGGAAATTCTGCCTGAACAGAAAAACTTAGAGGGTGGCAGAGCACTGGCACAGGCTGCCCAAAGAGGTGGTGGAGTCTCCTCTGGAGATGTTCAAAACCCGCCTGGATACATTCCTGTCCAGCCTGCTCTAGGTGACCCTGCTTTGGCAGGGGGTTGGACTAGATGATCTCTGAAGGTCCCTTCCAACCGAGACCATTCTGTGATTTCATCTCTCCAGCGTTGCAATGAAGCTTTGCAGCAACAGAGCTGCTTCTCTCTCCTCAAGTAGGGCTGCACATTCTTTATAAGAAACCCTGTATTTTGTTTTGTCTTGAGCTTGGCTTAGGACCCATTGCTGAGCTTCCATTAAATCTGGTTGTGTAGTTTGGATCAGAGAATATACCTTTTGAGAAGTGATTTAGAAAAGCTAATCCATCTATCATGACTTGGATAGGTTAATGTAAAGCCCTGGTACCTTGGCTGCACTTTAAGCTGATTCACAGGCCTCAGTTGGTTTAAGATTTTAACTCCTGGGAAGGATAATTTGGAAAGTGTAGTATGATTGGACGTTGCCTTGAAAGGAAGCCACTCAATAAAGGAATAAGCAATGGGAATGAAGTTAGACCTTTTATAAATGGTATGCCTTTTTCAGGTCTGAGTGTGACCGCCACATGAAATAAATGGAACAAATAGCATGATTTGCCAGCAGTAGCCTGTAATGCTAGCCACAAAAATCATCAGAGAAGGTAAAAGCAGGCCAAGCCTTTTTTTTTCCCAATGATTTGTAGTTCAAGTGCTGTTGATTCATGCTAAGAAGGATGATAAATGCAGACACTTTGACATATTCTTAAGATTACACTGATAACTAGTAAAAATTTATATTCATAGAGTTAATGTAATCGTAAGTCAGGTAGTCAGGTTCCCAGGCTGCTGCCCAAGCTGTGTTGCATTTCTTAACTGAGATGATGCAGTGGTAATTTTATGAGATGGAAGAAACTTCCGGTGTGAGGGCTACGAGACAAGGTCTATTCTGAAACCTAACATTGTAGTTTTAATTTTCAGTTGCAGCTAATTTTATGAAAAAATGGTGTTGCCACACTTGACAGCATAACTAATGTGAGATACCAGAATTGCAGCCTTCATTTAACCAAATGGTATTTCAGCTTTCAAACAGCAGAAATTCTCACTTCTGTACAGTCAACGGAATTTGGAAAAAATTACTTTTTTGGTGGAACTTTAAAAAATGTCAGTCATACATAGAGTTATTGCACCCACTTGTGGAGGAGATGAAAACTACAGAAGCTGAGATAGATGAGTCATTTTCATCTATTTTAGATTTTAGTGATAATTCTAACCACTGAAGCTGTGTAATTTTTTATTATTTGAAGTCGCAAACCATCCTTGAATATCTCTGCTGCAGAAGAGAGCAAGCTGTGTTGAAAAGAGCTTCTGCCATGAGATGAGGTTTCTAGTATGTACTTGTAACTGATATAGGTAAGTATCAACGCTGTTGTACAAACCATTACTATAGCTGCTTGTGGGATTTAGGGTTCAATTGTGGTAATCTGCGTTTGAGAAAGATACGCTGATACCCACAAGCTGCTTCTTCTACTTATGTAGAAGGATTAGTATGATCAATGGAACAGGATTTCCTGTGAGGGGAGACGAAAAGAGGAAGACTTATTCAGCCCTATCAAAAAAAAAGTTTAACAAAGATATGGTTCAATATCTACACTCTTGATATGTTTATATTGTTAATCAAAAAGGCTATAATCCTTTCCAAACGTAGGTGGTGAATTGTTGTAGCTAGGCATGTGAGGGTTTTATATTTTTAAAGCTGAATACTTCAGGTATCACACAGAGCCTTCTTTGACTGTTTCCTCTGGATGACCAGGAACCTCTAGGAACTGCTATGCTGGGCTGTGCTTTTGCTTAAATTTGGTGGAAAGCCTCACCTTGTATTTTAGAGACACAGCAAGATACCATGGCCATTGTCCAGGCACAGCTCGTAAGTGAAGAGAGTTAGAGACATTGCTGGTTCAAGAGCAAATGGGTAACAGCTAACTGAACTAATGCGGGATAGAAATTGGAAGGTAAGCAAGTGAGGTTCTAGAAGAGTTTTTCATCTAGTAATAAGGTAGATGATAGTAAACCTATGTAGTTTTAAGATGGAACTTCATTGCTTCACGAAAGCATCATATAAAATGTTTTTGAAAGAACAGAATTGGATTTAATAAGTCAGGGTTCCTGTTTAGGATTTATGTTACATAAAGACATTTTGAATGATTACCACTATGGTCTATTTCATCCAACAAGACTGTCTTAATAAAGAGCCTGCCCTGTGTACATACTGAGGAAATTGATTTACATACGTTAGATTTAATCCTGCTGATAACCAGAAATATTTTGTATACCTATTCCTCTTAACTACTTAGTGGAATTAAATGCAAATCTTATGTGTAAGGAGGCTGATTTTGCTGCATGCTCTTAAATGTTTCACAACTGTGCAGCAGATGTTATCATAAAAGGGTAAAGATGAAGTAAAAAATGAAAGTGCTAAAACTGAGTTTGACAGAGGTGGTGATTACACACTTCTGGTACTGTTCATTGCTAGAGGCCCCACAGAGCCGTACTAAACCCTCTTTGAGGTCAATGGAAAGATTCCTGTTGATTTTACGGAAAGTTTATGACCATCAGCGCTAAGAGTGATAGAGATCTTTAAGATTATCTCGTCTCTCCTGGTGTTTAAATTGGTTTACTACTTTGCACTGTCCTTTTGCTTATGATTCATGCTGATTTTCAGGACTTCAGTATTACAATGTAATATCAGAGATGAGCTTGCTTAGGATAAGGGTTTCTGTGCTGGAAGTGCCCTGTAGCTCCACAGTGAGACAGGGGACTAATGGTAAATCTCTGAGGCATCATATTTTTCTACTGCCTGGTGTGCCTTTCAGCTAGAAATGGATTGAGAGAGTGAGAGGACAATCTTACCTTCCTAGGGAGTGTTAGGATGCGAGCTGAGGCACTGAGCTGCAGGTGCAGAGCCTGGCTTTGGGCATATATTCAGCTGCCTTTTGCACGGTGTTAGCCACGACATTCCCAGTAAGAGAGACCGACGTGCTTTGGTCACGCTAGCTCCACGTGCCACTTAGACTTGCAACACAGGGGTGGCTTTTTGACCTTGTTTTTTTGGGGAAGGATTGAGTCATTTACGTGTTTATTTGTGATGTGTGTAAGGTGGAGGTAGGTTCTAGTTCTGATTCTTTCTCAATAGCAGATAATTTTTACCCCCAAAGTCCTCTTGGTGTAAGATTTTTTTCCACTTTCACAGTTGAGTGTGTAGTCCTGTGGTGGTAATGCTGTGTTGACAGAGCACCCAGATCGGAATGAAACAATTTGACTAAAATAAATCAATTTTCTCTCTACGTGTGTCTGACCTTTGAATAGTTTACGAGGGTGTCTTCAGCCAGCATAGCTACTGGGCAGCTGATAGGGCTGTTGCAACTATCTAAGTCAGGGACTTGACCCAGACTTCCACTTCTCCTTTGAATTACTTGACTCTGAAACCATCAGGTGGAGCTGAAAATGTGGATTGCACTTGCTATCACATGTCCCTAACTTTCTCCAGCAAGTTTTATTTGTTAATTTAGAATGCAGAAATTAACCTTTTAACTTTGCTCTGAAAACAAATATTGACTTTGTTTCATAGTAATCTGGACTTTGCACAGGAGGGGGAAAGCCTGACATTCCTGAAAATGGCAGCTCAGACATCCACGGAAGTTCCAAAAACTGGTAGACAATTCGTCCTTAAAGAAGAGGTATAGTATGCTTTGCTTTTGACACGTTTTATTGTTAAATAACCATTATTTGAGACTGATCAGAATGTTTGTGAGTGCAGAATTAGAAATGCTATAGATGCTGTATGTTTATAAAATCTATTCAATAGACAAAACATTTCTTCCTGATGGTCAGAGAGTTTAAAAAGGTGGCATTTCTCTTTGTTGAAATAATTATACAAATTAGCAGTGGGGAGAGAGAAATCTACAGTGTTGCGCTATTTTAAGCTTCTTTTTTTAGGATTTTGCAGCTGTTTCTTATATTGTCTGTTCAGGCTATTTTTGATGTTCAGAAATAATGCTGATACCACTGAGAGACTGGAAATGAGCGGATCATGAAACTCAGCCTTGTTTTCCGTTCCTTTAGGATGAAACGCTAAGGTTTGCCTTAATATTTAGGATTGTACCTTCTTTGATGCTTTCTGGAAGGGTTTGAATTTAGATAATTGCTGCTCTAAAGAGTTTATAAGGAAGTAGAAAGATTTTTTTTCAAAAATATTGTGCTCTCATCTTCACAGAATCAGTAAATATCCAGTCCCGAGGAGGGAATTTGGAGGTACTTCTGGGTACTTATTAGGAGCACTTGCACCCTAATTTAAACTGCGTGTATTTGGTTTTGTTCTCTTTAAAGTGAATTCTTAAAAGTTAATCTTTGGTGTTAAAGGCAGGTTTGACAACAGCATCATGCTGTTGTAACACAAATGTAGTTTCTTTTATGCAGCGTTCTTTCAAGTGAATGCGGCCTTATAGTTTCTTTAAATTGCAAGGTACAAAACTTTTTGAGGAGAGACTCACATCATTGGGGTATATTTATGGCTTTTCCCCTTGGGTGTTTTTTTAATATGAATATTTCTCAAGCATAAAGAGTTTCATTTCTGTAAGCTTTTTGAGTTTTCTATTAAGACCTGTGTTTTTGCAGGTAATGTTTTAGTTTTATCCTCTTTTTTTTTTTTCCTATAATACCTCTTAGTTCTTCTCCTTTGGAATATTGTACTCTGTGGTGTCATTGGAAGTTTGTAATTAGATCTTACATATTTTAAGCTACTTAGTTTTTTCAGTACCGAAAGTGGTTCTATAACTCTTCAGTAACTACATAGTCTGAGTAACTACGTTGGAATATCTTCTTTCATGAAAGTAGCAGCTGATCTTACTTCCTTCTTCCTTTTTCTGGGAACCAGAAACCCACAGTCAGGCTGTTGTAAGCAAAAGCAGATATTATTTGCCCATCAAAGTAATAGATAAAAGAATAAAAATAAATAATTCTAAAACTGAATATGGTAAGTGCAACACATCTTGTCCTTAGGCCCTAAATAGGGGTTTTAGCAAAGCAGAAGTTACGCTTCTGGGCCAGCTTCCACAGGTTTTAATTGTGCACCTGATCAGGCAGATGACAAAATTCCCTTTTTCTTCTAGGGAAACCTGGCAACTTTCAGTTTTCTCACCCTGCAGGCTGTTAGCAGGGTTTCACCTAACTTTAGAGGATTGTGGAACACTTCCATTGTCAATATTTATGCTGCATGTCTTGTAGTACTTTTTAATTATTGCTCCATGACAGTAGAGGCCAAAACTGTACTTAAGAATATCTGATTAAAAACAAGACACTTGGTTTGATGTTGTTTGTTTTGTACACATAAAACCTTCTTTTATCTTTTTTTTTTTGTCTTTTTGAAGCTTGGATAGGTCTAATTTCTTACAGACTAGGGATTTCTTTTTTCCTCCAGGATTCCTGGGAACCGTGATGTTCCGATTTCAGCCGTTTTCCCCTTTCTTCTTAGCAAATGGTAACTTGATGACAGGGGTAATGATCTGCCGGTTCTGTTGAATGCTGCAGCAATACGGGACCATGATCAATAATCTAGTCCTTTGTGTTCTCTGCGATTCATTAACACAAAATATTTGGCTGTGTTTACTTAACTGAAGTATATATATTCCTTTCCTGGGACAACCAATGGAACATGATTTTCATCTATTTCTCTTTTGGATCTTCCTGTACTCTAGTTCTGCAGTGATTTAGGAGTGAATGCAAAGCTATTTAAAATACACCTGAATGCTTCCAAACGGAATTACTTCTTGTAATGAGCATAATATACTTCACCTTCTCCTTTCCTGATTCTCTTTTCTGGTTTTGTGACCGCAAAGCCATTAGAAAGCCCTTTTGAGAACACATAGCTCTCCTTTTCCAATTCCTGTTACCTGGAAATATTATGCTTTCCAAAATAAATACCAGAACTCCTACATGAAAAATACATGTAGCTATGTTTACAACCATAGAAGTGCTATTATTATTTCAATTACCTATCAAAATAATTGTTCTGAAGAACACATTTTAAGAATTATTTGAGTTCATTCAGCACAGTTATCATTTACTGGACACCTGAATCATTTCTGATTTGCCTCTGCCTTCAGCTGATGCTGTACTGTGCTTCTGTACTCTAGTTACAGCTGCATCATATACTACATTTCATTTCTCTGTATTCATTTTTTAGTTGGTGAATCTCTCACTTTTAATTTCAAGATCTATATGGCCACACGGGCCCTATTTGCTCCTTGTCCTGCACTAGAGGATTGTAGTGTGCCAACCACAGGAGTGGCCTCTCAGACTCCACCCTTTGCTACCATTTAATGTTGTGGGGTTTCTTCCAGATCCTCTTTTCCCCTTGCTTATGCTTGTTCTGTTGCTATCAGCAGTGTGTCTCATTAGACAATAGGAAGTAATTTGTTCATCTTACCGATTACTTCTGATTTCTGTGGTCAGACCTATGGCCAGCTTGATACAAAATTTTGGAGACAAGCTTCTTGTCTGGCTATACCTTTAGCAAAGCTTAAAATACAAGTTACATTAAAAGAAGTAAACTGATGGGCTAATACCTACGGATTTTTCCTTTTTAAAAGAATTACGTAAAAGATGAAGAAACACCACAGGGCAAATAAACTCACTTAGCGCAGAAAAGACATTTTGTAATAATGTTAATGCCGAGCACTCAATCAGCAGCTCTCAGAAATCCTAAAAAAGGCAGGTATGTATCACTGCTCGCAGTTACAGAAAACAGCAGTTTACACAAGGGCACAGTCTGAGATCGCAGCAAGAAAAGTTTCAAAATAGTTTGGTTTTCAGTCTTGCATGCTTAGCTGTTAGGCATTCTCTCTTGTAAGTGGGCACTTGCGAGATCACCAGTGTAGCTAAAGTCCGTGCAGACCAGTGACCCTTTTTTCTTTCTCAGCTGAAACATGAACTTTGTAAAATCTTTCTAAAAGGATGAGGATTTTCCAGTACATAAAATCCCACCAAATTAATTGAAACTTCTTTATAAAGTCAAGTTAAGAAAAGTTACTGGACTAACTTTCTATTCCTATTCAAGAACTGGGAGTAAATGTTGGGGTTTTTTTTCCATATTAGCTACAGGAATGTTGTTGCATGTTCCTGCATGTATTCTGGTGCTGTGATTTTGTCTTCAGAAGAATTCAAAAATAGTTGTGTTGTTTCTCCCCTTAGCCTCCAAATATCTTTGGGATTGATCTTACAATGTATTTAACAAGTAATTCTTTATTTTAGGTAATTGCAGAGAGAAAATGGTTGAAGCTTGAAGAAACAACTTACACTGATCCCTTTGGTAAACCGAGGTAATTGCCGCTCTGGCGTTTCAGATTCCTATAATGTTCCCAATTGTACTAGCCCCAGGCTAGAGAATATGAGCTTTACAAACCTATTACTCAACACCAGATGAGATCTATCCGTTGTGCAATTCTTTTATAGTTCGTACTGTTCAGAGAAAAAAAAAATCTTACTCTAACAGATGTGCCAGCACGTGGGATCAAATTTGGCCCCTAAGTCCTTTTGGGCATGTCGGACCCTGGTTTATCTTGCATTTTCTGTTCCTTGTAAAGACGCTGTGCAGAATCGAACATAAACTTTGTCTATGCAAATAGACTGTGATGATCGGACAGTCCGTCCTGAGGCTCTTCTGGTTCTTCATTAAGGGCTTTTTTGCCCTGCTGGTGGTGCTAGATCTTGCATACTATTGACAAGTTACTGTCCTCTTGTATATTATCATGCCCGTTCGGTTCTTTTCTGTGCCTTAGTTTTGCTCTATTTATCTAGATGTGACACCACGGCTTTACTTCTCTCCCGTTAATGTATTAGATTCTGTACTGTCTGCTTTCTCTAGTGCCTCCCAGTTCATCAGCAAAGTATCCTTTTAAAAAAATAGCAAAGATTGGTGCTTTTGTGAAAGGTTTTTTATTGCTGGTGGGTTTTTGGGTTTTATTCATCCCATTGCTTATTTTGAGAGACATGCTTTGCTCTTCATTGCCTTTGCGCTCCTCATTTGCTCGAGTAACTGTGCTGAGAGTTCACAATAACTTACCCTATAAACCTTATGCAAAAGCAAGATAAAAGATAGAATGCGTATGGTCTTCTTACAAAACCATCTTTCAAAATCTGACACGTTTAATATATCAATTGTTTTATTTTGCACTTTTCCAAAATCACTTTTACAAGACTTGTCTGTTCTGTGACAGTCATTTATGTCTTTCTCCCTCCTTTAAGTAGGCAAAACAAAATTATACTGCAGACATTTTATAGTGCCAGCACATGACAGGGCTTGCCTGAGGCCAGGTGCTTTCTTACGGGGTCTCACTGTGATGGTATATTTTGCTTTTAAATTACAGTAGCAAGGGTAGAAGAAGAGTTACAAATAAAACGGATATTATTCCTTTTAGTGTATTAATTTGTTCTTTTCTTTGTATTAAACAGAACTTGGGAAAGTGTAAAGCGTACTGGCAACAAGAAGGGTGTTTCAGCTGATGGTAAGACATTGGTGACTTCTTTTGTTTTCATTTTTTCCTGTGGAAGTTCTTCTGATAAACTCACAGGGTAGAGTTTGAGCCCATCTGTTTCTAAATGGATGAGGCAGAAGAAATAGCTCAGCAGAGCCTGCTGTACCCCTGAGCAAGTGCGCGCTAATGTAATGCTAACTTCCGTGCTGAAGAATCAGAGCCTCCCTGGTAGGAGTGTTTTCCCAAGGTCACTTTAGAACAAGGGAGCAATTTCAAAGACAGGATGGGTGCTCACAGACTGGTGAACTGGGTCTGCTGTTAGGGGCAAGGGACAGGGTTTAGTCACGAGAGGAGTGTGGGAGGGGGTTCCATAGAATGGCTTCAAACAGTCTCTGTAGGCAAGAGAGCCCTTCCCTAGGTATTGGTAGGCTGAGGCTGGTCTTGCTTGGTATGCGTGCCTCTCGTTTGCTGGCGTACTTTGAAGACCTCATTTTGGGCTTTTGTCTCTCACCACACGTGATATAAGGAGCTTAAATTCATCATTCAGGATTCTGGAGCAGGCATCCAAATGTATAATGCTCAGAGTAACAGTGCTTGGGTTACTTTCCAGATCTAGCACTAAATTCTCGCTTTCTGCTATGCTCAAATTCTATGTACTTCTGTCTTCCCTCACTATTTGTAGGTGTAGCAGTGATAGCAGTACTACAGAGAACTCTCCACTATGACTGTGTTGTCCTAGTGAAACAGTTCAGACCCCCAATTAACGGCTATTGCTTGGAATTTCCTGCAGGTAAGTGACTGAAACATTAAGATTAGTCACATAAAGCTGACTGTTAAGTGTATTTAGATGTGCTTGGAGCATCAATCAACGAAGTAGCTCTAACCAGAAAATCACAGTGAGCCCTGCTATTCAGCGTGCTGTGCAGAAATAGAAGTATTTGATAATGAAGAATACAAAATAAACGACATAGTTCCTGTTAGCAGCCTGAAGGCATTTTGCACAGTAGCCCATTATTAGAATGTTGCATTTCCCCCCACTTCTCCTTTCCGCAAGAGCCGAAGCTTTTGGCTCCTTTCCCTCATGAGAACATTACTGTCATTTCCTGGGAAGGCAGCACACTTCTGTAGATAAGCAGTTGAAGACATGGGCAGCAGCATGATGAATCCTGGAACAGGAATCCTTCCGAACGCCTCAGCTTATCCCTCTGTAAAAATAGGGCAGTGACAATGTTTCACCTCCTTTGTAAAGCTGGATTAGATCTCAGGATGGATGTAAGTGCTAACTTTTAAATGGTTCTTATGTAATATTTATCTCACAGGCCTCATTGAGGAAAATGAGACTGCAGAAAGCGCTGCATTGCGAGAGCTGGAGGAAGAAACCGGGTACAAGGGGGAAGTCGTTGAATGTACTCCAGGTCTTTGCTTTTTTTTTTATTTTTTCAAAGCTAATAATTCTGTCTTTGATGGGTACTCTAAATATCTAAAATGCTTTAAACTAAAGGAAAAATCTATGCAGAAAAGGCTGTGCAGATCAGCAGAGAGTGGTATCCCATGGCTGGACCAAGGAGACTTTGGTCCTTGACAAGTCAGTTGCTGAACTCCTGTTCAACATACAAGACTAATGCAACAGTTTAGAGTGGAAAACTTTGCTATTAAGGTGCTTTATAAAAAAAACCCAAATTATTCAAGCTGTGGTTAGGCATTTTGGTATAAAGGTCTAAATTGCTGGACTTAATGTGAACAACACCCGTGAACTTAGGGAGAAACGCCAGCTGCACGATGCAGTCTGAGTGGAGGTCATCCTCATGTCAGCTGTGGGGAGGTGACAGTATCCAGCTTCTCCAACCAGAAAGATGGAAGGAGAGAATAACTGGAGTAAATTCAGAGATCCTTTGGAACATGACTGTTGCAAATCCAATGCTGCTTACATAAAACAAAATGGAGGCAAAAGGAGGATCATAAATAAAACTTGAGAAGGTGATGCAACTTCCAGAGGATTTCAAGTAAATGTCATGGCAGCTGAGACTTGGCTCTTGGGTACAGATGCTTACTGGGGACTGAGAGAGGTGGAGACAGGTGATGGCAGAATTAGACTTTAATGGGCTGAGGAAGTCTGTAAGGGATGTCTGGGTTACAGTTTAATCTTCACTTTATGGAATGGAAAGTAAACGTAGGTGCTGAAAACAAGTCTTGCAAGGAATCTGTAAAAGAGATGAGAGTTACAGAAACATTACTTTTAAGAACTTGTGAAAACAAACTTTTGAAAAGTCTTCCAGCGTGAACATATGCCAAATATACGTTCTCCTATCGTATCAGATTTCTGTGAAAGCTTTTGTTAAAAAAAGAGGTCCTTGACTCCTGCTTTTGCAAAATAAACCTCTTCATATGCTTGTTGGCAGCTCTCTGCTTGGACCCAGGTTTGTCAAACAGCACGACACACATCGTGAGCGTCACCATTAACGGAGATGATGCTGAGAATACAAGACCTAAGCAAAAACTTGGTGAGTTTTGTACCCTTTATTTGAAAATTCCAAGAAGGTAACAGAAGAGTGGGCTTAAAAGGACTATCCCTGCCACTGTATCTCTTCTGCCCCAGCTGATTTAGATGCTGTACATCCTTCAAATCACATCTGGCACTCTAGATAAGCAGAGCCATGTTTCTTTGCTAAATTCACTGGGAAGGCCTGGATGTTGTGTCAGGCGTTGGCACACCCAGAATGAGACATTCAGGTCCCAAAGTTCAGTGAGGGTCAAAAGCACTTGTGAAGCTAGATATTCCTCTTGGGGCTTGGGCCTGGAAGCAATGACAGTGTCACTCACGATCAGTCAGCTATCAAAATGCTTTTGAATTGTAAACTCAAATGTATTTTAAAATCCTTAACTCACTACTTTTTTTCTTGCAGATGATGGAGGTATGTAGCTGTACTCACAGTGACAGTAAGGTCAAGTGTGATCTTCATGTGGCAAGTTTTACTTAGAAAATGTCAGTTAAAACTGGTTTTTATTTGGGTGTGGTTAATCTCCTGACCCTAATCAACATGCATGAGATTGGCTTTGGCCTAGACATTCCTGTGGGACGTTATTGCACCTGTAGCACCAGTATCTCAGAAAATACAAATTATCAAATCCACAGCAGCCATCGATCAAGCCCCAAAGACAGCTGACTCAGACAGACAGGGCAGGTGTGCACCAACACAGCTTCATCAAGAACAAACCCTTTGTCTTTGTGCTCTTTTGGTTTTCAAACGCATCTACACCCCATTACCATACCAGTATAAGCCAACCAAAAGTCCCCTTCACCAGTGTATTTTCCACTCTTAGAAGGGAAGTCTCCTTTCAGAAGGATTCTTCCCCCCCATAGCTGTCAGCTGCACTGTTTTTCCCAGCTCTTGCCCTGTTTCTTTCCACCAAACCCATTTTTTAACGACCTTGGTCGCTCCCTTCTCCCATTTAATCAGCCTTTGTGGCAATATATAGGCTCACAGCTTTTGGATATTGATGAGCATTAAGGCAGTTTGTTTTCCCTTCTGAACTATAAGAAAGAGGACACTGAAGTCGACTTCCTCTACTGTTCACCAATTTAAAGGTGCATAAATTTTTTTTCTTCTCTCCTAGAATTTGTGGAAGTTATTTCACTTCCAAAGAACGACCTGCTGCAAAGAATTGATGGTAAGAGTTTTCTGACACATTAAATGCACTAACGTGAGCTTCAGGAAACCCTTAGCTTCTCTCCTTGTGGCATTTCTCATCCCAGAATACTGTATCTCCAAAAAAAAGCTGAGAGAGTTAGTGATAGCTTTAGGTGTTAGCATTAAGAATTCATCTGGAATGCTATACATCTTCATTTTAGTAAAGGACTTACATTTCTGTAGAGGAGAAGTTTTAACAGCATCTCATATTTTTTTGATTTGTTTTCAGAACTCATAGCAGAAGAACGGGTTGCAGTGGATGCCAGGGTTTACACGTACGCGTTGGCCCTGAAGCGCGCATCAGAAAAACCGCTCCAAGTTCCTTTTATGAAGTTCTAAAACTAGATGATGAGAAATTTCGTTGAAAACTGCCCAATTCAGATGGCTTAGAAGTGTAACTCTTCTTGTAATAAATATCCTCTGCTTTACTTGTAGAGCAAAAAAACAAGTATTTGTAGAATGATTCTGATCTTTTTATCTGGAATTATGTAACTGACAAAAAAGCATTTCTTCTGACTGCTCAGTCTATCAAGCCTTGACAGAAAAATCATAATAAAAAGGTTGCTTAATTTTCAGAATGGCTCATTTCTCACTATATTCGGCATTGCACTTTTCAGTACAAGGAAGATGCTTCAGTAGCAGTAGTTGGTGGTGTAGCAGCGCCTCTTCAAGCCGAGGCCACCAAGAAGAACATGCTTCTCACCCACAAGCAGCAGCGTTCCAACAACTGCAGGAAATTTTCTGCTGTAGGAGCAGCAAGAGCTGCAGAGGGACACCATGTGTGTGCCTGGGCTGCAGGGTTTGGAATGGCAGCGTCAGCAGCTTCCTTTTATGATTTAGACCTGAAGATGTTGCTTCCTTCTCCCAGCCCCAACTAAACTATCCAGAAAGAGAAAATTGGTTTGTTCAAGCTGAGAAAATGATGACTCTGATGATGATGACAGTAACGACAAACCCTCTGCTGGTGCACACCAGAGGGTATGGGATGCAGGAGGGGATTGTGTTTAAGGTAGAAGGTTACCTCTGCCTCTCCCGCCGACACGTCCAGTTCCCGGCGGCACCCTGGTCTCATCACATCCAGGTTCATCTTTTGCCAAACAAACCTTCAGGGAATCTGCGCACAGTGGCCCTCTTCTAATAACATAAACACCCACCACTGCTTAACGGTTAGGATCTAAAAGTTGCAATAAACATATACTAATATCAAAGTCTTGCTTGGAAATGAATTTGGATTAATTAGGAAGACTTTCCTAACTTAGAAATGAAGCAGGAAACTTGCGTAACATCTTGCCTTCACCAACAACACAAAATTACTTTCAAGTTAAGCATGAGAGAAGACAGAAGAGATCAAGATGTGAAAGCAAAGGGAAACAGTAATTGATCACATCTGAGCAGAAAAGTTCAGTGATTTTAAGGGGAGGAACCCTGAGATTTGTTCTTTAATTCAGGCTACTAAAAACTGATCAGAATTATATTCTAGAAAGGATAGGATATAAAAGGAGCCTCTCAGATCTACCTCACTAACAAAGCATCAAAACCTGCACAGGAATTACATCTTGCACAGATAAGACACAGGGGAGAGCTTAATTAAATAAGTTTATTGTCTAATGTTTACAGTTGTAACATTGCCGCTGTAAAGCGCGACAACATAAATAAATTTTCAGCAGGAACTCCTCGTTCCCCCACCCTTTCCCTCCTCTGAACACTGATCGAGGAACCAGGCCTTGTTCTTCAGACTCACAAAAGCAAAGTGGACATGGAGTTTCAGTGGCACAGTTTTCACAAGTACATGTTGAAAACAAAACTACTGGGCTGACTGGCGAGCACGACAGCAGCTACCAGGCTGTCTCACAGGGCGCCCAGGGCCTGCGATGCAGCAAATCCACCACAGAACCAGTTCACGGGTGAGATGAGTATCAGTCTCCGGTAAAACGTTTGCTTGTCCACCCCTTAGAGCTAAGAGAAAGGTGCCTGGGTGAAGACACCGCAAAGGAATAAGGAGCGCCGTGTTCAATGATGGGGAAATACGTGTTAAAAAAGTATAAAAAAATTAATGTAAAATACAGGCTACAGATAAAATTTGTCAAGAATACTGGCACGTGGCAATCTGAACTCAGGTTTTTTTTGTTTTTTTTTTTTTTATTTCCTATTTAGGACAGGGAAATAAATGTAACATTTTAATGCTGTGTGCAAAAATGTTTACCGATATCAAACTGATACATTTTACCATCTCACTGTAGTGTCTGAACAGCAAGGTAGATGAATTGGTTTCCAGCATTACAGGCAACACTAGATAATACTTAAACAAGATAATGTAAACTTTATTCTTAAGGCAGCTGGTACTAATGCTGCGCACAGGCATTGCTCAACGCCCATTACAGTAATGGGACATGTAGCACTTTAAAACAAGTAAAAAGAAAATAGCATTATTGGACTAAATGACACGTTGTCAAAATATTTTCCCTTTCACACAAACCATGAAATATTTGGACGTCTAGAAAAATAATGCACCTACTCCTCCAACTTCAGCCTGTTCTTTTACAAAGATTTCAAAATACTGATAAATAATAGTGACTGCAAGCAGAATGCCAGTGCCGGACCCAATGGCTCCCAGAAAGTCCGCCAATACCGAAAGGGCACCGATGCACAAACCACCAAATGCAGCTGCTGTGGGGATGTACCTGTACCAACAACAACAAAGTATCAAAGTGTTTATAATCATGAATTTTCACCCAAAGATTCTAACAATACATCTATTACTAAAACAACCGACTAGAATATGGAGCAACAAAGTCAGCTCTGCAGCTCTGCCCTAGCTCCTCGCACCTTCCATATTTGCACAAAGTAGAAACTAAAATAAATATCCACTGATAGGAAAGCTGTGTGAATAACTGAGCACTGGCAAAGCTTTTCAATTAAAAGTATAACAATTATACATGTGCATGCTCTGTAACCTCCACAGGACTAAGAATAACTGCTTTGACTTAAATATGTAGGGATAAATCTACCTTTCAATACAGATCCGCAGGCTTTGCATACTGCATAAAATACCGCTTTTGTAGTGTCATCTTAGTTCAGCAACAGTAAATTAAACACCTGTGAAAATCATGGTATCTTCCTTTTACAAACATGGAGGAGATTCATCCCAAAGTCCCTCATTATGCCTCTTAAACAAAAGACTCTACCAGTTAATCTCTTACCTACTGCTATAAACAGCTTCTGCGTTACTAGGGAAGGTGACGGCTGAATGGGAAGAATGTTGACATTTGCAGTGGAAATGGGTCTCATATTTTTCCAAGAATATCTGCTCTGTTGACACCTCCCCAGCACTCCCAGCCGCCCAGTATGGCAGCACCACTGAAGTCAGCCTTTCCTTACCTGTTAAGCTCATGAACCATCGAAGTGTCCCTGTGGCCTCTCATCACCATTTGCTGCTCTTTGAGTTGTTTGGCAACCTGCAAAAAACATTGTTTTATGAAACTGCTGGGGTGTTTCATAGTCACCTGCTATCAGTATAATAACTGATTAGCTCAGAACTAGTCAGCTCTAAATTAGAGGCAGTGTTTGAAAACATTTAGACACGTTTATCAGAACACCTACATCTTTTGCTGATGAGCCAGACACCTCAATCCAAGTCTTTGAGAAGAACGCGCAGGATCCCAACATAAATATTATATAAACTATTACATGGACAGGATCCTCAAATATTGCACCCATGGATTCTGGAGGGGACAAGTAGTAGCACAGGCCACCAACAGGGTACGAGCGAGCAGGGCCACCGCCACTCACATCCTGTGGGAGGGGAAGAAAAAGGCAGTTATTTCTCACAGATCTCTCGCATTAGTTATTTCTCACATATCTCTCGCATTCCTATCCTGTATTTACAGAGGAATTCCTATTCAATGTTTAAAACGGCTTTTATATACTGATGTTAAAAGTAAGTATTCCAGTTTTCTGCTGGTTAAAGACCAGAGTTTCACAATAAAGTAATTTATACAAATAATTTTATGCATTTAAAAAAGTGGTACAATACTTACCGCCCACTGTCCTAGTAAGTTCACCAAGAAGTTGCCGCTAAACCGAACAGACAACATCTGGGAAATAACATAGAGGTTGGAAACTAAGGCAGACTGCAGGATGATGGGAATGTTGGAGGTATAGAAGAGCTTGATGGGATAGCTGCTGTATTGTCCCCGGTAGCGGGCAGACTTGATAGGTAAATCAACACGAAATCCCTACGGGAAAGAACACAAACGCAACAGGTTTATTTCAAAGACAGAAGGTATTCCCAGGACGTCTAAAAGCGATTCCTGACCATAGAGTTTTTGCTACATAAAAAGGAGTGCAAGGTCTGAGACAGTACTACCCAAAGGCTTTCTGGATTACAAATTTTAAGCATTTATAAGCGTTCCTGCTCAGTTGCATTACATCCTTTTTACAGAAACATTATCTCTCATCTACTAAATTATATTCCTCTAAAATACACTTTATAGCATAGGGTTTGATAAAAACCTTTAATGGCTTTAAACTTAACTAGCCAGTTTCTGTGTAGTAAGCCCAGCCTTCTCGTTTCTGGAGCAGGCTCCCATCTGAGTAGATCCAAGAAAAAACACATGGACTTGAAAACCAGATAATTCCATTTTTTTGCCAGCATTCTGACTCAACAGCTTAAAATAATAATAGTAATAAAAAGATCACATTTAACCACCCATGGAAAAGATTAAAAAAAAAAAAAACACACATCATTCTATGGATCTTCTTTAATGTCCATTTTAGCAAATACTTAAATTTAAAAAGAAATAGTAGCTAAGTATTTCAAGAAAGTTAGGGAAAAACCCCCAAATATTAAGTTATGCATTAATTACACGGTTGTTTTCTAGAACAAATCTGTATCATGCATATCCCAAAGAAGCAAGGTTCTTTAGCTCTGCCCAAAGGTATTCTTTTAACTCAACTATGAATATCAAGTATATTATTTGTGTGACACCAACACTGCAGTTCCAGAATCCATTTTTAGTAAAAATACTCTCATAGCATGTACGGCATTTAATGGAGCTGAGATCACATCACAAAGTATGTCTGCCTATAACATTTACCAGCTGTACTGTCACAGAGGTATATTACTGAGATAACAATATTGAGATAAAAACGAGTTCCTTACTCAAAGCTGAGCTATTTCAGTTACTCTAGCATAACTTCTGCATTTCTTCACAGTGACTGCAACGTTTAGTGTCTACATACTTTTACCTACACAGCTGCAGAGCTACTATGAGGAATTTCGCATTTTACCTGAAAATATATGACTACAGCAAATACAAATACTGTAGCAATCAGATTCATGAGATTGGGCAAATTTTGTCGGTAAAAAGCCTCCCGCAAAGCCCGGACTTTGTCGGTTCGTGTAGCCAGAAGATGAAATAACGCAATCACAGCGCCCTCAAACTCTGTGCCTGCATGAAACAAGAAATTAAAAGAAATGTTACACTGAAAATTAAAAACGTTAAAAAAATAGTATCTTCCTTTTGGAAATTTTAAAAATGACACATATAAAATCAGATAATATAGGATATAAATCCTGTTGCAACAAATCTATCACAATACAGGAATCTAGTTTACCTTACAGAACACAGAATAATCGACCAAAACATTATTCTTGGTTTAAAACAAAAAGAAAAAAAAAAACCAAAACAAATTAATACTCTTTTTCTTTCTTTTCTATTGGCAAGAGATGGATTAGAAAGGAAAAATAATAAATTAGGAGAAAAATAGCTCATAGTCTATTCTAAAAATAGCTTTAAAAAAGCAATAATAAAATGCAACGGACAGAACTACTATAAATCAGGTGAAAATGAAAGCAAACTAAAAACATGGGTCAGGATTTCCAACGTATGCATTAAGCTAGTTAACTTCTTGAAGCAAACAGGCTGTATCTTAATTTGGTATTTTTAGGGTCTGGGGACAAGCAGATGTCAAAGACTGTCTGAGGAATGAAGAGATGGAAGTCTCCAAAGAATCAAACTAGCTTAAAGTAACTTGGAGGCACCAACTATAAAAGTCCTGTAGCCACAAACAATGGCTAGATCATAAACAGCTCCTCCTTCTTAACTTCTCTATTTCTATGGACTAAATGGTGCTAACCCAAGACTATTTCAGTTTGAAAACCCAAAAATCTTCAGTCAAGGGACATCAAATCCCATTTTAACTACTGCCATTCAAATCAGCAAAAACAAACTTGCAGGTTATTAACCTTCACATTCGTCAGAAACCATTTTAATCTTCAGTGTTAGACAATTGACTTTAGAAGCTCATCATCACACGTTAAAACATTTTTTAATAGCCATCCGATAAACATCTGATAATTTACATATAGTATACCTCCACTGACACACATTATAACAAATTGTAATGGCACACATACCTCTGCCAGTGTTGATGGTAGTGGGACTGAAAGCCTTCCAGACAATGGTTTCACAGATATTGGTAGCAATAAACAGGGAAATACCAGACCCCAAGCCATAACCTTTCTGTAGCAACTCATCTAACAGCAACACAATCAAACCAGCAACAAATAGCTGTGGGAAAAGATATAAAACTGAGCAGAAACAAGAATAAATCATGTCAAGAATTATGTAATAATTCCCTGCTGCGGTATCTTCATCATGTTGGAGAGTGATCATTAAGTTTTTCATCTAAATATCATTCATGGAGTATTTTTGCCCTCTCACATACAAACGCCTGCGCATCTCACCTGGCAATGATCTCTGTGACTTTTCAACACTGACACTAGCAATGAGATTACTCAGTAAGTACCTTTTTTAAAAAGTGTTTAAGTTTGTGCATTTAACTGCTTTGCTCTACAAGATAATGTCTCAAAGGTGCATCTGTGCCCTTCAGTGAGAAGTCCTCCATGGTACTGAACAGCTTCTACTGCTTTTGAAGTCTACTAATTCCTGTTATTTTGAATCAAACAGCCACTCCTATCTGAAACATCCCTGCTTTCTCCTCCTGCATGGAATATTTAGAATTTCTCATGTATAGACAGATAGATACAAAGCGTGAGGCCTTACAGCATTAAAAAGAAATAAATAAAAGGCAACCAGACACAGAAAGATATTTCCTTCCAGCTATACTATACCTAACCAGGCTCAGTTACACACAAAATACCTCATTACAAACCTGGATTATAATAAGAAGGCAAATTCCAGCACCCATTTCAGCAGGATCTCCATACATTCCAGTCATAACATACACAATGGCTTGACCAATGGTAATAATCATCCCAAATACTAGAACAAGAGAGAAAGCAAATCCTTTAAAAAAAAATCTGCTGTAATCACCTACCAAAGAAATCTCACATCTAGTATCACTTAGACAGGCTGCTTTCCCAAGAATGAAAATATGTTTATTAATTTTAATTGGAACGGTGCTTACATTTCTGAGCTCCATTGAACAAGGCTCTGTCTTTTGGAGTATCGCCAACTTCAATGATCTTTGCTCCAGCCAGCAGCTGCATGATCAAACCAGATGTCACAATGGGTGAGATACCTAATTCCATCAAAGTACCTAAACAGGAAGAAAAATTAATACAATTGCCATCTAAGCATCTCTTCTAAAAATTAGACTCTGAGGATATTAGGTCTGTTGAAAGGTTTCTGACCTACAAGGAACATTTTTCATAACTCTTCAAACATGTATATCCCAGTATAGGTATGATCAAAACAAAGACCGTTATCTCCTCACAAAAGAAAGCTGCTGTGTTAAAATCTGTAATTTTGAAGCCAGCATGAAAAACCTATGTAGCTTTTCACTTCCAATATTTTTGTGAAATCATGCTAACACTAAAGGTCAATGCACACTGAAGCTCAGCTTTTTGGCATATTCTATCAAGGAACCTTTCACTGGAAAGCATCTTCTCCCTGTCTGTTTACTCCATCAGTGCTTCAAATGACATGTTTTCCAAAAGTTTAATTTTGAAGACCACAAGAAAGATGCTGCAGGTCCACAGTGTCTGATAATACCACTCTTGGAATCCAGTTAAGAGTACAGAAGTTTAGCACTAAACTAGTTCTTAAGAAAACAAACACGTCACTAAGATGCTGTACTCTGACAACTCACCTACAATGTCACCAAGGTATCAACTTCCAACTGCACGCGACTCAAACAGGGCGATATAACATCATAAAACACCACTGCTGCAGCTCGTAGGTGTATATTCCACAAAATCTTCCTGCTTTTCCCTCCCGGCCTGCGGCACCACTTACAGTGCTTGCATCCTCAGACAGATGCACCTGCAACACCTGAACTACCACCCAATACTCTAATTCAGAAATATTCTCAGCAAGGTCTTCAAGTACTGCTAACTGCTTGAGTTATATTATAATGTGGTGCAGGAACAGAACTGAATGTACACAAAGCAATTAAACTCAGGAAAATAGCCCACCTCTTGTCTGTACAATATACTCTCCCATCTCAACACAGAAACATTCTTCCACGTCATCCTTTTGGAGCAACAGCATTACAAAGAGATTATTTTTTGAAATTTAAGTTGTCCTTCAGCTAACACATGAAAAATTTCTCCTATCTGAAGACACTGAAAGCTTAAAAAAACAAAATGTTTAAAATTTGGATGAAAATTAAGAATCTAGAACTACCAGGTGATCAAACTTTCCACATTTATCAAGGTGGAACCTTAAAGAAAAGAAGTTTGCATAAGGACACATTTTACAAGTTTAATATTCAATTAAGCCAGATTAAATTACTTTGTCACCATCTTTTACATGGCCACTCAAGGGACATAAATAATACACATTTTTTCTGACATTAAGTCACAATATCCGCCAGAGAAATTTAGAAGACCATCAGCTTACAATTCTTCTCAATTCTGTTACGTTTCAGTGCAACTCTGTTCTCAGTATAGTACAGTAGTGTTCCATCATAAACTTACCAAGAGAATTATTAATATACTATTTAACCGCTGCAGACTTGTAAAGTCTCAACAAGAGCCAGTGACAGGGGAAGCACAGTCTGTAAGGTCATATGGAAGATGAAAAGCAGTAGAAACAGTGTATGCACAGCTGATCAGCCTAAAACTTATCTATCCTCTCACCTCATCTCTGAAAGGGGCCCCTTCTTTGGGGGAAGTATCATTCTGTATTTCCTTTTCCCCATATATCAGTCAGTCACTCAGAAACGTTGAGTTACAGGTGCTGTTTAATAATACCATTGGCTGCCCCTCCCCTCTTAAAGTATAAAGAAAGAGTGACTATGCATCCCCTATCCACTTTTTCCAGAGATCAAGACTTAGAAGGCATTTGGGATATGCACATTTCATGGCAAAGAATCCTTTTTTTTTTTTTATTTATTTCTATAGATTAATATCTACCTTTGATTTTCCCTGGTGCCTTTTCCTGAGTGTTTTCTTTAATTCCACTATATCCTGTGTGGCGTGGTAGGTTAGAACAGCACACAATATTAAATTTGTGGCACCTTACAGGTGTGTACAGACATTTCTTCTGACCTTTTCAAGCAGTTCTTAAGCTATTAGACGTCCTCCCTCTTATCCTGCAATAACTTAATTTCCTGAAGAGCCTTTAATACGTAATTTGAATTTAAGATTTTTTTAGCACCTCCCCTATCATCTAGAATCTTCTTTTCATTTCTGCCTAACTACCAGAGAACTTCATTTCAGTTCTAATTTTTAAAATTTTTAAGCATTATTACACAATTATTTTGTTCTTTTTTTTTTCCAGTGTTCACCCTGCTACTAAAATGTAAAACGTGAAAGCATCTAATGTGATTCTTTCATACTTGCATCCTGGAGTCTATACTGTTCAGTACCATGCTAAATATTACGTCATCTGTCACAGAAATCTCTACTTCTCCAACAATAAGAAAATTAGGATGTCAAAAAACTGTAGTCTTTACCTCACATCTTCCAATGACATCTAGTCAGTTTACTTAGGTGAAAATTAACTTTGCCACTCCTGCTGTTTGTTGCCTTCATGGTCTCTCTAGTCTTTTCTTGGCCACTGCTACCACTCTGTCTGGGTAGTAGACAGCATATTTAGCATCATATGTTGCTAGTGAGACATGTAATTTTATATGTAAATTTTGCAGGAGAGTTTGAAACAGATAACTTATTTACCTTAACCAATTATCTTCACTGGTGTGACAAAATTTGCCATTCCTAAATAATTTGTACCTTCACATCAGAGGTATGCACTGATTTTCTTACTTCCAGTTTTCTGCGATACAGATGAGGTCCATGTCCTTATTTAGTCATGCATGCCAAGTCACCCATCTCGAGTTTTAGATTTCTAGCATTAGTTTAAGTCGCCTCATACATTTGGTTAGGATCCACTTGTCTATTCTACAGTAAATTAGTTTGGCTAAGCTGAACTATAATCCAAATCATCTCTGCCCTCAGCTTTCCCACCTATAAAATTACTCACCTGTACTGTTGCTGAAATATTATGTGGCACAACTGACTTGCGCACATAACGTATTTTCTAGTCAATATGCTCATACTGCACATTAGTCTGTTCATTAAGTGGTGGGGCAGAAGATTCCTTGTCCCATATATTAATCAGAAAGAGACTACTCTACAATTTGAAACAGAATCATCCCAAAACTTGAGAATCAAGGTTAATCTCATCTGCACGTCAAAGGAAACCTCATTCCTAAAATGAAGCACTCCTCAAGTATCAGTCAAGTTTAATTACATCCATGTTAAGAACTTTACAAAGTGTTTCAACATCACATTTGGGTTGTATGAAATGTAACAGCCAATCATTTTTCTCCTGGTCTGTTTATACTGCTACAAAACAGAGAGAAAGGAAATAATCTGCTAACCTCTGTTTGACGCAAGAATCACTCGCATCCAATAGAACGGATCTGCCGAATCTGATGACATGATTCCAAACAAAGGTATCTGTCAAAGAGCACAGTGGCATTAAGCAGATGTACAAAGAAAGCCTGCATTAATCCAAGAAGCTTAATGTATAATGATTCAACTGTTATACTGTTTAATGTAATTTATTGCAACTTTTTTTTAAATTAAACCAGAGCATACAATAACAGACACTGACACCACCTATTTTAATCCTTCAACTGGGGTATGACTCAGAGGACTGAACTATGTAAACTAAGACCCTTATACAGGAAAAAGCAGAACCTCCTAGAAAGAAGAGTCAGTGCACATAAACCACATAACTGAAGATGTAAATGCCTGACATATGTGGTTCTGGAGTACTACAACTCCCCAAAAGAACAGAAAAGGCATAAAATAAATAGGTTAGCCACCACAAATCATTAACAAAATGGGAAAAAATATTAGATGATATTCCATTACTTATGTCACCAAAATTTTTGCAGCAATTTTCTTTAAAAAAAAACAAAAAACAAAAAACAAACAAACAAAAAAAAACCAACAAGCTTAAAAACTCTGTCGGTAGCAAAACACCTTTCAGAAAACAGAAGAAAGCAGGGGTTTTATTTTTTTTTAAATGGTCCTAAACAGAATTTCTTTTCAGCACAAATTAAAGATAAAGCATAAACTACAACGTTAGTATCTTCCACCAGCATGTTTAAATATTCAAATTCTACAGGTGGGAATACGTTTTAAAATATCCCATATAGAACTCTCGAAGTTAGCCAAGTTTATATAAAACTGCCAATATTCTGTATGTCAATACTGAGGGATTTTGAGCTCTTTAAAACTATTCTTAATCACAGAAACAGTAGACCAGGAATCTAGGAAATCTTATAGATTAATTCCTGAAAACTCTAGTCTGCACCATCTGATTTCCTTATTCAACTACTATAATCTTTTTGTATAGATTCGAAATAGTAATGATGCATCTATCCAGCAGCTAGGAAACACAGACAAACTACATGTTCTTCTAGTCTAGTATCATTCCCACCTCCTCCTTCCAAAAAAACAAGTAGGTACAAGAGCTTTTAGCTCTAACAACGGGTAGCTAGAACAATGGGTTTTAGCATTTCAAAAGTCCTTTGGAGTTGTAAACAAAAATTATTAAACTATTGCTCCAGAATCTGGAATGGGTAAGTTAATAAATAAAACCTACAAAGCCTGATTCTGAAGATGTATGGTGTATTTCAAATCTAAGAGGTCTGCAAGTCTTAAATAAAACCAAACTCTCAAGTAATACATATTTTCTGCAGTATCTAAGTATTTCAAAACAAAACAACACAACACACTATCTGTTTACAACCCATCTACAGGTTCTAAGAACTCCTGCAACTGTGAGTAATAAAGATATTTACAAAGACCTGTGTTTTGGAGGGGGTTTTTTTAGCGAACATTTTTATCAGTATATTCACAAAAAAACCCAGTGTCAACTTAAAACACCTCAGAACTATTTTTCTGCAATCTTTACAACCCATCAGCTTGTTAAAGAGGAATCAGGTAAAAACAGTCACTTCACTTCCAAACTTGTTACTGATAAAATCTAAATTTAGCTATGAACAGAGGGTAAAGAATGCATAATATTGCTCATTTTTGTTTAGTCTACTCAATGAATAATTAACTTGGCCGTCTACCCAGCAGCCAGTATCATCATTTGATAGAACCTTTCATATAACAAGAAAAAACATTACAAATTTTAGACTAAATAGAAAGCATTAGTTTCTGAAAACATAGTCTTTATTAGTGACAGTATATTTCAGAGAATCAGGTTTCTTTAACCAAGCTTTAAATACTTAACCATAAAAATACATAACTGAAACTGGTCGGTCCACATGAAACCAGAACTTCTCACCCTTTTAGCATTTCATTTTATATGCACAGAACACACATTTTCTGAAACACAGAAAACATCAATACCAACCTGGCAGCACACTAAGAAAATGAAGAGCGTGATAGCCGTCCATAGTACCTTCTCTCTGAACTGGATCTACAGAACAGATTGTAGAGATTGACATGTTCATCATATGTAGAATTTTCACTGTACTCTCACATTAGTACTAAATGCTGTATCATTCAGAATTAAATGCAACGATATTGAACCAGAATGCATCATTTCTCATTAGAATTCATTTTTAATATGATTTCAGATTTCATAGAGAGAAACAGTCATGGGCTTTTGTGCAATCAAAATTTATATGGGATCTGGCAGACAGCATGGCCGACACTCAGCGAGTAGAATATATTTTTCATATAGTATTCTAATACAGGGGGTGTATTTACAGAAAAGCAACAATATGGCTAAAAACATGGATATACCAGAATAAACATGAAAGATTAATTAAAAAAAAAAAAGTTGTCTGCAGTGATTAGTGCCCTAGACTTCAAAAGATTGGAGGCATTGTTTTGTAAAGATGGAAGTTATTAAACTAAAGCACTACAAAGTTTTTAAAGAGATTTAACTGCTGGGAAGACAAGTTATAAAAAACAGAAGAACCATGAGTTTTGGATCGCAATTCAGAGTATTTAGAATTAAGTTCTTCAAAGGTGTTAGAGGAAGCTTACATTCACCATTATTTTCACAGACACAGAACACAAAATAATTTTTAAAGACTCTTTTTTTCCCCTCCAAAATACTTTTATCAAAAAATGTATTGACTACATATTACTTTAAAAAGAATGTCAGATCAATGATCATTAGTCACTAATACATTGAAGAGAATCTCAGGATTACAACATTTGAGGCAACTGTAACTAGAGCCAGGTGCAAGAAGAGAAGAATCATAAGATTTAGGTCTGAACCAGTGGATTACACAAAGCATGAGACAGAGAGAAATGCACCTGAAGCAACCAGAGGGAGCTAAGATGCAGTGTTATGTTGAAGTTCCCACCTCTCCTCCGTGGACCGTAAACTTTAGTATAAGTGCATTCACTGTAGGCAAGAGTACAGCATCTACTAATATGTGACGTGAACTAACATGCAAGACAGATACAGCAGAAATACAAACTTTCTGCCTCCAACCACTGAATCTGCCTGTAGAGAAGTAACAAGAAAAATTATTAGTGCCTGGTTCTATAGGTACTGAACACCCACAAATGAGAAGCTACAAAGCGATGCAGCAGCACAGCTGCTCAAGCACAAGAAAACCCAGAAGTAGCCAGTATCTTTGTGAGTGAAATCATGCACTTACTTAGAAGCAAAATAACCCCAGTAATTTATTTACTGATACTGCCTCACTCTCTTAAAAGAGGCCAGATGCTAAAAATAGTTACAGTACAAAGTTACAAAAAGAAAAATAGTGACAGCAGCAAACAAATCCAAACAGTACTTTGTGTTAGACTTTATGCAGTGCTGACCCACTTTACCAAGTGCTGTTTGAATTCTGCAATTCAGATTTTAAGTACAGACTTCTAAAAAGAAAAATGCCTAACCAAATTCTCTCTGCAGCCCAACAGTTAACCTTAGCTTCTGAAGCATCAGTCAAGCTCTACAACTGCTCTGGCTCTCTCTGTAACTGTGGTGAATTTGAGCATTAGAGAAATTCTGCATCGCCCAAATCACAGTTATTCACAAGGAAAACAGTCTCTATGATTCAAAAAGACAAAAAAGAAAAAGAAGGCCATATGCCAGGAACAGCAAAATACAGATTGGTACCAAAATCGCCAGCCACAAATGATAACAAGCACAGGACAGTACATTTGATCCATCTGATCAGATTCAATTGGACATTTTATTCCTTTGACATTTTTCTTAAAACTTGTGAAAATGAAGAGACTTAAGCATCATCTTCTTGGTGTTCTGAACAGTGTGTTCTACTTAGAAAAATCTGTGCATGTGAGGGAAATACGAGCCGATACTACTAACTACAAAAGTAGCAACTGCTTCTGTTATTCAAGTTGGCCAAAACACAAAAGCAACACTCCCTAGTGACAGAAAAAGCCCACTTCCCTCATCAACAACAATGGCAAAATGATTCAACGAGAGCCCAACTGAATCAAAACGTCCTTTTCACTTAACAATACAAGTTTAGAGTAAACAGATTTCTTTTTCTATTTTCTTATCTTCATTTCTTGTCCTGGACTTAACCAACCCACTCAAACCATTACTAATGATGTCTGCAACTGACAGCTTGCAAGAAAACAATAAATAACAAAGAACTACAGTTATACAGAATGACCTGAGTCACTTGATAAACTGCACAGAAGCAAGAAACATAATTTAAAATGGTCAAAGGGCTCTTCAGTCTAGGAAAAATGTTCCCTATTACATTTTCACTTCAATTTGTACAAAGCTGGCAACTGGCAGCCATTGCCGAGACTTCGACCTAGATAGTAATAAAGACAAAGTGACCCACATAGAGGGGACAGGCACTTCGGCACCCCTCTGGGCATCCTTCATCTGCTGATGGAGGACATGGACAGATTAAGCACCTCTTCCTCTCTGGCAAATAGAAAGCGAGAAGGAAAAAAAAAAACACAGAAAAAACACAGCTTTCAATGAGCTTTACAGAAACATCAGTATCTGTAGACTTGTCTTAGCTTCCTCTCCCCATCCACTTCGCTAGACAAAAATGTGATGGATATAAACAACTAATCACAGATATGCAATAAATCAGCACCAGAAGACTGCACTAAGGCTTCACCACTGCAGAAACAAAAGTAGGTACCTTCCACCCAGTTCTAGTCCACCCAGATCTTAGCACAGGGTCTGGCTACAGAGACTCCTGCTCTGAAGACACCTTTGTCTGACCTAAATAATTTGTTTGCAAACCTGTCCCAAGAGGGGAAGGTGCTGGAAAGCAACAAGGAAGGACAGATGGAGCAAAGAGCCAGGGGTTAAATCCCAATCTTTTTAAAAATCAGTTCCAGAGAGGAATAACCAGCAGTTTTTACTTTATCTTCTCCATTCAATCCAGCAGGCTCAGCTATGGTTACTGGCACAAACAGCTCTGCATCCAGTCCTAACCTTCAGGAATCTCTCATCAACGAAAGAGGATTCTCTTGGATGGTGTCATGTTCCCAGCTATGCATTTCCTTTTAAGAATATAAAAATCAATATTTAGCTCTTAAGGAATTTTCATGCCAGTCACAACAATAAATATTAGGTAAATTTGTTACTCTAATTAGAACCTTTGTCACCTAGGTGGTATGTGCTTGCTTGAGTTTTGGAAGTAAAAAAAAGGGGGTTCTTTTTTTGACATGGCAGGTCTCTTTCTGATCTGTAAAAATTAACTAATTTTAATGTAGAAAACGCACAAAGTGAGGAGCTTCTAGGTCTAGGGGATCAGAGAGATCAGCTGTAAATGAATTCAGTTCACTGATTCCAGAACAAAGGAAAGCGTCACTTCCAGTAGGTGAACAGGGAGCAATTACTTGAACTGTATCACAGATCACTTTCCCACTTCCTCATGTTGAATCACAGATACGGGAGGAGAAAATATTTTGTGGGAAAGGAAGAACTAAGTTTGTCGTTCCTGAAGTACAGCACAAGCCTTTTCAAAGTAATATACAAGCCAGGTAAAAGCTCACAGTTGTGACCAGTACTCAAAGCCAACAATGGTATCCCAGAGGAAAAAGAAAAAAAAGCTTAAAAACTCTGTTTGAGTCTATTAAAATAGACCCAATCACACAGAGATGAAACTAAATAAACTAAGTCTAGCAATGAGATGTTTTTTTAAAAAATTAGTTAGCATAATTACCAAGTGGAACAATTTATCTGAAGGCTGATAAAAATTCATCATCATGGTAGTCTTTTACCTTAACATAGATTCCCCTCCTCCAAAGAGTATGTACTACTTTAGGGCCCACTGTCTGTATTTATATTGGAGCGTGGACTTGAATATCACAATATTATCTTATCTGTGAACCAATAAAAGTAAGAACATAATATGGCACTCACTTTTCTTTCCGGTTTCTGGATTTCAGGTAACACAGCACAGAATGGCTTAATAACTTCTAAAAATTTTACTGTTCCAGAAAAAAAAAACACACACAAGAGAAGACAGAAAAATATATTAATGAACCTTTATGAATTTATAAAGCTTCATACAACTTTAATTAACTTCCAGGGGAAAAATAAAGTGTAAATAACACTTTAAAAGTAAATTATTTCAACAACACATACTCTAATTCAATGTCTGAAAACTAAAGCCCTACCCTGAAAGCAACTGAAAAAAGGGTGAAAATGTGAAGGAGAATTCTTGTTCTAATCAGATTTGGTCCATTTTTTTTTGCACAGCTGGAAGCATTTTAGATGAGAAGTGTCACTGTATATGTCACCAGAAGTGAACTAAATTGTATTCCATCTAAAAATAAGTGACCTAATATCAGCCTGTGCTAGTTAAACGTTGAAGCAAAGGACACTGACACCCACAACTACCTGTGTAGAGATTAATATCTTGTGTTTTACAGAAGAATTTAGACGAGAAAATAATTCAATCACTAAAATATATTTAGAAAGCATAATTTAAATCACTGCAACACTTAATTCTGATTGGAACTTCAGAGAATTTTAGTTTAACTTTTAATACATCTCTCTTCACATTTTCTCCTTTAAAAAACACAAAAAAGCTCAACAGTTTGATGTCTTTTTCTGTTTACTTTTTCACTTTACCGTGACATATTTCTCCTTTATTTATTCCAAGCCCTCAGGCAGCTCATCAGAAGATGCATCTTGCTCCACAGCATCACAGAATGGTTTGGGTCAGAAGGAACCTCTTAAAGCTCATCTAGTTCCACCCCCCTGCCCTGGGCAGGGACACCTCCCACCAGACCAGGCTGCTCCAAGCCCCATCCAGCCTGGCCTTGAACACCTCCAGGGATGGGGCAGCCGCAGCTTCTCTGGGCAGCACAGCACCCATGCGAAAATACTAAAGCCGGGGGAGGGGCGAGGGGATAACCCAGCACAAAGCAGTGACTTGTCTCACCCTCCACCCAGCAGCAGGGAAACCTGCTCGGGAAGAGGTTGCCCCGCTGCCGCCGCCTCTCCAGCCTGCCTAGGGCTAGCACCACAGGCGGGCGGCCACCTCAGGCACGGTAGGCCGGGCCGGCGACCGACGGCGTCCTCCCCTCACACAGCCACCGACCCCACTCCCCAGGGCGGCTTCCCCCATCGCCCAAGCCGCCTTACGGCGCTGTCCGTACTCACTGCCCATGGCGGCAGCGGCGGGACCGGCCGCCTCCCTCAGCCGCTGTCACCGCCGCTCCCCTCCGCCGCCGGCCGGCGCCCTCACGTGACGCCGGCCGCAAGGCCCCCATCCATCCCCCTTATCGCTCAGGCATCGCTCCGGCCGACTATCCCCCTTCCCTGAGGAAAACGGCGGGACCGAAGGCGGCGGGGAAAAAGCCACATCGCCCCTGCTTAACGGCTTCTTCCTCCGAGGTGAGGGGAACGGGATCCGCGACGGGGAAGAACGGGCGTTACCGGGCGGATCAGGCTCTCGGCGGGCAGCCGCGCTCCCAGAATCCTCTGCGCGCCGTGAGGGGGCTGTTCCCGCCCGGGGCCGCCATAGCGCCGCCTCAGCAATTCCATTCCTCTCCCCGCCACCACTAAAACTCATTCTTTGATATTTTTTGTGTGAAAGGAGGGGAATACCTCCTCGGTTGGAAGAGCACAGAGTTAGCGGTTTGGTACCGGTGCGTTTTACTAGTACGCCAATCCATATTGATGAGTGGGGTGTGATAATTTCACGGGTAATGAGGTAATTTCACAGGTAGTTTGGTAAAAGCATGGGTGTGTGGGTGAAGTGAACCTGATAGAGCGTCTGGACTGAGAATAGGTGTCACCGAAATGGATATCAAACCTTCAGAGCTCTTTGTTACAATGGTCTGTAAAATTAGGGTTATCACGATTTATTGCAGAACTTACATATGATAATTTAAAACAATTCATCCTGAGGTAACTCATCCTATGCTTGGGCTTGTCTTCTTCCTCAACAACATGACAGGTGTTTTAGGCTCAGTTACCAAGAATATAAATTTTGAATGATTATGGTTCCTCCCCAGCCTTGTTGGATTATTCTGCATTCCCTAAGAAGAAATCCTCTTAACCAAACCAATTACTACAATATTTTTAAAGAATTTTGTTCAAGAGCTTTCCTCAATCTGAAATCACTTCCTAGGGAAGGCTTCTTCTTCCAGTCCCTGCCTGTGGCAGGGGGTTGGAACTAGGTGATCTTTAAGGTCCCTTCCAGCCTAAACCATTCCATTATTCTATGATATAATTTTACAAATACTAATGAGTTACCCTACAGCAATTAGTTTCACCTATAGTTTCTGAATGGTCTGACAAATGTCCATAATTAAAGGCCTAGCATCTTGCTTGTAGATTGTAATCAAGTTAATAACTGAGCTTCAGGAAGTTTCTTGTAATTACCTTTTGTTCAGATTTTTAGCCATATTTATCTTAAAAATTCCTTAAATTACATGTCTTGATAGCTTATAGCAAACATTCCTATCTATCAAGTTGCTGGGCCTGGTTTTGATGATTGCTAAAAGGTCCAGGTTTCTTCACTCCATACTAACAGATGCACCACTCGGAGTGTGCTGAAGAAAGGTTACTGTATCACCTATGAATGGGTTCCCCATGATGGAAGTAAAAAAATCAAAATGCAGTATTTTCTTTGCTCATTCCAAATGAATACTAAAATTTCAAAACTTTGTGCCTTCACAGTTCAGGCTAGATTTTTTTACAAATCTAAAATACCATCACTGTTACTAAAATACTTGTTTTAAATTCTTCCTGTCACCATGAGTAGCTGCTGTCTTTAATTAACTGCTCAACCTAACATCTCTTTCCTTCAATGTCTTTACTTTTTTTCCTCTAATCCTGCACTGCTGAAAATCTTGAACATTCATCCATAACTTCTGTCTTTACCTCTGCATCTCAGCACACACACCACAATGCACAGGTGCTGTAACACTTCCTCTCTTTCTAGTGAGTTTTTTTGCTGTCTGACAGCACATAAAGCTTCACTTCTGCTTGCGTTAACGCCCCACAACATTCTTCTGTCCAAGAACAGGGAACCTGCTCTGTTACACACTCATCCAACTTGTATACTGTTTGGTCTGGCACTTTCCTGAATTAAATTTCCTGCACACCCGGGAAACTTCCTCCCATTGTCAAGCAGCTCTTTCATCTGGGGCTTTCACAATTTCTGCTTCTCTTTTCCAAAATGCGTTTTTGCAAAAGGGATCCAGCACTCATGCAGGGAGAGCCAAGCCTGCACGCAGAGCACAGCACGGCTCGCAGACAGAAAACAGCCTTGTTTGGTGGAAGAAAATGGTGTTAACTCCTAACTCAGCAAAATTTGTGGGAGAAACAGTGTTAACTCCTAACTCAGCAAGTGCTTTGTCTTCCTCCTGGTAGCCATTAGCCATCACGGAAGAGCAGTGTTCTGCAGGCAACCAGCGGTGCTGAAGCCCTCCCTTCCTTACCGTGGCATCCCTGGGGGGCTCCGTGGCACAGCAACGCTGGGATGGGGGCAATTTAGCCAAGCAGTACTACAGAAATAGCTGTGTCTCCTACGAGGAAGATAAAGCAGGCTCTGAATGCTCAAGCGTCCTTTACTTGGTTAGATAACCAAACCTGCGGAGCCTGCGTGTGAGTGGTGCAGAACAGGGTCAGGCTCTGGCCATGGGAAAATACTCGGTCTGTGCTTCCCTTGTGTATTGTCATAGTGGAAAAAATGTGGGTTTATGTAATGTTATGCAGCTTCAAATCAAGGATGATGATTGTGCTCTACAGCTTTCTTATCTACAGCTGCAGCCAAAGCAATGTTACTCTTTGGCCTCCTTTTTCTAGTTATTGATGGAAAGGTTCTTTTTGAGCAGAGCATCAGGAGATAAATTGTACAAAAAGTACCCGGCCTGACACAAGTGCCCGTTGGGCAAAATGTCTCAGCACACTGAAGTATATTACATTATACCCAAACAAAATGTAACCATGTGAAAGAGCAGCTTCTGTTATTAGATAATATTCATGGTTAAAACCAGCAAGAAGTAAGGGACAGGCAAAGCTCCAGCCATTCTGAGCAAAGAAGATTTCTACCTTGAAGAGTCTACTGCCCAGGGACCATGTCAAGAAATCCTTGGAAATCTCATGAGCAGAAACTTAAACTGGAATATGTCTTGATTAGATGAAACTATTCAGAATGCATAAGAAGTTGTGAAGTTTGCTAGAGCAAAGTGGAAGAAACATGATTTCTTGTCACTGTGGTGGATGTGCTAAAGAAGTTATATAAAACAGACTACAGAACAGATTACAGGGATTACTTCTGTGTCATAATGAATGAATGAATGAATGTGTGAATTAATTAGCATAAAACACCAAAGTATCCTTCAGAGCTGCTTTTGGGAGCTGTTTCCCCAGATGAATGCACACACTGCCTGTGATCTGCCCTTTCTCACTTACCAGGACTTTGCCTGGAAAGGCTGGATTTGGTTAAACCTCACTTTGTTTCATTTCAAAAAGGTCTTTCGCTCATGGTGGGTTTGGTTCATTCAAGCGTGCTCCCCCAGATAACTTTGAGAGGAGTAGGGAGGTGCCAACTTCTCACCGACAACTAGACCAGAAAACTAAAAACGCTGGGAAAAATCCTGTAATGATGGCAGAGCTGCCATTGGGGTAGCAGGGGGACAATCGACACTGGGGTCTGCCTGGACAGGTTTTACCTCCCTCTGCCATCTAGCTTCATTATTCTCCTGCTTAACCTCAATGTTTTGGTCGTTTATCCTTTGCTTCCCAATAAAGACCATTTTCTTTCCTGTCCCCAGATGACAGCTGTGCTGAAACCTTCCCTCAGGCACTGCCAGGGCTTTCCAGCCAGGAGCCGGAGGCTGACTGCTGGGCTACAGAGCGTGTGGCTACGGAAATGCCTCAGCAGTTGGGAGTGGAGGGCAAAGGGCTTTTTTCACATTTCTTCTGAACGCATTATGTTGAAAAAGTCACACAAGCAGAAGGCCAAGAGCAGTGGTGTAACAGAGCCTTTAGGCGGCCCTCGCATATCCCTTATAGAGCTCTAGGTGACACTTTAGAGTAGTCCTCTAAATTGGATGCAGAGCTCCCATATGCTGGGGGGGGGGGGCAGGAAGAACTGCTCTTGGAGGAAGGAGAAGATGGGATTCAGGAGAAGCCCTCTCAGGGCCCTCAGGAGAAGCTGCAAGAAGGGGAAGACTTCTTGCTTGTGAGGGCTAAAGCCAGACTCCTTTTAACCACTGTCCTCTCTTGCGCACCTTGTCTTGTTGGAGTACTCAGGGAGCTGGCAGGAGAGCTCACCAAGCCTCTCTCCATCATTTATCAACAATCCTGGTCAACAGGGCAGGTACCAGATGACTGGAGGGTGGCTAATGTGACGCCCCTCTACAA
>VXBH01004765.1:350522-378147 GCA_013400035.1 Rynchops niger
GGCACTGGTGAGGCCTCACCTCGAGTGCTGTGTTCAGTTCTGGGCCCCGCTGTACAAGAGGGACATTGAAGTGCTGGAGCGTGTCCAGAGGAGAGCTACCAGGCTGGTGAGGGGTCTGGAGAGCAGGTCATATAAGGAGAGGCTGAGGAAGCCGGGCATGTTTAGTTTGGAGAAGAGGAGACTGAGGGGAGACCTCATTGTCCTCTACAGCTACCTGAAAGGAGGGTGTAGCGAGGTGGGTGTTGGCTTCTTCTCCCAGGTGAATAATGACAGGACCAGAGGAAATGGTCTGAAGTTGCAGCAGGAGAGGTTTAGGTTAGATATTAGGAGGAATTACTTTACTGACAGAGTGGTCAGGCACTGGAACAGCCTGCCCAGGGAGGTGGTTGAGTCACCATCCCTCGAGGTATTTAAGAAACGTCTAGATGTGGCACTTCAGGGCATGCTCGAGTGGCAGAGATTGGAGGTTGTTTGGTTGGACTCGATCTTAAAGGTCCTTTCCAACCATGAAGATTCTATGATTGTTGCTGGACCAAAGGTGCATTTTGAGAACTTCTTCAAATGGCTTGAATAGCTGTATCTGTTTGACCTCCTTCAGAAAACCTGGATGATTACCTTCCTGTTTTGTCATTTGCTGCTGCTCCTTTCATTGATTTCTCCTATAACCTGTTTTATTAACTTATGTTGTCAAGACAAAGTCTGTGATACCTACACTGCAGAGAAGAGTTGCTCAGGAAGCTCCCAACAGGCCTCCAGATGAGAAACAAAACCCAAAAAAGCCATGACGTTTGGGGTTTTTTTGCTACAGCAGATTTTTTTGCTAAGTCACTTCAGTCTCCTAATTCTCCTCTTACCTTTCCAGCTTCTGGTGTATTTGAAAGAGGCCTCACTCTTACAACCTTTCAGCAAGTTTTCCCTCCATCTCCTTGCATCCTGCCTTACTGCACTTTTCTGTTTAGCTTGCCACAGTTTTGGACTCTCTTTGCGTTGCTCTTACTTGGTCACAACTCCAGTCTTCTTCCAGCATGAGCAAGATTCTGTGTGGGAACAATGGAACACTGAAGGAAGAAACTGAGCAGAAGTGAGACCTCAAAAACAGGTCACATTCATGAGAACTGGTGAAACAGCACAGCAGCCTGGGACTGGAAAAGAGATGGTTTCTTAAATGCACTTCCCTTTGGCTTTGCTAGTGAGAAGTTACACATTCCTTGTCAACACAGACTAAACCAATTTAAGAGCACAATCTTGGGGTTAGAAAAAAAAAAAAAGCTAAAACAAAACAACAGAAGGAGGACACTGAGAAGAAGTTTCCCAGGTAGGTGGTAGGGTCACTCTTCAGGCTAGCCTCTGAAAACTGGTTTGGTCTCTGCAAAATACGGTTCTAAAATATGGCACAGTCCCTGCAGCATGCCTTCTGCCCTGCAAGCTTGACGTGAAAGCACTACTTTGGGCGAGAGAAACAGTGGTGCCTGAAGTCTTCAGGAGCCATCCTGCAACATCCACCCCCCAAGGAATCCTGCTTTAACAACTCATGTGTTGAGAAGAGCACCAACAGCTGCAACAAATTTCATTCCTGGCCCATAAGAAAATAAATGAAAAAACTCACAACACAGTGCTGTAGAAATGTCTCATTCCCAAGCAGGGGGAAGCATTTATTCAACCAAACAGACTAACACTTCTGTGGAGACAAACTGTTTCCACACATGTACCATCCCAGGGAACTGCCAAGTGCAGATATGCAAGGTGATAGAAGGTATTTTATAGCCACCTCACCGATCTGCCCCTGGACTGGATTTATTATTTTTTTTTTAAACTTTAAAAAGATGTTTTATAGAAAATACTGCAAGAGAAAAAGAAGTACCTAAAGTAACAGGCAGCACCTCTCATCTTTAAGTATTCCCCTACATCAAAAAAAATGCTTCATCATTACAGAAGCTGTTCCATTCTTTTTTCCCCCCGTTTTGGAGTACTAGAGTCTTAAGGGTCTGGCTTTTGTTGTTCGTCATAGGAGGAGGCACCGAACATGACTGTCAGCCTGAGTTTGACATCCATCGACAACTTAGATAAATGTGTTGGTAAGAATGTCTTCCTGCTGCTGATGGTGTAGGGTTCCAATGCCAACTGCTGGGGCTGGTAAAGGAGGTCTGCTCACAAGACGGAGCTGAAATTTGAGTCAGGAGGAAATGATTAATGAAGTACAAACATAGGATTGCATCTGGAGGTCCTCTGATGCCATGGTGGTATCTACTGTCAGATAACTGGGCAGTCCCACCTGCAAGTAATGCAGGAAGTTACCCTGCATCTTCCAAAGACGATGGCTCCGAGAACATTATAGTGCATGATCTGCCAGAGCAAACAGCAGCTTTGGAGTCTCCTCCTACTCACTTCAAACATGTTGTTTCCTATCTGGGACCTTTCACCATCCTGTCTACTTAGATTAAACATCTGGTAGAAGATATCTCCAGCCCTGCTCATCACCACTAAATAGTGATACAAAGAGCATAAGTAGCTTAAATTGGAACACACATTTGTTTTAGGCATCAGGATTAGTTTTTTGTGTAAGCATCACACGATTTTTCATTCAAAGAGAACTTCAAACTTCATTTTAAAGACTAAAGCACCATAGAGACATCTTACCTTAATCCCCACCTGCTTTTCAAACCGTGGTGACACAAAGGACCATGGACCCATGTTCTGTGGTTCTTCCTGACTCCAGATGAAGACTAAAGGAAGGATAAGGCTGCATTACAAATGCACACATTTATCTTTTCATCAGCTCAAGAAAACCAGTTTTTTCTTTTGTAGCACCTCTGCCTTTTTTGTCTTGGCACTATCTGAAATGAAGGCTTGCCAGATTGAACTCCCTTGCAGCTCACAGCTGAATACTAAAAGTATGTCCACCATTAGGGTATACCATGAGTATATTCTGCTTTTCTACTGCCATTTTTAAAAGCTACTTAAAGGACTGAACTGCAAAGACCAATGCAAAAAAAATGCCCCAAATAGTTCACTCTGGTTTTTAGTAGTGGTATATGGAAGCTAACAATAGCAGAGAGACAAGGTCTTCTAGCACAAGCAGTCAACATTTGTTATTATCCCACTCCATAAACATCAGATGTAAAGGGGGAAGAGCAAAGAGGAAAAAGGCACTACAACTCTTCATCCTAAAAGACAGACAACAGATTTAGTTCAGTACTTCAGAGAGTCTAGAAACACAAAGGTAAAAATCTGGCTGACCTTTGGCGCGGCTGTATTTGCTCAACTCTTGCTGTAGAGCTTCCAAGGGAAAAGGACAGAGTTCTTCAAGCCTCAGAATAGCTGTGTTGTGCTGTTTCTCTCCTAGTGTCTCTCTCTGCTTCACCAAAGCATAGTAATGCTTACCAGAACAAAGCACCACTTGGGTGACACTGAAGAAAAATAGGAATGTTTCCAAGTTTAGTGTTTTACAGAAACTCTAGGCAGAACAGTTTCACAGTTAAAGTGAAAACAAACGGTGAAACTTTAAAGACAACTTTATGAAGCTAAATTGCTACCCTAGACTATCTTTTCTCTTCTTTGCCTTCCCTTCCCTCCAACTCCCTTCCAGCAGTCAGCAAACTAACCTTTGGCCACAGTATGCCAGAGCCCAGAGGTCCTGATGCTTCGGTAGTCCTGGGAAAGTTATCTTACAATGGGATTCACCTCTCTTAGCTTTAACTATCTAAAAATTAAACACCTAGTCAAAGCTAGTCACCTATGTGCTCTCCATAGAGAATAAACCAGAGAGGAAGAGAAGTACCTCCAGAGGACAATGCTCTCCCATGCCAAAGAGGAACTGCCTGCTGGAGATATACAATACCCTCCAGCAGTTAGAGAGGTCTTGGCTGCCTAACCTTACTGGCCAAAGGCAAGGAGATAAACCTCACCCTTTGTGCCTCACCATCCCACTAAAAAAAAAAAAAAAAAAAAAANGATAGTAACATCAGGGATGCTGTCAGACTTGGTACTGCTGGGACATGGACCAGATAAGAACCTTAGAAGGGAAAAAAAATGAAGGCCAGAATTACCCCTTGTGAACAGGATTCTCTACAGTATCTGAAGGGAGGGAGATATACGCACACAATTTATTATTGCCCTAACTTCATTTCATTGGCTCAGGTGTTCCAACACCAGAACAAAAAATTCTGTGTCTCTTCACGCAACGGCTGCTCCCACCGTTAGCTAATGGGCGTAGCACAGAACAGCACCCATCAGATCAGTCACTACAGTCACTGCCTCCCCGTGGGGGCAAGGGCTGAAAGCCTGAACGCTTTACAGTGCGGACAGATGTTGTATCTGCCAACAAGTAAGCACAAGAAAAGGGGAGAAACAGGTAAAACTAAGTCACCCATCATAAAACAACATATTACCCCCAAACTCAACTCTTTCATATCACCTCAAATTTCATCTGTTAGGTAGGAGAAAGGGACAGGACATTCTTTCCGAGCTTCTCCTCTATGAAAGTAGAGCTACCTTTTAGGATCTACGGATGAGTCACCAATGACAGGCTTGAATGTTGTCCTTGGGGCCATTTCTTCAAAACTTGACACAGCAGCCTACGTGGGGGAAGAGCTGGAAGTTACCAAATCTTGCTGCCTTTTCCCTCCGGACAGAGTTGGGAAAAGGATACTGAGACAGGCTTTTGGTAAGTAAAAAAGGCACAACCTTCCCTCTCCCTCCCATTCCCACCAATGAAAGGTGGGATGATAAGATTCCCAAGAACACCACCAGACCTAGAATCAACCCTACTTCTAGCTCACCTCCACCCAGCTTTAATCCTCAACCTGTAAAGCCCCAAACAGGCAAAACCCCATTGATTTGACCCCAAAACAGAGACTGGAGAACACAGAGGAAGAACAAAGAGAAAGGGGAAAAGAGCAGAGACAAGGAGGGGTAACGAAAAAGGAAAAGAACATTTTCAGCTTACAGGCAGTCTGAGTAACACTTTGGGAGAAACAACAATGAGAGGTTTCCTGAAGTTTCGGACCATTTGCCGCCGAAGTAAATGGAAATACTGTGCTGGGGTGGTGGGATGCACAACTGACATGTTCACCTGGTCCCCATCAACTCCTTCTTCTGAGCTGTCACACATCTATATAAGGGGAACACAGCAATAGCTTGTCAAGAAGCAAGCAGTGAGCCAAATATACAAGAGAATCCAGGCATATAAGGCATGCTGACTAGCGTAAGAATAGACGAGCAAATATCCCAATTCAGACATTGATTGCAGGGAAGAACAATGTCAGAGAAGAAATGGCTTTAGCATTTAACTGGTAAGATTATATCTGCACTGCCTCCTTCTAGCTCACTGTTACCAGGGCGTGACAGTTCTCTAACAGTGGAGGGGGCATGACTTCTCCATCAGAGTGGCAGCATCCCTCTAAACATGCTGCAAACTCTTCTATAAGCCATTACTCAGATGAAAAGGCTTTCACTTACTACAGTCACAAGGGCACAACGGTGGATTTTTTTTTTTTTGGTAAAATCATGCCACAGATTTACTAACTGGTATTTAATAGCATCCAATGTTCCGTTTGTACGGTCTGTGCCTAGTGGACAGATCTGCAAGTAGTTTTCTCACCAGGGTGGCTGCCTGTTTCCGATGCCAAAACTTTTCTGTAAGTGCTCATCACAGGTCTGCTATTTGCAATTCAGCAATTCTGTCTTGCCACTGGACTCATTCTGTGGTACGGTGACATTGATGAAGGGCAGCAATCAGAAAAAAGACAGCAGTACTGAAGCACGTCCCACTAGGGGTGTTTGCAGAGGGCACAGGGCCTCTGCAAGCACTACGCAAATCTCATGTTAGGAAATCTTGTGTTACCACACACCCACTTGGGCAGGTGACAGAGATGCAATAGGAACAGCAAGCATTTATTACAAGGTTCAATTGGAGTCTTGCACCAGAGCTGTTGTGGCAGCATTTAAACCAAAACTGTTTCTTTACCACTTCTAGACCTACACCTTCTCATCACAGTCCCCTTTGTTCCTCCACTTTCAGACCAGCCCATTCCAATCTCATCATGATGGTATGATCCTGGTATGTCTCCACCTTCTGATGTCACTAGCAGGTACACCAGGAATAGGGCATTTTGTGGCAAGACTCCCAGAGCATTGGTTGCCAGTGCTATGATGGGGAATATGTGAATCTGAAGGTGTGGTGAGGTACCTGTAAGAACCGTTCCATCCGGCAGGACGAGTGCTCAGGGCCTGCACCATCATAGCCATGGGGAAGAAGAATTACTATCCCACTCTGCAGAAGCCATTTGGCCTCACCTAAAAACACACAGTGAGGAGGAAGGAAAAAATTACTTCCACAGAACACAAAGTCACGAAACACATATTACTCTGCACAAACTACTCAGGAAAAAATAGTTAATTTCCTCATCATTAAATACAAGCCTGAAACATGCTGCTGGCATTTTGCCATGAGATTCACAACAGTGAAACAGCACACATAAGCTGATCTGAAGTTTCTGAAATCATCATGTAGCTTTGGGCTTCCAGAAGACTTAAGCCTCCATGTGGAGCATGTGACAACGGTGAAGATTTTAGAACTTAAATCCTCTGAATGGGGTTGTCCTCCTGACTAAAAGAAGTCCTCAAAGGTTTGCTCCTTCAGTGAGCAAACCCCCAATCATAATTCATTGCTTATTTTCTGCGTACCTTGCTCATTTGGTCCTCAACAGGTGAGATCCAGGCAGCATTCTGTGAGCCAGTCCTAGCTAACACAGCAGTGCTAGCCACAGGCTGGTTCCCCTGAGGTCTGCCAAACCTCCTGCGCTATTTAAGAGATTAGGGTCAAATCCAGGAGGTGATTCATCCCGGTCTCAAAAACATGTTGAGGATGGGTGGGATAAGAGGGCCTCTGAATTTCCATCTATGATTACAGAGGGAGTGCAGAGGTCTAACTGAGGCTAGATGACAAAACTCTGGACACTTACATACAAGGAACACCACTCTAAAATAATCCATCTTAGCATTTTCTCAGCATGTTCCAGCTCAAAGAGGTCTTATCTGTGTACTCAGAAAACATGCTCCGGTCAAACTTAGAGGCTAGTTGTAAGGCTTTTCGTTTGTTTTAAATAATCACTATTTTCCTTCTGTATTGCTTCAGGAATTATTCAAATGCCTCATGAAGGAAAGGTACAGCCTAAAAAGCTATCAACTGTATACACACACCGTAAAATAAATGGGGGCAGGAGGGGAGGGAAGAAAGGCCATTGATACAATCAGCTGTCCTTTTGGAATGACTGTCTTCTGCTAAGGATGGGGCATCTTATTTTAGGTGGACGGTCTTCACAGGAAAGCTGCAGAGAAGCCAGGACCACACAGGCAGGCTTCTTGAGAAAAGAGAATTCTCTTTTCAACACGTTGCCCTTTTAACTTTAAAGATGAACAATTTTCTAAAAATGTGCTTAGTACAAATGATTTCTTTTTAAATATACTAGCTCCTTGTACACTCACCTCCAGAGATGAAAGTGTCAAATATTATCTGGGCTCCATTAAAGAAGTCTCCAAATTGAGCTTCCCAAATTGGCAGTAACTTAGGGCTCTCAATACTCATTCCATATTCAAACCCAAGCACAGCTTCTTCAGACAAGGGACTGTTACTCACCTAACAAAAGGAAATTGTTGGGAGGGGTGGGTGAGGAAGATGACAACCCAGGGTTAAGAACCTTTGGAACCAGGCACATCAGTGCTGGGCACGCTGAGGACATGCACTCCTAAAGGCAACTGATGGTCACCTCTTTTTTTTTTTTTTTTTTGGCTTTTGAAAAAGGGAAGGGAAAAGAATAATAGCTGATCTCTCAAGAAAAAGCAAAACCCCACGTTAAATTCGTACAGAGGGTAACTACAAAGAATGGGGGTGCCCTGACAGTTTTTATGTGTCTGTATCTGGGGTTTGCCAGAATGTACAGGCTACCTAAATTTGTCTCAGCAGCTTTAAAATATGTGTTCTGTTTCAGCACAACTTGAAGAACGCTGAACCTACCTCTAGGAAACCTTTCTGGTCTGGGGACATATGATTCAGAGGAATGTAGGTATCATCTGTCTCTTGGCAAACCAACATGGCGTGTCGTTGGCTAAAGGTTCCTCTGCCAACATCTTGTCCACTTAGTCTGATATTAAACCCTTGCCAAGCAATAAACAAAACACTGGATTAGCAAGTCATGTAAAAAGAAAACATGCAGGACAACAACTCCTCAATTCTAAAGTGTTACTTCTCTTGTTGTATCTCTTCTTGGATTTCCCCTCATCATCAACATCGGCTCCGAGATTCTTAACCAGCAGCAGCTCCAACTCACAAGCACACTGATGCTCAGACATTTTTGTTTCCTCCTCTCTGCAGCCAAGAATTATTTTGTGGTAAACAATTCAATTTACCGAAGCAAACTGCAAAACAAATGTGCATTCTCTATCATACGTAAATGGAAATATGAATTCAGGCTAGAGAGGAGGAAAAATAAATAGTAGCATGAAACACACTGAAAGTATTTGGGAGGCCCCACTGATGTCAGCTGCATTGCTCACGTGCTCAGCCCTATGCACAAATGCTTTTGGGGAGTGGGAGGGAGCAACAATTCTTTGAAGACATTTAGTACTCAATCTACAAATATTAGTGATATACAGGAATCATATTTACCTTCTCTTACTACCACACAAGTGTAAGTTGTTAAATTTATACATATCAATCTTTATACTTAGGAACACCTAAGAAGTCTAATGTTATACTTTATTGACATCAAAGCAAAAATATTTTTTTGTCTGCTGTCTAGTTGCCTCTTACCTTGGCTCAGCAGGGAACCAAACGCTAAAGCTTCAGCTGTTGCCCAGTCAATCTTTTTTCCTTCCTCCATTTTTTGAACTCTTGACTAAAAAGTAAACAACATGGAAAAGTTACTATTTTGCCTTTTTCCATCTGTAGCTCTTTTGGTGGCACAGATTGGTATTAGAAGCTAGGAAAAAAAGAAAACACTATGGAGAGAAATGCTATATTCCTGCAGCCAGCTTTGGTTGGTTTGGAATACACACAGTCTGATTTCAGCACATCCTGAAGAAGGTTGCATGACCCATGTGTCCACGTACCAGTCAATAAACCGTGGACTGCCAATTTAGATCTTAGTCTGAAAACATTAAAAATCTTATCAAAGCATGGAGCGTGCTCTTGGTAGATTTTTTGTCTGGTTAGCAGTGATGAAAGATACTAGGCCTAAGTATTTCAGTCTCTAGAATTCCCCGCTGTTCTGGCCTGCAGAACTGCAGACAAATGATCACGCCCATCTGGAGTGTTCTTGCCTTGGGCTGGGAAGACAAGAACATCAGTCTTCTGAAATATTCGACTCGTGGCCTCTCTGTGGCTCCCAACCAGGCACCTGCACATGGTCATCATTCATCAAAGGGAAACATTCACAAACCCAAACCAATCCAAATACAGCACACAAACTTATGAGCTATCAAAAAATGACTGTCAAACTTGGCCACACGTGTATGCATATATTTATATATATAAAACATAACTCACTACTGGCTTTAGAAAACGTGTACACTATTATGAAGTTTGTGAGCAAATTAATCAGAAAGTACTCATTATAAAGTATATAAATGATAATAATTTATCATAATAGTTTCTATTATTTTTAAGAATAATGAACTGTATTTTCTGTAAGCATTTTTCTTCATTGCAACAAAATATGGTTGAAATAACAAAATTAAGTATATGGTCAGATTTGGGGGAGAGGAGGTCTTCAAAACTGAAGGAAAAATGGCACAATCTCAGCATCGAAAAAGAAAGTGAGCTGCTTGTCCTCGAGAATACTATGCTATTCTCCAACTGGCAGTCTTGCTGTGTTTAGTTTTTCCTGTAACAGGTCATATCTTTGAGCAATGGGACTAAAAGCATCATTGGGCTCTACTGACCCGTGCGTAGGTCTTCAGAAGATGGCTGTGCATCTGGAGTTCTTCAGGCACCTCTACAGACTTGACTCCAATAAACTGCAGAAGTGGTACAGGCATACCCGTGTCCCAAGTGGTGATTTTAGCAGAAGGCTCAACAAAGCCTTTCCAGTGAGCCTGCAGGTTGGTAGGAGGTGGACTATACAAAGTCATGTTGGCAAGGTGATCGTTCAGCTTAGAATAGTATGTCGTCTTTATGTCAGATACTTCAGCCTCAGTCATGAGCCCAGCAGCTATTAGGTGTTCTGCGTATGTGTCTGGGATGCTCTTACGGGATCTGTCAGGGAGGGAATCAAACCTCATAGACATTAAGCCTGAAAACTGCAGCACAAGGAAATACCATCTTAGCACTGTCAGGTACCAGAGAAAACTAAGATAAATGATGTCCTGGTGCATTATACTAATTTGCATCAAGTTTGCTTTCCTGGCATTTCCAGAAAGGTAACAATTCTCTTAGATATGTGCTTTACAGTCCTTTATTTAAAAAAAAAAAAAAAAAAAAAAAAGTGCGCCTATAGTTGGCAGTTACAGCTAAAGACAAGCCAAAAAAACCTCCCACTTAGACTGACACTGTGCTATCACGCATATTTTCTTCAGACAAGTTGACAGTAGGATTTCAGTATAGCTGAGAATCAAGCCATCCATCCATTCCATAAATGCTTCACTTCAAATACCAGAATTCATTGGCCAGTAAATTTTTATCTGTATTTTAATTTGGGGATGAGGACAGAATCTGAATACATCTAAATGCTCATAAAGATGAGTCCCCACTGTAACCAGCAGGACCAGATGAGACAAGACAAACGTCATACTGGTTCCTGCCCATTCTCCCGCATTATCTACGCTCTCCTCTAGCACACAGAGGACAACTTTGCTTTCTGATTACTAGCAATCATGAATTTGAAATCCAAGGGCTATATGCAAGATTGTTCTCCAAGAGGCATCAAGCTGCATATTCAAGAGCCAACACTAGTGGTTACCTTCATTAACGTCATTCTCAGACTCACACCTTAGTCAAGGGTGGCTGACAGCATAGCTACACTTACATAAAGACTTGTTGATATGGCATACGATCGTGTTATAGAGAAACTTCTATTACAGTCGTAGGCAATACTGAGTTCATGTAGACACAAGCACATTTTGGGTCCCCTATTGGGTGGCGTTACCCTTACCTGATGATTTTGTACATGCTGGGGTTGGTGAAGAACGGCTCATCAAGTTCATTGTGGCCCCACTGTCTGTAGCATAATAGGTCTACTATCACGTCCTTGCGGAACTGGCGTTGGTACTCAACAGCCAGTCGTGTGGCACGGACAACTTCTTCGGGATCATCCCCATTCACGTGGATAACCGCACATCCAACAATTTTACCTGCCCAGGGATTCAAAACATAACAACAGTAATCACACCCAACCGCTTCCAAACAAAGCGGTCACACACCCACTCTGCTGAGAATAACAGAAAACTCGTGAAGTGTATTTAACAAAAACATCTACAAAAGGTGCTCTTTGTGATAAGAGCTGGGGTAAGGAGTTTTCCCTGAGAGAAAGTGCAATTAGCCCAACCTGTTGTACTTGTCACAGTTTGAGCACAACTTCTTCACCAGTGCTAAATTCCCAGAGGGCTTTCTATACACAGTTCCTACATCTTTTTAACCTGGATGCAAGTCTACGGGGAATGGGAGAGAACTATTTGATCGCTTCTCTTTAAAACAAAAACTGAGTTTTATTTCCATCTTATCCTAAACTGTCACTCCTACCAATTCACACAGGCCAGAAACAATCTTCTCCCCCGTCAGCAGTCATTCTACACACTGCTCCTCCAGGCAGAAAGGCCTCTTCGTTAAAGTAAACACTGCAAAATTCACATGTCTTAACACCCTCTCCTGTATGACAGTTTGGCTGCAAATCGTCCCAGTAACAGTGCTCCTCTTGTACTTTATCTGCCCAAATTCTGGGAAATAAAGATATTTCAGCCATTCCTGACCCATGTCAAGTTTCCCTCCCTAGCAAAATCCTGAAGCTCAAATGAGTAACACCCATCCTCCTCACTGACCAGGAAAGAAGAAACCTGTAAAAATGTGACAAGATTTTTCCCCTCGATATTTAGTCTTTGCCATAAAGCAGATGGGGCAAGGCCTATTTTTAGCATCTGAATTTTTGCTAGTAGGAGGTAATCATCAATAATAATTGTAATTTCTACTGTATGATGAAAATGGAGGTATATTAATCTAAATCCCTAGAGTTGACAGGCGATTGCTATAAGAAGCCCATAGCATAGCATATATTCACAGTGGAGTAAAAATCCTTTCTGACGCAACACACAATTTTCCTTCTGATTCAATTATACGTACCAATGTCACTACAGTACAGAGATGATCTTCCCCGCTCTGGAGGAGTGGTATAGCCCAGCTGGTTATTAACAATCAAATGGATGCTCCCACCAACTCTGAAATGTGGTAGATTAGAGAGGGTCAGTGTTTCAGGAACAATCCCTTGCCCAGAGAAAGCAGCATCGCCATGAACCTGCATTAGGGAAGAAGATGGAAAAGTCTCATTAGAAAACACTGGAGGAACAGCAAAATCAAAACCATAGTTCATTAAGCAAAACCCTTTAAACTAAGTAGGTAGAACAGATACACAGCCCAATCCACTTCTTAACCCCTTTCAGACTACTGTTTTTATGATTTGAGAGTTTATATAGTTTTATCACTAACACAAAGTCATAGCAGCCAGCATCTGTATGTAACTGCCTGATGTAACCCCTACGTGGAACTGACCCCATCATCTCTTAAAATCGACCCACCAGTGTACAGGTGACTGCAAATACCATGGCTATAGCAAAGCTTCAGCAGTCAGTAGCAAGTCACTGACCACTGAACAAAAGCAAGCCAGTCACCACAGCAGCTTTGCTGAAAGTTAATGCTGGTGAACTGTGATTTATGCCTACTCCCATCTCACCAAATAGAGACAAGAACAGGCACAACAGGAAAAAAAGCGGAAAAGGAACTGAATGGAGACACTTCAAAAGCAAATAAAAGCTTTCAGATAGAAATAAAACTTAAGTTCTCAGTGACACTTCAAAACCGCAAATAAATGTTGCAAATAAAACAGAAGTTTGGAAGGGGAGGGGAGACTACTGTGATATCCAACACAGATTTCTAAAAAAGCTAAATACTATTAGAATGAGTATCATCTAGCACTTCAATGTTTTGAAAGTAGAGCTAGTTCTCCATTGATGAATATTATCACAGCTTCCTCAGAATGCAGATTCGATCCTTTACAGATCAAATTCTCTACACTTATTGAAACCAGATGACAGTCCTACTTTCTAGTTATGGGATAATGGTTTCAAGCCTTAAGAGACTTCTGGAGGTGCAAGTACACCTGGAAGAAAGTAGAAGTATAATCAACCTGTGAAATGGCAGCATGGGGTTTTATACAGTTCTAATATAGCGACTTTTCTTAAAAGGCATCACAGAAAACCAAAGTGAACTACTGCAAGAGAGACAACACAGCATCTCCACTCTACCCCTTACATTTGTTCTTGAAGTATTGAGTTTTCTGTTTTCCCTTCTGATTTCTTCTGCTACCTAGGAAGACTGTATATCTCAGTGATACCATTTGAGTAGAGACCCTTGAACATCCGAAAGAACTTTATGGCCTTCAGTACATCCCAAAGCATTGAAGCCTACAGGCAGTAGGACTATGCTACTACACAAGACTCTTCATAGGCATCTCAAACCCCAGAGGATTCAATTCCTGTGGGGCAGGCAGGATTTTCCTCATTGTAGCAGAAAGCTGGGAGCAGTTTTTGCTAGCACTTTTTTTTTTTTTTCTGGCAGCATTAGCAAACAACATAAAAGCAAGGTCACCATCAAGTTTTATCGAACAGTGACCCTGACTGTAGAACATCAAATGTGAAATTTATTTCAGGGAGAACTTATTCTCAGATTGCAGTTCAATTCATGAAGACCAATAGTTGCCTGATGTCCAGGAAGTGGAGTTAAGTCAAGAAAGTGAAAAATAAGCCACTTTTCAGCAGAGATGGACAATTAAACATTGAAAAAGTGTCATCGGTAGTTAACCAAGAAGAGTTTTATAGTCTTCATGTATTCTGAGTACACTGGAGGTCCAGAAAAGATCTTCAGACAACTAGGCTCACCAATGACACTGGCACCTCAGCTGATCTTTACTCTTTTTACCCTCAAGCTCTGGCACTCAGGTTAGTGGAAGAATAGAACAAATGCCAAAGTAAACCTCAATTCAGAGTTTCTACAACACTTCTGGAGAGAAAGTGCTTTTTCTGGAGAGAAAGCACTATGAAAACAGAAAACCCAAAGAGAAACTTCCAAACCAAGATTCTGAAAGTGTCTGATTTCACATCTTTGTTCTCCATTAGCTGAATGAAAGCAGTTATCAGTCAGAACTGTAAAAATTTGCCTTTAGTTTTTAATCTAACACTCAGACTTCTTCACAAGTACTTATGTTCACATTAGATGCAACATTTTGAGTCAGTTTATTAACACGGGGGTGCCAAGCTAGGAGTTAAATGTTGTTCTTCTCTACTGTGCAATGCTCCCTTCCACTTACCCCTTCAAAACCCATAAAGTTAATTTTTTCTTGCATGGAGAGGTTCCATTTATTCTGAAGAATCTTTTTTTAAAGAGCTACAGTGGTTTCATTACTACATGGTGAAGACATTATGAGACAGACCAAACCTAAGAAGCAATAATATTTTATCAAACTAACTGATACAACTGTACTGAAAGAAGAGGAGAAGATGCATTGGGCAACAAACTTTTCTTCCTGCACTTGTATGACCAAAAGCTTTTTTTTTTTTCAAATAAAGAAGAACACTAGAACCCCAGCTTGCCTCCAGTTTTCTCAGTGTTTCATATTCTCTTTTCTGCTTTTTCCAAGTATCCACATACCTTCAAAAGGAAGCAAAACGTTTGTTTTACTGATACACATTTTCACTTCTACCTTTAACTTCTTCCATGTTCATTTTATTTCACAAGAGAACAGTTCTACCCCAACTCGTTTTTACTCCTGACTTTAAAAGTGTTTAAGAGATTGGCTCACTTGTATTTCCGAGTTGAATACAATGCAAGAAAAGAAAATTTATCTAGAAACTACTTAGGACTGCCTTCACAGCTATAAAAGACAGTTCAAGGAGTAAAACCCAATTCCAGCAGGCTCTTCAACAGTAGTATGATATAATGACACAACTCTATATCCTCCTTTATATTTTGCACCCTTTTTGATAGCTCACCTCCAAACCCTTTTAATTTAAAGGAAAGCTAACAGGGGTGGTTCAAATGCAAAAGTGGTCTATGCAGAAATGCACACATGGCTCTCAACACAGCATATTATTAAAATAAAGGAAGGTATCAGAATCAGTTCTTCAGAAATCTTAGACGTGGAATTGTTTAAATGCCAGTATTATCACATACCTCACCTGGAAATCTTCCTCGCCCTCCTCTTTCTCCATAAAGAGGATCCCAATTCTTGATATTCTACATTAATTCAGTTTTGTTTGATATTTCTATATGCACCACTTCTCTTCACATGCTAATCCAGGAAGTCTTACAAAGGTAAGTTAAAAATTGTGAGCAAAATACCTGCAGGCAAATAACTTTGTCTCCAGGCTGTGCAGAGCTCTCTGGGGAGTAATCTCCATCGAGCAGGGTCTGTTGCCTTCCTCGTGTCTTTCCCACAGCCACTGGATTGATTGCTTCTAAGTGTGAGGGGTTAGGGAGCAAGGTGACATGCACAGGCCTGTGGGAACCGAAGTCAAGATCTACAGAAGATGTCAGGTGGGAGAGAACATCCCCGATGGCTGCTGAACTCTCTGGAAACTCACTCAAACCACGCATCTTACGGAACATGAGCTGCATGGAAACAAATTTGGTTACATTCCCTTTACAATTCATTAACACGTGGAAAGAAAAACATTTAGAACGGTGTGCTCTCCTACTCCCAAAATTGCAAGGATGCTTCAGGTGACAGCACACAAATCCTTTCATTAGGGTTCTCTTTAACAGTCTCCTGTGAAGATCTGGCTGAGGTGCTGACAGAAGGAGAATACACACTCACATAGGTCACTATTTTACTGCTTCAGCATTCGCAACACAAGCTGCTATGTTTTCATCTCAATGAAAATAAATTAAGCACCAAGCAACTGTCAATGAGATTCTAAGTCTCCTACCTCAGGTGGAAGCTGAAGTAAACCTGTGAGAAGATTAAGTCTTCCACGATGAGGCATTCCAAGAATGATATCCGTCACCCCACTGTACGCACACATCTTGAACAACTCATGGAAGAAACCCATCATACTCTCTGCTCCTTCACCACCATACCGCTTCACGGTGGCAAACTTTGTGGCTAAGAAGTGATCAAACTCCTATTGAAAATATGAGAACTTCAGTATTACGTTATTTTAAGCCGCAGTCTTCTCTTTATAAAATTGAAATATAATTTATGTTTGTACCTTTAAGGCATACAAATCTAAGCATACCCCTTGAAAGTCTCAACTCATTCACAACCCACACAGCCTAAGATCAGAAGCTATGATGACTAAAGAAATCAGCTTGTATCTCCTCTTAAGCAGAAAAATGTTGGATTGAGGACCAAACTGTCTCTATCTAGCATGGAAGGAGATGCATGAAATAATATAACACCAGAGCAATTTACAAATTCCTTGATAGCTTACCTATTTTAGGTGGAAATTAAGGAATGGTGTTCTTTTACAGTATAAGCCTTAACTATCCTGAGATGCAAAGTGCTAGAGAAGCACAGTGTCCTTAGCACATAGGTAGAAGAATGCTTAAGAGAAAGAAAATACACGAATCTGTATTTAATCCATTTTCCTCTCACTCCTCCCACTTCACTCCATGTTCTCCTAGACAACTCTCACAAGTGACAAAGTTTTGGAAGCACTGGAAGTGTCTGTAGTGTTTTCCAACTGAAGACTGAAAATAAATTAAGCCTGTAACTGAGAATGGAAGACTGAGCCACAGCCAAAGATCCGAGCCAACTGCTGAACACCTTCTAGTTAAGCAACATTTAGTTCTAAAGAATAACGTATACCTGGAGACCAGGGCATATGAGGAGAGGCTGAGGGAGCTGGGCATGTTTAGCTTGAAGAAGAGGAGACTGAGGGGAGTCCTCATTGCCCTCTACAACTACCTGAAAGGAGGGTGGAGAGAGGTGGGTGTTGGCCTCTTCTCCCAGGTGAATAATGACAGGAGCAGAGGAAACGGTCTGAAGTTGCAGCAGGGGAGGTTTAGGTTAGATATTAGGAGGAATTACTTTACTGCAAGAGTGGTCAGGCACCGGAACAGCCTGCCCAGGGAGGTGGTTCAGTCCCCATCCCTAGAGGTGTTTAAGAAACATCTAGATGTGTCACTTCAGGGCATGCTCTAGTGGCAGAGATTGTAGGTTGTTTGGTTGGACTCGATGATCTTAAAGGTCCTTTCCAACCATGAAGATTCTGTGATAACTAATCCCACATGGAAGCATTTTTTCCTGTCACGGTTAAATTCTACACTCTACATACAGTTCTGGTTGTACCGAAATCAAAATGGGATACATCACGGTCCCGATTTCAGCCTCCTGTGTCACTGTCAAATTCCTCTAACTGCCAAAGAGGGAAGAAAAATACAAAATATGCCATATGCTTCTGTTCAGTCATTGGTAAATATTACATTTACCACTCCTTCCACTTGGAAAACAGGGACACGTTCACAGATCCTGCTCTTCTACCTTTTCATGCTTCTGGGTAACACAGGGAGAAAAGGGGGGTAAAAAAAAGAAAGTTTTTCACAGTACGGAAGTTGTGGAATAAGTTTTCTCTATACATTTTGCAAGTACATTACATCTTTCACTTCCTTACAGAATGCATTGAACAAAGGTTCCTTTGCTGAAAAGCATCAAATTTACCAGTGCTATATGGCTAACACTTCAGTCCAACTGTTTTGTTCACCCAAAACTTTGAGACATGATGTTTTAAAGCTAGTAAAACAGATCAGCATTAGGCTGAAAGGAAAACACAGAACACCCACATCAGAGCACAAAATTCCTTAGAGCTCTGCCCAACCTTGCATTCCCATCAGTAACATTTAATATAAACTGTCAGATTATTATCTTAAGAGAATCTCACTTTTGAAGACTGATTACTCATGGATTTGTAGGGTCATTTTGTGTCTCCTGATGATAAAGAATATATGTTACAAGAATATACATTACACACAATATATATTCTAATTAATTCTAAAAGTGTTTTGAGTTTGGAACTGTCTGGAAATATTTTCCTAGAAATAATTTCCAAAGTACTAACGCAAACCAAAAGGTATCGCAATTTATTTCAATAATGGCTGCTAAGTAAACTCAGCAACAACCTCCAGAGAGACTCCTGCATTTGCGTATTGCACTTTTTCATGCAAAACCTTGTACTTCTTCCTTTCCCACACTGTCAAAGCCTTTCAGGATAGCGATTGTTCTTTTTCTGCATGAATGTCTGGAGCAGTAAAAGGTTCATGACAGACTCCACGACTCTATTACAATCCAATAACAGTGAACAAAGTACCTGCGACTCCAACATCAGTTTGCACAAGTGTTTTTTCTCTTCAGGTGTAAATGCTTCTTGTTTTAGTTCTTCAAACCTTTTAGCAAACCATTCTCTCTCCTCCAAAGTTGGAAGCTGGCTTGTTTCTATGGAAATATGCCCACAGTATATATGGTCAAGGTAAGCCAACACATCCTCTAGGGAAGCCTCTTCTTTTCCCATGTTTAGAAGCCCTGGTGGGAAATAAGTGTTATTAGCCACTTTGAGGGATAAGGGGGAAGTACTAAGACCTAAACTGTTGTCTTGCAATTATATTAACATTTTGAGCATACAAATTAATGTCATCTTCCTTTCCTCCATTTAAAAACAAAACTCAAAAAATTATTTTATAAGCACGCTTCAGTATTATTAATATGAGAGTCTCATGCTTATTTGCAAGGTGCTCAAAATGTCTCTCTGAGTAAGTTTACCATGAATGACACAAAGACACTATTTTTGTGACTCAGTACAGCACTTGGTATTGTGTGGCTCAGAAATATGAGTGCCAATCCTAGCTGCACCACAAGTAAATAAGCACTCATTTTGCAGACAAAAAACATAAAGCACAGAGAGAGACCCTCCTTTGTTCAAGGCCACAGCAAGAGTCTAACAGATAGAAGAACAGACAAGTCTTGACTTCTGCTCTCTGGCAGCTTCGCTACTGTGTTAAGTACTACACGAAATCATAGAACGTTACAGCAACACAAGAAATTAATGTATAACCTCAGTAATTGTAAGAATAAGTAAAAATTTTCATGGTTTCCAAAGACGCTAGAAGGTTGCCACTCATTACACGATGATTTCTGCAACAAACATACAAGCAGGCTGAAGTTAATTTTCCATCCAAAAGTTCATTGCCAACTGAATTGCCGCTCAATATTTGGCTCTTCTGCAGCAGACATAGCCTCTTAACAAATTAACGATGAAGACGGTTGATTTACCGTTATAAGGCTGCAGACTCACCTGTAGTAATGAGAGGCCCTTGAAGAACTTCAGTCAACTCTTGGATTTCAGGTACCATGTTCATAACAGCTTGTCCAGCAAACAGTGGGTTTATTTTGGCTGCTTTGTGGCCATGTTCAGCATATGCAGTTATTAAACGAGCAAGAGCATGGTCAACTAAAAACGAAAAGAAAGAAGAACAGTATCACATACGTGCTCACACCCAGTCCACTTAGAGCACCAACACAGTAGTATTCTCTCACAACTCGAGAATGGCACAGTACCAGTGTGCAAAGTCTTATTTCCTCAGACAACTCAAATCACAGTGCTTGTGCCTCCCTGTTCCTTGCTGGAAGGACAGGAAGATAGGGTCTTAACAAAAATTCAGGTCCTATGACTTAAAAAAAAAAAAAAGTCTGTGTCTGCAGGAGCCAGCAGCCAACAGCATGTGCACATGCTGAGCCAGACATACTAAAAATTCAAATATGTGAACATGGTTTTCAACAGACACCAGCAGCACACTGTTTCAGGCATTGTGCATTGAGGTCAAAAAACTATTGACACAAGCAAAACTTGACCAGCTGAAAGGTCATGCAGACAGCATTGCTGTCATTGAACACATGCCACAGACCAGGTCAATAAACTGTAAACCAATAAAATATATTGCAAGAATCCGCTAGAAATTAATGATATGAAACAGTTTATAATGCGTTTTTAACGGGGAGGGCACCCTGACAAAGGCCCAGTCCCGACAGTATTCAGGTCTGAAGTCCTTCATTTTCCAGAACAATATAATTTCTGAGACCATTTAATGAAGTTTTTTCTCCAATATTCACATTTCTGCTGCAAGCACTCTGCTCCAGCCACTACATACGCGCAAGTTGGCCCATTCAAACATGGTTCTAAAGCAGAAGAACAAAACCCTAATGTCTCACACAGAACTCTCAGCAAGAAAGCCATTTAAAAGTAATTTTAAAAGTGTAGCGTAAAAATATATTGGCTTTTTACTTGCTTAGCAAGGAGGACAGTTAGTAATGGGACTTGGTGTCCTGGAGCTAACAGGTTTCACTCCTGTTTCTGTGCAAGGGGCTTAATTCCTACCAGAGTCTCCTGAGGTGTTAGTGCAGGGATGACACTCCTACACCAGAAAGTTTTCTGCTTATTTTTCCGCACTATAATACGGCACTAAAAACATCACAGTTATTGCTACAGCAATTACCTGTACGTGGCCAGTTCAAGCACAATACTATACAAAAAAGGTGTTTTTATGAGCAAACACTGCTAGAGCACGTTGCCGTGTTAACTTCGGTCACTCACGGTCACTTCAAGCTCGACAAGGCACCATCTGGCTGCTCGGGGCTCCCGAGGGACGGGCTGAGCGGACCGGAGGGCAGGGAAAGCCCACCAGAAGCCCCGAGGAGAAGCTCCAGACGGCGCTCGATAGGGCAATACGAACAAAACATAAAGCGCCTCAGATCGACGCTTTCGACGCCCTCGGACTTTGGGCCCCACAGCGCTGGCACGGCCGCCGGCTCCCTGAGGCGAGAGCGGGGCTACCGAGCACAGCCCTGCCCGCCGCAGCGGGGACCCTGCCTCCCCCCTCACGGTGGCAGGGGGACCCCCTGCCTGCCTCCCTCCGCTCACGGCGGCGGGGGGGCACCCCCCTGCCTCATCCCCCTCACGGCGGCGCCGCCCTCCTCCCCTCAGCCCACGGCAGCCCCGGGGTGTACGTGTGTGAGGCGGGGAGGGGGGGGTGTCCGACCTGCTTTGCCGCTCGCCCCGGCTCCGCGCGGCTCCGCCGCTATCTCGCTCGCCACCTTCCGTGGTTTGTAGCCGTAAACACCCCGCTCGGTGCGGTACCAGCGCCTCAGGCCGCCCCGCCACAGAGCGCGGCGCACGGCGCTCCCCGCCGCCGCCGCCATGGCCGCTGCCCCACCGGCCGCGCAATCGCCGGCCGCGCCGCCGCCACCGCCCCCGCGCCGGGGGGGTGGGAGGGGGGCCGCCGCTTCCCGCCCCTCTGCCGGAGGCTGAGGCGGCTTCGCCAGAGGTGGTGCCTGCGGCGGGGTCCGTCAGTACGGTCGGCCTTTGAACGTCCAGAGTAGCTTCCCCATCCCTTCAGCGACTTCAGCAGTGTATTCCGGTATCCTGGTATTTCCTATTAAAAGGCTGCCAAAATTCCCTATTAAACAGTCTCTCCTGAAACGTACCAAAGTTTAGTCTTGTGTATACACCATGCTGGATTGTGGTGAGACTAGCAAAAGGCATAGCAACATCATGACCTCCGGAAAACCGACCAAAAGAAGGCATGAGTTACAGAGAAACAAAGTTTTAACGAAATCTGCAAGCTTCATCTGAAGTTTCCAGCTGTCTGCGAACCATTATTCCAAACACATGAAGGACAGGAAAGTCATCAGGAGTAGTAAATATGGCTTGACCAACTTGATAGACTTCTAGAAGGAAGTGACTGGCCAGGCAGATGATGGGGGAGCAGTGGACATTGTCTACCTGGACTTCTAAGGTCTTAACACTGTCCCCCATAAGATGCTTATGAAGAAGCCGTTGATGTGTGAGCTGGAGGAGCAGACAGTGAGGTGGGCTGAAAACTGTTGAATGGCCAGGCCCAGGGGGTGGTGATCGGTGGCATAAAGCCTAGTTGGAGGGCAGTAACTAGCGGCGTACCCCAGGGGTCTGTAGTGGGTCCAGTCCTGTTTAATGTCTTCATTGATGATGGGGATGGTAGGGCAGAAGGCACCCTTAGAAAGGAAGACTAGGAGGAGTGCCTGATACACCAGAGGGTCATGCTGCCATCCAGAGGGACCTCAACAGGCCGGAGAAGTGGGCTGATGGGAACCTCATGGAGTTCAACAAGGAGAAGTGGAAAATCCTGCACCTGAGGAGGAACAAGCCCATGCACCAGTACATGCTGGGGGCCACCTAGCTGGAAAGGAGCTTAGCAGAAAAGGACCTGGGGGTCCTGGTGTACACCAAGTTGAACAGGAGCCAGCAAAGTGACCTTGCTGCAAAGAAGGCGAATGGTATCCTGGGATGCGTTAGATAAAGTATTGCCAGCAGGTCCCCTCTACTCAGCACTGGTGAGGCCGCAGCTGTCCAGTTCTGGGCTCCTCAGTACAAGACAGACACAGACATATTGGAGAGAACCCAATGAAGGGCCACAAAGATGATGAAGGGACTGGAGTACCTCACATGTGAGGAAAGGCTGATAGAGCTGGGACTGTTCAGCCTGGAGAAGAGAAGGCTCAGGGGGTTCTTACCAATGTGTGTAAATAACTGAAAGGAGGGTGGAAAGACGATGGAGCCAAGCACTTTTCAGCGGTGCCCAGTGACAGGACCAGAGGCAATGGGCACAAACTGAAACACTGGAGGCTCTGTCTCAACATCAGGAAACATCTTTTTACTGTGGGGGTAACCAAATGATCAAAGAGGATATCCAGGTATGTTGTGGAGTCTCCATCCTTGGGAGGTATTCAAAAGCCATCTGGACAACTGATGCTAGGTAGCCTTGGTTGAGCAGGGATGGGTGGACCAAATGACCTCCAGAGGTNCAATGTGTGTAAATAACTGAAAGGAGGGTGGAAAGACGATGGAGCCAAGCACTTTTCAGCGGTGCCCAGTGACAGGACCAGAGGCAATGGGCACAAACTGAAACACTGGAGGCTCTGTCTCAACATCAGGAAACATCTTTTTACTGTGGGGGTAACCAAATGATCAAAGAGGATATCCAGGTATGTTGTGGAGTCTCCATCCTTGGGAGGTATTCAAAAGCCATCTGGACAACTGATGCTAGGTAGCCTTGGTTGAGCAGGGATGGGTGGACCAAATGACCTCCAGAGGTTCCTTCCAACCTCAACCATTCTGTGATTCTGTAAACTTTGTGTGACTGCAGGACTGGGAGGCAGGAGGGATACCAGCAAGTTACCCTTGGTTGTGCTCATGAATCTACTTTGTAGACTGCCTTCGCAACGGGGAAATCAACGATTATTTTTTTCTTCAAATCAAACCATGGTTATGTGCTTTTGGAACAGGTGGAACTGGATTTTGCAACTGAATCAGTTATGGCACCACAGTTGGCCAGGGATTTTATGATATACGTAGTTCTTAGAGAGGGGCCACTTGAGTTCCTTGAGGCTTATACGGTTGGTTTTATGCAGATTTTAAACAGCCAATGTAGGAGAAAAATAAAAGTGAATGACCTTTAAAGCTGCACAGAAGGCAAAAGGATACAGCTATAGAAGGACAACTGACATGTGGCCAACAGAGTAAAGCATAGTAGAAATGTGCCTTTGAGTATTGATTTTTTCAATGTATATTAGAACAAAGGGACCTTGAAAATATTGTTGCAACATTATACGATTTTGTGGACTTGCCAGTAAAGAGGCAGAAAAGGTGGATATAGTTAAATATTTCTATTCTGTGCTTGGGGAAGACAAATGTTGCAGGCAGATCACATGATGATGAAACTTTTCCGCAGTTCTTAGGCAAATATCAGTCAAATAGCAGATATCAACGTGGTTTTGCTTTAGAGCAGGTAGAGAGCCTCTTGGATATTTCCCAATTAACACTGATAGGAGGAATAGGGTTGAACGGTAAAAATTATCTGAAGTTAAAAAGAACAAAATGAAATGGTTTAGTCACACACTGTGGATCTTGGAGAAGTAACGGAATGTTTGTATATATGGTCGCACTTACCGGTTTAATCAATTCTAAGCATGGGTTTATGGAATATATATCTCATCGAGTCAACTTGTTGGGTTTTTTCTGTGATTCAAAATTCAGTTAATAAAGATTTAAAGTACTTTACAGACTTCTGCCAGCATAATCATCTTGCACAGGGCATGATTACACGTGGCAAAAGCCTTGCTGTAACTATATCTTGTTCAATAAAAGGTTTTGTTGACTTTGGTTCATGTTTAAATGTGAGAAAGTGTTACCTGTGCCAGCAGAAACACTGCTGCTAAGGGCACGTGCTCTGGCTCTCCAAGGGGACACTCCTGGCCTGACTCTTCTGATGCAGAGAGCCTGTCCTAGAGAAGACTCCTGCGTGAGACTGATTCAGTACTACCTGATGTTCTGGTGAAGAAAACTAGAAATGCTTCAAAATCAAGGTTGTATACACTAAATAGTATGTGTCTGACTACCTAACAGATATGAACTTGCAACATTTTAAACAGAAAATCATCATCAGCTGGGAGTATTTCTAAAGGGATTATAGTCCTTGCCACTTTAGTAGTTATATCAACCTGAGAACGCCGCTCACAAAGTCCTGACAAAGTTTGTCAGATGGAGGTATGTGGTGAAGAAAGATTATCTTGGTGTCAAGACAGACTGGACATAAGCAAATATGATTTATTTTAACAGCATGAGACACAAGCTTGTACACCTTGAAAGAGTATGTGCACTAAAACGTCACGCTTTTCTAGGAAACAGTGACTATAAGTAATCTCCAAAAATCATGGGAATAAAACAGATGGGTCTAAAGAAGTTATATGAATATTGGCTCACTTGGCAAAAAAGATAATTTTCTGGATTTGGCTACAAGGAGTACACCTACAGATTCCACATTAGGCCAGTATTTGGCACAACTGTGATTCCTTTCTGAATACTGTGTGCATGTTTCGTGCCAGTAATTGAGGAAACATATTGAAAAAGTTGGGAAGAAGAGCTTCAGGAATTAAAAAAAAGCATGAAAGACATGCTTTATATCTGAGATTCAGGAAATTAGATCTACCTGGTTTTCATTTTGTTAAATTAGTAGGAAAACTTGATCAGTGTGTACACAAATGAAACAGGTACTTTATAAGGAAAAGCTTTCTGAGCTATCAAAGGTAAAACAAGATTTACTTGCACGGTCATTACAAAAGACAGTTCCAACATAGTCGTAGCTGTGTGGGAATGTGGTATAAATACAGAGGAGCTTTTGTTTCCTTTCAAAATTGTAGCGATAGCGCATTTTATTCATGTTAGAAAAGGTAGCAATATCATGCTTCAAAAGAAAATAAGCCAACATTTCTTGACGTAATGCCACTGAAACTGATACTTAAGCCTAGTGTAACGCTGAGTCTGCCTTTTCAAACCAGACCCAAAAAAGAATAATTTGGAGGCATCCACTGACAGGCTACAGGATTGTTGGCTTTGGAAAATAAAGTGCCAACACCAACGTGGAGTTACCCTCCCCATTTAACCCCTTTTTTTCCCTCTGTTTAGCACGTTCATCTTCTCCACTCTAGTGAATCAGATTAATCAACCTGGTAACTCAAGATACTTCGGCAAGTAAATGAGATCTTTGTTTAGCAGGGACACTTGAATGATCTGTATAACAAGCATTGACTTCGTCCTTTCAAACTTTTCCAGAAAGAGTTTTTTAGATGTGCCTGCGAAATGAGCAATGAAGTTAAAGAACAGGGCGGAGAGCTTTTTCTTGGGGAAAAAAAAAAAACCTGTCTAGTCCTGTACCAGTTGGCAGAGTACACGTAAAACTCTGCATCAGTAAACAGAGTCTTGTATTTGGGCTGACTCTTGCCTCTGAATAAAAGGTGGCTTTAACAGCTGAATAATCTCATTATGCACATCCAGGCCTGCGTGTACTGTCATGGCCTAATATCTGTGTGTGCTCATTCGAAGTCTAGAAGAGTGTAAACACCTTGCCATACCTAAGAAAAACCTTCAGTCAGAAATCTTGCTGCTTAACAATCTGGATCCTACACATAGAATAAATACCAGTTTCACTCTGAAATTCAGGGTGGCACCAGCGTTTTCCAGCTCAGGCAAATTTCGAAACCTTATGAAATTCAATAAGGGCAAGTGTAGGGTGCTGCACCTGGGGAGGAATAACCCCCTGCCCCAGGACAGGTTGGGGCTGACCTGCTGGAGAGCAGCTCATCTGAAAGAGACCTGGGAGTCCTGGTGGACAACAGGATGGCCACAAGCCAGCAATGTGCCCTCATGGCCAAGAAGGCCAATGGCATCCTGGGCTGCATCAAGGAGAGTGTGGCCAGCAGATCAAGGGAGGTCATCCTCCCCCCCTGCCCTGCCCTGATGAGGCCGCACCTGGAGTGCTGTGTCCAGTTCTGGGCTCCCCAGATCAAGAAGGACAGGGAACTGCTGGAGAGGGTGCAGCAAAGGGCTACCAAGATGATGAGGGGACTGGAACACCTCTCTTATGAAGAAAGGCTGAGGGATTTGGGTCTCTTCAGTCTGGAAAAAGGATGACTGAGGGGGTATCTTATCAACACTTACAAATACTTGCAGGGTGGGTGTGAGGAGGATGGGGCCAGGCTCTTTTCAGTGGTGCCCAGCAACAGGACAAGGGGCAATGGGCACAAACTTGAACACAGGCAGTTCCATCTCAACATGAGGAGGAACTTCTTTCCTTTGAGGGTGGCAGAGCCCTGGCACAGGCTGCCCAGAGAGGTGGTGGAGTCTCCATCTCTGGAGACATTCCAAACCCGCCTGGACGCGTTCCTGTGCAACCTGCTCTGGGTGACCCTGCTCTGGCAGGGGGGTTGGACTAGATGATCTCCAGAGGACCCTTCCAATCCCTACCATTCTGCGATTCTGGGGTTGCCCAAGAGCCACCATCGTGCCCATACGTGGATCATGAGAGTTTCGAGTACACAGTGAGGTTTTGTGCAACTACATTTACCACTGTGAAATGCCTTCAGATGTCCACACAAGAACACTGGGCAGGGCAGGAGAATGAAGTGGAGACGCCAGATTTAGACTACAAAATACAAGACGACATCCATTAAATCATCAGATTAGGTCATAACTTGGTACTAAGCCCCTGTTATTCCTTGTATTTTATCCCAGTGACAACCTGCCCAGACCAGGCAGGGCAGTGCCGTGCCGTGCCGGCCCACCCGAGTTCCCCCCCCTCAGAAACCCCACCCTGACGTGACGACCAGCGTGACGCGCCCTGACGCCTCACGGCCAGAGACTCGTCACGACAGCGACGTCACGCGGCGCGACAAACCGAATCGTGCCGCTGAGGCCACCAAGAAAGCGGCATTCAGGACCTGTTTCCCCCCTCACACTTCCCCCGCCGCCACAAGGGACGGTGCCACCAAACCTCCCCCCCGCCTTC
>VXBH01004765.1:378744-401766 GCA_013400035.1 Rynchops niger
GGGCCGTGGGGAGGCCGTGCCAGAGGGGGGGGCCGTGGGGCGGCGCGGGGAGAGGGTTCCGCGGGGCTGAGGCGTCCCGGGGTAGAGAGGGCCGTGAGCGTGAGGAGAAGTAAGCGGTAGAGGTGAGGAGAAGGGAGGGGTGAGGTGGGTGGGTGGGGTGTTAGGTGAGGAGAAGGAAGGGCTGGGGGGTGAGGGTGCCTGCAGGGCACCGAGAGGCGGTGGCAGGGAGCGGGGCAGGCGGCTGTTTTTCTCAGCGGGGAAGGCAGAGACTGGGCAGGTAGCCGGGGTCGTTGGAGAGCGCGCCTGCCTGGGTTTACATGTGTAGGTATGTCTAGGAGAAAGCGAGGAGGGTTGTTAGCCAAGGATTCTCTTGCTCCGTGTATGACTTGTCTGTTAGGCCTCCTTTTTTTTTTCCTAGTGAAAAGCCTGTTCCTGCAGATCTGACAGCAAAACACTTTCTTCGAGATGTATGGAATCGAAAGTAAAACTGACTGGCTGGTTAGGCACGTCTGCCCTCCCTGCCCGTGTGTGGCGGGGGGGGCTTTTTTCTCCGGACTATAGTTTCCTGTCTTGCTCTGTGTCTCATCTTTCAAAACTTGTGGCTAAGTCTATTTTCATCTGACTGACCATGGTATCTTTCTTATGTTCCTTCCCTTACTTTAAGAGAAGCTTTTATTACATTTCAATTCTTGAAGCTTTTAATTTTCTAGCGATGAAGAAGTTTGTTGCTCTTTGAGGTTTTTCAGCCGGTCAAAAGTTGGACATCTTGCCTACGTTCTTTATCTCCCTTATCACTTTTGTAATAGAGTAGCTCCATAAAGGAATGTTTATGTGGTCAGTTGGAAAAAAGTGAAAAATCTCAGTATTCTTAGTTTAATAAAGCCATATTTCTTCACCCCATACTTGTGTTTGCAAGGATTGAGATTCTGGCTCATGGTATTGCAGTCTGTGACAATAGGCTGTTTTTATTGATTTGAGAGGATGTAAGCATATTGGGCCAAGGTGTTGATGTTTATCCTTTTATTTTGAATGGTTACTAGATTAGTGATGCTGAATACCTTCTATGAATTTTTTGTTTCCTTGAGAGTAAGTACATAGGTGCTTATTCTAAAACGTTGCCTGTGTATTTTAAGACCTGTTTCTTAAGTTGCCAAGCCTAGAGACTCATGAACCCAATCCCGTCATCTTTTCAAATTCCGAGATTAGTATGAAAAGGACTAAGGAGAAATTCAGTTATGATAAAACATATCTTAAGTAAGAATGAGTTAAGGTAGGTCAAGTAGTGAAAAATTAAGAGAAATCATTTATTCTGGAAAAATTGCATCTGTAAGTGATGAAACTAAGACAGAGTGTTAAAGTGTCTAAATGTCACTACAAAAATGGACTGCCAAGAGCCCAAAAGCATATGGAAAGCTTGTCTTGTAGCTGTCTTCTCTGCCCTTTCTAGTTTTCAACTGTGAGTATCAGTTCTTCCTATCTATTGGCTTATGAACTCCATGTCATTATATTGCCTTTTCATCAGTACGGTCACATAAACATTAGGTACTAAATATAAGTTCTCTTAATGATTAAGTTTCTCTTAATATTTCCTTAACGTTCCCTTAATCTGGACCAAACTGTGTATCTTCAGACTTACTTCCCATGGAAATGAGACCTAAGCAAACCTGCTGCTTTTTTTTTTTTTCTCCGCTTCCTACAAGTTTTGAACCTTTTGGGACAGTTTCAGTGAATTTAGGCAGATGTTCCGAAGGTATAAACTTCCGACAGATCTTGCAATAACTGGCAGCTGAGGAAAAGTAACAAGGTATAAATTAACATTCCTGCTAAGGGAAGGGCTATAGCATATGCTCAGTGGACAGTTCTGTTTTGCCTGTGCTGTTAGCTGATGTTGGCATGCTGACTGGCGCATCGTTGTGCGTATAGCTTGGAGGCAGCAACCGCACAGTCTGCCTCCTGCTATTGGTGGTTGGTAGACATAAATGAGCTGGCAGCACATTTGGAAGGCTTTGAGAGATAAGGAGCTATATACATAGCAGGTAGTGAGGAGTAGTGTAACATATGTATTATGTGATACAGGACAGAAATCTATTGTGGGGTTATTTTGGTCACCAGTGTTTATGGGGAAAAAGCGGATAATACTGCTCTGTGGTCGAAATCACAATGTACCCAATTATGCTCCATCCCTTTTCTTTTTGTCCCGTCTTCTCTATTTTGCTTTTATACAAGCAAATGTCAGATGCACCTTTGAAACCTAATTCTTTGTTCCTAAATTTAGTAAGATTTTGAGTACTGTAGTAATCTTGTAAGTGACCATGTTTTAGAAGTTACGTGTGTAGCTGGATATTTTATTTTGTTGGGTTCTTCTTTCCCAATTGTAATTGGATACCCTGCTAACAACAGGTGTGGGGGACAGAGATAAAAGCTGGAGCATTGTAAATGTGACATACCTTTCCAGCATTTCTTTAATCAAACAACTGTTTTCTGACAATGTTTTCCTTTTGAACTTCATTCCTAATTTATCCTCTTTCAGCATTTAACGCTTTCTTTTAAAAATGAATGTATTACTCTGTTTTCTTGTTTAATAGACTTCTTGGTGAAAAACACTTTAATAAAATTATCAGAGAGTCTCATGCAATGTTCTAATGGACCTAGTCTTGCTAGTAAGATATTACAGTGATGTTTAAATGCTAAAAACTTCCCTTTTAAACCCCTCTTGTTAACTATTAAAAATGGTAGGAGAGGTAGTTTAACTGTATCAAACTGATGGAATTTCCACTGTGGATTTGTAGTGAGAAAAGATTAATAAACTGTTATTGTTGAATTTGAAACAGAACTTGTAGAGGATTTGCATCTGCTAGGTGGATCTGTGAGTAACATGTTCCACTTAATTGGCCTACAGAAATGGAAAAATCAGTTTAGACCTTCAATATGAAGGGGCTTGGGGGGCTGCTTAATTGTCTGTGTTTTGTTGATCCCCCATCCCCCTCTTCCCCCCCGCCCTTGGTTAAGAACTGATTTAATAATACTGTTTTAAGATGATGTAGATCAGCGTTTTTGAAATCCAAGTAATTTGAAATGTTGAGCTGTGAAACCTTTTAGTTGTAGACATGCATTAGGGAGCCAAATTTGCTAGTACTTGTTTAAGCAATGCTGATTTGAGGGTCTCACTTCCATAAATGAGTGTCAAAATGGAATAGGTGGCCTCCAGAGCTTTCCTTCTGATCTAAATTGTTCTGTGATTCTATACTTTTTTGTTCAGTATTTGTTATCTTTTGTATCCTTAGCCAAAAGAAACTAACGATTAGAGGGCTAGAAACCCCAGGCATGCTAAAGCTCCTACAAGTTGCCAGAAAAACATGGGTTGAGTAGAAGGAGATACAAATTGTAGCCTTTGATAACTCTTGGAAATTGTAGCCTTTCCAGTATCATTTCCACTTGTTCTGCTGGCAGGGAGGTTTGTGCGTACATCTTAGCACAGCACACTTTTCCAGCTGGTACTTGTGCTATATGGAAGAGTGCTTAAGGTGACTGGGGAAGTCTTGGGGAGAGGTAAGGAAAGAGGCGAACAAGGTGATGCCTTTTAACAATGAGGACAGTCAGGCATTGGAGCAGGTTGGCTGGAGAGGTGGTGCAGTCTTCTTCCTTGGAAATTTTCAAGACTGGAGCCTAGAACAATCTTGTCTGACTTCATAGTTGACCCTGCTTTGAGCAGGAGGCTGAACTCCTTGAAGTCCCGTCTAACCCTGCATTATCCTATGATCCTAAGTAGAGGTAATAGTGTGGGGAGTATTCTTAGATGTGCAGAAAGGTCAGTGAGGCACAGGTGCTGATGAATTGGATATTTTTATTAATTTTTAAGTTGGGGATACTTTGCTTCCATCAGTCTTGCATTTTTTTTTCATACGGGCTACTGTTTATATTCCAAGCTCTTGTATTCCTCAAGTTGCAGAAACTTCAAATGTTTTTACCTCACGGTTCATGCTGAAGACAACTTTGCAGTATAGCACTATAACAAAATGATTAGTTTTTTACCTGTTGTTAGGTCCATTCCTTAGTTCAAGAAAACTTAACCTTAAACCTGTATTTTACTGTGAGTCAGACACTGGTGAGTTATCTTACTTAATTAAGAATGAAGTGAGTATGGGTGGGCTGTGAAAGTGACTTTATATGTCAACAAGTTAAAAGTACTTCTTTTCCTGTGATTCTGCAGACTTACCTCAGTAACACAATGCCAGCTGAGCGCAAAAAGCCAGCAAATATGGAAGAAAAAGAATCTCTGTTAAATAATAAAGAAAAAGAATTTAGTGAAAGGCGACCAGTGAGCACCAGGGAGAAGCCAAAAGAAGAAGTCAAGGTTGGCATGAAGAGAGAGACGTTAAAGATTCCTGAAGATAAAAAGAAAAAACTGGAAGAGGACAAAAGAAAAAAAGATGACAAGGAGCGGAAGAAAAAAGAAGAGGATAAAGTAAAGGCAGAAGAAGAGCAAAAGAAGAAAGAAGAGGAAGAAAAAAAGAAACTTGAAGAAGAGGAGAAAAAGAAACTAGAGGAGGAAGAGAAAAAGAAACAAGAAGAAGCAGCAGCCCAATTGAAGTAAGTTGTCTTTTAATGGTTTAATTGTGTGGAATGCTGTAGTCCTACTGTCAGGGCTGTGGACAGAATTATGAAAGATGAACTGTTTGAGTTACTTATAATAAGTTGTGTGTAGTGTTATAAATTTTACATGGCTAGCGGAGCATGCTTTATGACTTCTGTATAGTTTTGAGTTTTCACGTATGACCTCTGTTGCTTTAGTCTCTAATACAGGTTTGTGATAGTGTTCTCCATGTGATGACCATATAATGCACAAATATGATTGAGTGAAGAAGCACGGTTTTGTTTAAGATGGAGAAGTGTTAGTGTCATAAAATTGGGAATACAGACTTTAACAGGTCCACAGACTGTAACAGGAGCAAATCTACTGTGAGGGATGACTGTAACTTCTTTTAATCAAGCATAGACAATTGATGTCTGGATGGCAAACACAGAATGTAACCTGACAGTTTAATATGTCATGTTACCAAGACAGTGTTTCTTACTATGTTATCAAAAGGTATTGCGGTGTGGAAGGTAGCATCTTCAGACTGATAAATCCAAGATTCTAGACATTCTTGTGTTTGAAATATGTCACTTTGAGACTGAGACAATGTCATAGCTGAATTCTAGCTGGGACAGATGCATTTCACCTATTTAAAATTTTCTGTGTGGTTTCAGTAGTCTGGGAATAAAAGATTTCCCGTAACTGTGTAATACAGTAACCTGTTGAAAGGTGGTTGTCCTCTTCTGTAAGCACTTCATCTCTGTCTGGAATAAATGTAGTTTTATGTTTACGTTTTCTGAGTCTGCTGGAATTAATGTTCTGTATATGTTTGAGACTTAGCTTTTTAACAAGTAGTGCTTGCCTTTTGCAGCAAAAAATTAAACAAAGTAGTTTATGAAGCAGGTGCTTTAGCTTTATGGATTACCTTGTTAAATATTTAAAAATAGAGTATTAAGGGGAAACTGTCTTTAGAACTACTGGAGGGTTTCCAACTATGACTTTTTTCTTCTTTGAACTGTTAACCTGAAAGTAAGGTTCTGTAACAAAAATTCCTAATTTTTGTTTCTCTTAGAGAAAAAGAGGAAGCACATCAGCTCCATCAGGAAGCTTGGGAGCGCCATCAGGCAAGAAAAGAGCTCCGCAGCAAAAACCAGAATGCTCCAGACAATCGCCCTGAGGAAAACTTCTTCAGCAGACTAGATTCCAGTCTGAAGAAGAACACAGCTTTTGTTAAGAAGCTAAAAACCATTACAGAGCAACAAAGAGACTCCTTGTCCCATGACTTTAATAGCCTGAATTTAAGCAAATACATTGCAGAAGCAGTAGCTTCTATTGTGGAAGCCAAACTGAAAATATCAGATGTGAATTGCGCTGTGCACTTGTGTTCCCTCTTTCACCAGCGCTATGCTGATTTTGCTCCTTCGTTACTTCAGGCTTGGAAAAAACATTTTGAAGCAAGGAAGGAAGAGAAGACTCCTAACATTACCAAGTTAAGAACTGATTTGCGTTTCATTGCAGAACTGACAATAGTTGGGATTTTCACTGACAAGGAAGGTCTGTCTTTAATCTATGAGCAGCTTAAAAATATTATTAACGCTGATCGAGAATCCCACACTCATGTTTCTGTGGTTATCAGCTTTTGTCGGCACTGTGGAGATGACATTGCTGGTTTGGTGCCAAGGAAAGTAAAAACTGTTGCAGAGAAGTTTAACTTGAGCTTTCCTCCTAGTGAGATAATTAGCCCAGAGAAACAACAGCCCTTCCAGAATTTGTTGAAGGAATACTTTACGTCTTTGACCAAACACCTGAAAAGGGACCACAGGGAGCTACAAAATATTGAAAGACAAAACAGGTGACACTTGAATGTTGCTTTTTATTTATGGGGAAAAAATAGTTTATTTATGAAATGCCTAGATTTGTTGCAGTATTTGTAAACACAGTCTGTTAGTGGTGTGTAGAAGATAAGTATTCTGCAATATATCTAAAAATTCTAAATTTGCTCTGAATACTTAAAAAGCAGAAACCAAACAGACTCTTTGAATATCTTTAAAGAAAAGGGAGGTTGACCTTTAGCTTTAATTCGCTTAACTCTATTAGTTTGGTGATGCTCCCTTGGCAGCTTGAGAGTAATGTTTCTTTTCCAGCTGGTACTGTCCTTTTCCAGTTGGCACAATCTGATTTCTCCCTTTCCACCCACACGTATCTAACGGAGCATATGCCACAATGGCTTTGGCTTGTTATCTTTTTTTAGTGTACCACTATGGAGGAAAAATTAGGTTAGATTAACAAGGTATCCCTTAGACTTTAGTGTAGGCAAATTTTATTTATTAAAATGTTGGAGGGTATAGTCAATTTGATTCGAATCCTCTTAAATGTCTATGTGAAATATTGAAGGGTGTGAATATACACACTTTTAAGATACGAATAATTTAATTTCTACCATGATCACATTGTTTAATAATTGTTTGCTTTTCTTTAAAACATCCTGAATTGTCTATTATGTGAGCCAGCCTAAACCCAACTGCTGGTCTTAAAACATAAGTCATTCTTAAATCTGTTTGGAAGGGTTCTAGGCAGGCAGAAATGAATGTGTTCCTGTGTGTAGGCACAAGTTTCAAGTAAAAGGCTGAACATCAGACCAGAGCCAAATGCATGCTTGGAATATGTTGAAATTTGATGTTCCCAAACCCAGACTTTAAACTTGGATCCATTGTGCTAATGGGTATTCTGTTGTGTCCTACCCGGTCTGGATCAGTTAAGTGGGGTATTTCACAGGGCCATAAACGGACTTTTGAGCTACTATTATTTCTGCCAAGTATCTTATTACGTTAAAGTGTGTTATTGATTTAGTTGTTATTTTTTTAAAGTTAATGAATATAAACTTTTTTACTTTCCCAATTATAACTGGTTCTGTCTGGGGTTTCAAAGAGTGAGTGTTATAAAGTCTGTATGGTAGGAAATAAAATTTAAAAAAAATTCCAAGAGATATGAAGAACATTCAGAAACCATGAAGAAGAAAGAACGTAAGTGAACTGGGAGAGGAAAATACACTTCAATGTTTACTTGCACAACTAGATAAAAATGACTGGATAGAGCCTTGGGCAGCCTGGTGCAATCTCATCATTGAGCCTACTTTGAGCAGATCAGACTAGAGACTCTTTATGCCCCTGATCTGAATGCCCTGAACTTCAGTGCAAAGCTTTGTTTTGGGGAAGGAATGTGAAAAAGTATAGTTTATCACTGGATGAAGATAACTTCATTATTTATCTGTGTCTGAACTTTTAGATGTTTATAGTAGCTGCTTAATAAAAGTTGGGGAATAAGTTTTGTTAAAGATATAAGACATCCAAAAACTTCCCTGTCTAATTTTATTTGCTTACAATGTGTCTGTAACAAGAGAGGTGCTTGGCATTTGCATGCTGGGGATGTGCAAGGCATGAGGTCAAAGACAGAACTTGCCTGACAAGAAGTCTGTGAATACTATAGAAATCTTCCTGAACTGTGGATTTCTGAAAAGTGATTGTGGAGATGTGTTATTGGGTTTTCGTTGGTTTGTGGTTGGTTTATTTTTGTTGGTTTTTTTTTTTTTTTTAAAAAGGAATGATCCTATTGGGGGAAAAAAAATGGTCCTCTGTATATTTGAAACCTGATCCACTTTGCTGGTAGCAACAGCTTTTATTTCCATTGTTACTCCAGAACTGGTGAAGTGAACAGGGAGCGAACTGTTCCCTCTTGTGCATCACCAGTGTCATACGTCCAGGTTATGACATGTTGTCAAGTAAATACATCTTTGATTTACCTGTGTCAGGACAGTGTCTGTGAAGTAATTCAAGCTGTACGGATTGGTTGAGTTACTGGAAAATTAATATGCTAACCTTAGCAGTGCTTTAATATTGTGTTACCTGTTTAATTGTTTAGGTAAAATTAAAGCATTATTAGACATAAGGGTTTCTGCAAGTGGATAATTAAGAAAACTACCTTGAGTTACACTTTGACAGTAGAACCTGATGGTTGTTTGGTTACACAGCCAAGGGCACAGCAAAGCCTGTGCAGGCCGTGTCACTGGAAGGAAACAACTTGATTCTCAAACTCTAGCGTTAGTTTTCAAAAATTAGTGTTAGATGTGGAAGAAACGTCTTTTGTCTAAATTAAGGATGCGTTTAAGATCTGCTGAACTTGCATTGTGGTACTTCATGAAATTCTGAAGAGACATAAAGTAAGATAAGTACTGTATGCTGTACTTTTAATTGTATCCAAAAATGAGTTGTACTTTTAAAAGTTTGCTTAGTATGCTTTAGCTTGCTTGAATTTTTTAACACTCGTCTTTTGGGAGCTGAAACTGAGAACTGAAACCCTTGTACTGTTACAGCACTTGGCTTTTTTTGTTTTTTAATAATAGCACAGAGCTTCAGTGCTCATGTTTATGAAGCTGCTGGTTTATTTTAAACTTAAAATATTTACCTAATGGATAGTTGTCTCCATGGAAAGGGTATGAATTGACACTTAACATGTTTCTTGAATCCAAACTGAACTACTGCACTTTAGAAATTGTTAGTGGTTATTTAATTTGTTAGTTTTTCCTGCTCTGCTTTGTAGAAGCAGGTAATGCATGTTATATAGGTGTGTTTTTGTAAGAGGGTCAAGAAATAGAATTTTTGCTGACATTACTGCTTCTTGTCCTCTAGCAAGACATCTATGTCAAGTTTTGGTTCTGAGCAGACAGGGATTTTGTTGCTTACCCTGTGAATGTTGTGTACAAAGATGAGTTTTGTTTTACAATTAATCTGGAACTGAAAAAAGTCAAGATTGTTATCCCTCAACTTACATTGCCTGAACTGCTTTAGAATTTTTATGCCATAAAATGTTTGAGTCTCTTGGCAATAATGAGATTGTATACTTATTGCTTAATAAATGCCTAATGATAATGTAATGATGCAAACTACTTTGGGAATTAAGACACCTGCACCTTATTTCAAATTTTATCTTCTGATGCTTTCATCACAGTGCAGGGCGAGTTGTCAGTGGTTACAGTTTGTTAGTCCAATGTTACTAGCATTATTCAAACTACTGTAAAACAAATTGTAGACATGCTAGGCAAGCTCGTTCTGTCAGCTTCCCTGTGAAAGGCCATGTTTGATCTGAGCCCATTTGTGCATTTGGTGTAGTAGGTCCCTAAACAGCTAAGCTGGCCCTAACTGTCCTTCACTGGTAAAGAACTGATTGTTCCGCATCCGTGTAAGAACTATTCATGCAGAGTGGATCATGTCATGGATGGGAAAAGGCACTTTGTAGGAGCCCTAGCTGAGGACAAACTAGACTGTTGCTAATGAGCAACCAGCTTATTCTTGGTTAACCCAGAATCAAGGATGACAGTCTTTCATCAGTTTCCCGTGGCAAGCTTTGTACTAGCAGAGATTGCCTTGTTCTGTATATTTGGTTCAAACTACTGAAAGTTCTTCATACATTTTTGTCTAAACCTAAACTTTGTCTAAAAAAGTTTGGTAAGAAAATTGAGTTGTACTGTTGTGCAGTGAATCCTGAAGCTGCTTTACTGTGCATTTGTAAGCAGTGATTATGCTCCTTCAAATGCAAGTTGCTTTTGGCAGTGGATTTCAATTTTAAAAATGAGAATTTAAAGTAAGTATGGAGAGTTTCATAGAAGAAAACAAAGAGCAAGTAAAAAATGTAACAGCTCTTAATTTGGACTGATTGCTTTGAAATAATTTGGTTTGTTGGAAAATTAATGGGCTGGTCTTAACATGCAACTTTTCTTGAGCATCCTGGCAATGGTTGCCCATTTGAACAACATGGAAATGTATTGCTACAGATGGAAAGCAACTTTTGTCTAGCTTTCATGCAAGGTGAATGTTTTAACTTTAGAAGTATTTTTGTAGGGCAGGACTGTTATAGATAATCATGGCAGAAGAAAAAAGTTAGCCTTTCTCTTTGGATATTGAAGTTGGAGCTTTTGTGACTGTATGACCCTCAATGATATTGAAGTTGGTAATTCAGTATGGTTGGTTGGAGGAAAAAAAAATAGTGTTCCTCAGACTTTTGCTGTTGTGGTCTAAAGTGGTATTTTCACAGTTCCTTCGAAGAGGGAAGGTTACCTTTGCTCAGAGAAATTGGTAGTGGTTCATCATAGCTCAAATTATTTTAAGAAAAAAGGTCATCTTACTGTAACTTTGCTTGTAGGCGCATTCTTCACTCCAAGGGAGAGCTGAGTGAAGATCGACACAAGCAGTATGAGGAATTTGCAATGTCGTATCAGAAGCTGTTGGCAAATTCTCAATCTCTAGCTGATCTTTTGGATGAAAATATGCCAGACCTTCCTCAAGAGAAACCAACACCTGAGGGTAAGCCATCTTCTAAAGTAAGTAGGGTGCTGGACTTGGCTTGGATGTGGTGGGAAAGCTAACCAAACCCTCTTACCCATGTGTTCTTTCTATTGATTTCTTTTTATTTAGTCTTTCCCTTTTAAGGATATCAATGAATGAATAATACATAGGTTTTTATTAAAGTAATTAAACCTCATGTGTACCTGTAACTTGTATATACTGTGTAGTTATGGTAACTTAAGAAATATCTCTTTAGATTTGTTTCAGATAACATAGGAATAAATGTAAACTAAAAAAAAAAGTTAACCTAATCCTTCCCATTTAATATAATACACTTTTTAATATTTAAAGAACTGTATGTATTAGAGTTTTAAAATCTGATATTGTTAAAAAATGAATTTGAATTCTATTTTGGGTCATGATGTTATGAGCAGGAAATACTGTTAAGCCAGGTAAGTCACTAGGTGGCTCTCTGAACTCCTCAGGAGAAGTACAGGATTTAACTGGCAAAGCTATTCAATGTCTTAATGAATCTCAAATTTTAGATTTAGAGATGTTGTTGAAACCTTGAGTGGATGGCAGGGGGATTGGAACTAGATGATCTTTAAGGTCTCTTCCAACCTAAACCATTCTGTGATTCCATTCTATCATTTTTTTGTCTGAAGTGATCTTGAATTTAAAAAAGGTGTATTTCTTGAGTACCTCTAAATTTAAAATTGTTCGTAAAATACAGTGGGATATAGTTCATTATGCTCAAAGCATTACTTTTTATGCTACTGTAGTTAAAGTCTCTTACAGCTTTGCTTTCTAATACCACATAATGTGTTGCTTGATTTTACCTGATTTGACTTTCACTCCAGCATTGTCTCTGTTTTCTATCAATGCTAAATTTACGATTTTAAGGTAGCTTATCGCTATATCTAATATTAAGATTGGGTTGTTAAAGCACTTTAAATTTTACATTGCAATATTTAAGTGAAAACAGTGGTAGTAATAAATAGGTTGAGATGTTTCTAAAAGTATTTTTTTTTAATCTTTATAGGTGCCTCCCTTTAAGTTGAGAAACTTGTGTAAGTAACTTTCTTATGGTTTCACTATTTTTGCAGAACATGGACCCGGTATTGATATCTTCACGCCAGGAAAACCTGGCGAATATGACCTGGAGGGGGGTATCTGGGAAGACGAAGATGCTAGAAACTTCTATGAGAATCTCATCGACTTAAAGGCTTTTGTGCCAGCAATTTTGTTTAAAGATAATGAAAAATGTTCCCAGAACAAGGATTCCGGCAAAGATGAATCAAGAGGTAGAATGTTTAGATGAGTATTTCTTTAACATATCTTATCCAACAGGTATGCGAATTTTATGGAAGTAATGAGTCTTAAATGAAGTAATTTGTGTTGATCAGGACAGTACAGTGGTTTGGATGAAGTTTTAGGGAAGAAACTACGTGGGAGAGGGATTGTATCTGGGTGTGGTATTTTAAGGAAGAAAAAACAGTAAATGCATTTTAATACTGATGGAATTTTAATTTTAAAATAATTGGACATGAACCAATGTGAGTAAATATTAACTTTTCTGTGAGAAACCTAAAAGTTCACCTTCTTTGAAAGATGTTCATTCTGTTTTTTTCCACTAAATTGTTAATGGTAGCTAACTGTCTGAGTATAAAATTCCAGTAGATTAGGAGGCCTGGATGGTTCCTCGTTTCTGTCTCAGCCCTGAGCTCGCAACCTAGCATTGGTAGACTTTAGTTATAATGACATTCACCATCACTGGCTCAAAGTGTAACAGAATATGCATGTTTGGATAAGAGCAGTGTTTTGGCATTGAGGAAATGCCAACAAAAACACAGGCTACATGATTTTCTAATACATGCACAGTATGTCAATGTTGAGTATTAATGGAATTTCAGTGTTCTAGCTTGTGCCTGTCTTTCTGATTTCTAAATTCTGAAATTTCTGTGTGAGGATAATTAGGTGTTGGAACAGTTTGCCCAGGGAGCCTGGAATCTCTGTCTTAAGAGATTTTTCAAGACAACTGGAAAAAATCCCTGAGAAATATGGTCTGAATACAGGGCTCATCCACTTTGAGCAGAGGTTGAACTAGAGACCTTGCCAAGGTCCATTCCAGACTAATTTTGTCTGGGATTCTAAATGCGTTGCCTGCTTTGTGAGTCGTCTATTTCCATATGATGTGTGGGCTGTTTAGAAGTTGTGTCACACTTTTGCTTGAAAAATATAAGTATTTTAATAAGGTTATTTCCATTGAAAATTAATTTTTTTCATGGAGCACAGTCTGCAAGTGGGGCTTGGAGGCCTAAAAGAAAAGCAAAATGTTCTAATCGCTTGGAAAGATGCTCTATGCTGGACCAGTGTGGTTGTCAAAGAAAAGTATTAGGTACTCCTTTCTGAATCTCCATCTAAAGATTCATAGATTATTTGTTTTCAAGGAAAGTATGATTTTTATTTGACCTTCTGCGTAGCACTTTTCCTTCAGTATCTTCTTCCTGTTCTGCTTTTTGCCTTTTTTTCTTAGCCTGTATAAAACACTCTCTTTACCTTACTCTGTCAATTTTGTTATCAGTTGAGCTATGAAGAATATGTAGTGCAAACATTAGATTAGAATTTGTACCTTTGAATCTGGCTCCTTTTGAATAATGTTTATAATGTTCATTTACTAGAGTTTTGGAGGATACCGGTTTTCTATCTGACCTTCCCAGTATGCAAGGGTTTTTTTTTTCCTTGCGCTTTCTATGTGATGCCCTGGCAATCCATTTTAAGCGCTTTTGGGCTTAGATTGCTACATTCTGAATATCTTGTTCCATTTGAGTGTATGCATGTCATACAATGAAGATGCGCAAGTTATAGTTCAAAACAAACCAAAGCACTAAAGACTGTTGGAAATCCTTAACAGACCCCAATGTAGGTAACTGTTTGTAGCTTTCAGATATATGGATAAAGCCATATGAAAGATGTCAAACCACTGAGACATAACAGATGAGACAGTATGGTCTCAATAAGTAGATATTCTTTTCCCCGTTTCCTTTTGACAAGACTAAGGCACTAAAGAGCCATAGGTTTAGCAACGCAACTCCTCCTGTATTCTAACCATGACTGTATTTAATAATTTAATATTTCTACTTAACTTTTAAATAGATTCAAAAGATGCCAAAGATAATAAGGAAGCACCTGGGAGCGAGGATTTGGAGTTGGAGCTGGAGAACCTGGATATTAATGATGATCCTCTGGAGTTAGACTGTGGAGATGAGGCAGAAGATCTTACAAAAAAGCTTCTTGATGAGCAAGGTAAAAAGAATTTGGTTTAGAAATTCTTTTTTTTTTTTCCCTGATTTTTTTTTTTTGAGCTTGATGTTTTTTAGTCAGTAGATAGAGTGACTTCAGGGGAAACTATTTTTTGAAGCTTTAGTAGCTAGAAACTGTTAGGATTGTGATCAAAAATGAATTTGTAACAAGACATTCAGATACAAGTGAAAACTATTACATACAGGTTTATGTAGTAAAAGTTACTAATTCCTTCATATATCTTTAAAAAATAATCAAATGTGAAGGCAGTTGCCTGAAAAGTCCCTAGAAAGAAGTATGTAGACTTCAGTGCATAAATTATTTTCTCATCAAGTGTGCTTAGGGTACTAATAAAATACTTTCTGTTTTTAACTTCTGTTGAAATCTAAGATTCAGCTCTGCCTTTGTCTTGTTAAAGACTTCTTTCTTTTGATGTTATGTCTTTACATAGCAGGATTTAAGAATTCTAACCTCTAATTATGTGTGAAGGGCTGCAGATGGCACCTGTGAAAATCTAGCTGTGTTAGTTTCACTAGGGGAAACAGCAGCAAATCTTAAGAATTTTTCTTAAAGGTTTTTCCTTCAGTGGTACTGAATAGTGAGAAAAGCAACATCAGGTGTTAAGAGCCAAATTCATAGAGGAGCAAGTGCAGTGTTTTCTTTCAGCCCAGTTTGTAAGACCCTTCGGTTTTGCTCCTTTGGATTTCCAAGGACCAGTGCAGACTCTCTTCCTTCATTTCTGAATCGGGAAACTTTTTCTGTGTCTAGAATGTGGGGAAATAAATCACCTCTAGAGTCCACTGGCTGGAGATTCTGTGGCTTAACAGTGAAAATCCTTACCCAATCTAGTGAATTTATAATCTAATCATCCTGTTGCTTGAAGCTGCATTGGGCTTTAAAGGTGAAGAAGGTAAAGCCAGAACCATGGAGTTCACATCAAAGCAAAAAAAGTTCAGGTCCTGGTAAAGACTGTGTGTCGGTGTTTAAAGCATAAGTTCATTGAACAAGCTGATGCATGGATCTGTGGGTTTGGGCACTGAGTGCCACTGAGTGCCTAAAAGTGCCACTCACTCTTGGCTGAAAACAGGGATGGGTTAGGGCACATGGATCTTTAAATTGTATGACTCTCTTGTGTACCTAAATTAGTCGAGCTGAAATTAAGCTTGGGACTATGCTTGTCTGTGACACCTCATGAATTCAAAGAAATTAGACAGCTCCAGAGTCAGACTGTTTCAGATTCCTTCTGAAAGGAAAACTGTCAGGATACTTCTATGTAGTATTTCCTTAGGTTTTTCCTTTCTTTACCCAAACAGGTTGGAAAAAGCCATACCCTCTTTGGAATAAATTTTCCCTTCCACTTTTATTCTTCTTTGAGTAGTCATCAGCTTATTAAGCTGGTTAAGATGTTAAGTTTTAATTGTGGAACACTCGCTTTAATGAGTTATCTTATGGTCAGAGATCTCAAACAAAACAGTGAAGAGTGTGGTTCTGGCTGTCTACAAGGGAGGTTCTCTTGGAATCAAAAGGAAAAAGAGAAGTTCATTTTAGATTGCTCATAGCCTGCTAGATAGGTGAAAAATACTTTTGTTAATGTACACTAAAGGAATGTGGGGTTTTCCTTCTTGTCTTTTTTTGGAAGAGATTCTTGACTTGATAGACGGATGAAGCTTATTCCAAATACAGGAGATTATTCCAAATGCAAATACAAATAACGTGAGAGTGAGATCCTGTAGAAGGGCGGAAGGAATAACAGGAGATGAGATCAGAAATGGAAGATGCAGTCTCTGTATAGTTCTAGCTCACTGGGAGGCAATGCCAGTTTGAGTATGTACAGTAGCACAGAAGGAATTAATGACCGTGCTTTTGATTGTAAAAGGAGGGTGATGCATGCTTTGTCATAATATAAAATATTAACCATCAGTACTAGTTCCCGTTTTTAAATGAGCTATTGACTAAGCATCAAATGTACTCCTATCTGAAAGGTTAATCTAAAATGTGTCAGAATGGGGTTTATTTTTTTTATCATTAAACAGCCAGCTCTTAAAGAAAGCCTTTTACTTTCTACCTTGTGATAGTAATGTCATTTAGCTCACAGTGCAGGCTTTTTCTTTGTGATGAACTTCTGCTTCATGATTGTCTTTGCTCGTTAGTTTATTTTTTGTGAAACATGTAGAAACTTAGTGTCTTTGTGAATTCTATACCTTTGTCAAATTTCTTTAACACTGAGAAGTAGCTTCATAAATTAATGATGGAAATTAAAATAGGAATGATTACCAAATCCTTTTTCTGCTAGAAAAAGCAGCTTATGTCACTTTACTGGAAACAGACAGAGAAACACAGTGATTGGGGTTTTGGGGGGTTTGTGTGTAATGCTGAACACCTCTGTTTGGTAGCACCAGATATACAGAATTAACAAAATTCTGAATTTAGGCATTGTTTCAAGTTCTGTGATATATTCCATCTAGTGAACTGGTAGATTTTTTCAGACTTTCTCTTACATAAAATTCACTTCGGTTTGAAATTGGGAAAACTAGGTGGCCTTCAGCTGCAAAATATAGCTTTAACCTTACTTAATATGTACTGAATTTTTGTGTATTTACGTGATTTAAGTTAGTAGTAATGTTTTGTGCAAAGTCAGCAAAGAATGAAACCACTGTATTATGACACTATTACAAACATAAAACAGTATTCCTAGGTTGAGATGGGCCTTTAGTATAAAAAGAGTATGCATGTGGTATAGCAGGGCCTTGGATTTAAGGTCCAAGATGAAGAAAAGTAGCTTTAGTTGTTGTGAAAACCTGGGAGTGTGGATTTCATTCGTGGAGGGAATAAATAGATTATAGAGGGGGAAAATAGGATACATAGGGTAGACAGTCCAGTTAGTCAGTGGGTACTGCATATCTTCTGTTACTTCTGCATCTCCTTCTGTCACTTCTCTTCAGTCTTTTCTCCACTGTCCAAATGTGAGGGAGACAAGGTAGTTTTCCAAAGTGTGTGTTTTTAAAGCAGTCTGCCCTGGTGAGCATCCTTCACAGCATTGCAGTCCCTGTGTCTGCATTTTTTCCCGAAAGGCTGGAGTCTATAGTCAGCTACATTTAAGATATGATGTGTAAAATGAAAGTTGATGCAGTTAGTTGAAGAAGTTTGTTTACCAGGAATTCAGCTGATTTTGTTTCTCTATTGTGTTAACTTTGAGTGAATCTTAATTTTCTTATTTTCAATATGCTCAGGGAAGAGAGAGGGAGCAGATAGCACCGGAGCTGAAAATAGTGACGGAAAACATGCTGAAAGAAGTGAGTTTTGAGGTTGTTTTTAGAAGATAAAATGTTAAAAATGAAGCTGTGTGAATGGAGACAAAGATGTTAAGTGAGGAATGACCAGGGTGGAAGCCATCAAGGGTATTGGGAGCAGGAGGATTCTGATGTTAAGAGATATACAGATGATATACAGATGATATACAGATGATATACAGATGATATACAGATGATATACAGATGATATACAGATGATATACAGAGCCAGTTTTTGTAAGGGTGATCAGCAGCAGAGATGATGTATGGAACATGAGTATGAAGTCAACCCTTTTAATTTTGCTATACTGTTCAGAGAGCTAGCGAAGTACCTATCAAGAGAGCAGGAATTTAAAAGAAATATTGATTAAGAAATGTTTTTTTGTACTTGGATGCTTTGTGAGACTAGATTCTGAACACATTCCTTGGTGAGGCTTTGCTTCAACGAGGTATTCAACATCATGCTTATGCCTGAATGTTGTGCATAGAGAGGGATCCAGCCAAAATTAGCTCACAGCATTGGTTCATACCATCTGAATGGGAGGACTCCTGCATGATCAAATGCATTACGGAGGCTCATGTCACAGAGGGAATACTAGCGTTACAAAAGCACTTCTGTTATTTCCACTGTGGTGGTGATACTCTACAAAGTAGACTGAAGCTTTTAGGCAGAGTGGAGTTTCTAGGATAGAGCCCCCTGTAATGTTATAGTTTTGTAAAAATTAAAAAAAGTGTTAACAATAAGGGAGCCTGGGGGTTTCTCAGGAAATCTGTCTGTAGGGAGAGGGGAAGGCAAGTAAATATTATTATTGAAGTAGAAGATTGTTTTGCACCAATAGTTGCAGGAGAACAACTTCAGTAAGTCCTTAGGGTCTTATATACTTACTCCCTGAAAGTTGCAGCATTGCATGCATTTCTAGTTAAATATAAGAAATAACTTTTCTTTCGGTCTCTACAATGATCTTACTGCATGATTTGATCTGGACCCAGGTAGACTATTACAAATAGTCTAACCGTAATTGTTATACGCTACTACTTGTAGTGGATTTTTAAAAAGAGGTAATGCAGTTCTAAAATGTGATTGCTGAAAGACTGGAACTTGAGGATCAAAGTGAAAAGCAGGAAACGAACTCATTCTTTGCATGAATTGCATGTTTAGAATCGTCATTTGCCTTGGAGGAGGAAGCCCTGACCGTTTCATTTCCTGTCACTGTAAAATTCTTAATTTTCTGTCTTAAGTCCTAGACCTACTTTAGGTACTGCAAAGAGCCTTTCCACTTAAAAAGGATCCACATACTGTGATGAGAAATAAATATCTAGAAATACAATGGGAGAATATCTGTAGCCCTCCAGTGAAGCAGAGGACCAGTGAAAGAGGAGATATATTTGGGAACTGTTGAAATTGAATGTGATAGCAGGGCCTCTTGAAAAGTGACTGAATTGTCAAAGGCTTTTTTAAAATTTAAGAGCATTGAGTCAGATTGAATAGAAGTCAGAGGTGAGAAAACTAAGTGCTGTAAGGGAAAAAGAGGAAGACAAAAGAACATCAGAAGGAGACAGGAAGGTGTGGCTGTAAATATCTAAAAGGAAAAATGCATTAAAACAAGATTTGCTAGTACAAATCGTCTGGTTTGAGCTATTGTATGCGTCCTAGTGAAGTGTAACTCTGAGTGTATGGGTGATGAGAGAGTCGGGGTTCCATTAAGCATTTAAAACTCCATGGTCCTTTTTTGTCTGAACATCTTCCTTTTTCTTCTTTTTTCTCCTTTCTTAATGAACCTTTATCTCCTGTTCTTCTGACTTCTAGTTGCCTGTGCAAGAGAGGAGGCGATGTCATCTGCTTTAATCTCTAGCATATTCAAGATGGGGTAGCTGGTAGTGTTCCTTAGAACTTTTCTTAGTGTTTCTCTACCTAGCTCAACCCTTGCCCCAGCTATCTCCCAAAAAAAACAACAAAAACAAAACCCCAAGAAAAAATTGACCTACAGTGCAGCACCTTTGTTTTCTCTTTGCCTTTTAGTAACTTGAAAAAGGAACTTCAGTCTCTTATGCTAGCTTACCTTACTGTGTGGCCTGCAAAGATAAAGTGACTTTACCAAATCTTGGGTATTTTGTAGGTTTTTTGGGTGCAATTTCACCACCACCATATTGACCTTTTGAAGTCTGTCTCTGTTCTGCATTCAAATACCTCTTAAGTATTCTTGGTACTGCAGAACGTCCTCAAACTGAAAGGAAACCAAGCATCATTGTGTTCCTTTTTCAGGAAGCAGTGTTCTTTTGTGTTGCTTTGGTCAAGGAAGGTCTCTTTCCAAGCATTTGTGTTATAACTCACTGTTTTAGCTCGTGATATGCTATAGAGCAAATTAGACTCTTCTCTAGGACTTGGTAAAAGCTGGAAATTTTTTGAAGCGTATCGCATGTTTTGTAATTAAGGGGTAACTGTAGGGGGATTGGTCTGGTGAGATCTTCATAGCTGATGTCAGAAAATCTGAATTTCAATGGTAACTTGTCCTGCAGTCTTTTACTTGACTAGTGTTACTGACACAATCAGTAGATACAGGTCACTTTTTCTTATGTTGCAAGTGACAGGGAAGTGTTTGCCTGAAAAACAAGTTGTCACTTGCCTTGTAATTGCTGCATCATCAACCCTCGTTGTTTGTCGCTTTATGGTTCTATACTCTGGTTTCTGTACAGCTGAAAGATTTAAGTTGGCCTCTAGCCTTAACAGTGTCAAGTGAAAAGATGTCAAGAACATACCAAGTGAAAGAATGGCCTTAATGGACGTTTTTGTTCAGAAATTCTATTTCTCCTGCAGGGCAAACATACATGAAATACACAATTACATTAAGGTGTGACTTGGTGTTTTGGTTTTTTTCCCCCCATAATTATTCTCTCCCGTGTTTGGGCCTTCTTGTGGTCCTGCTTTTATGACCTAAAAAAATTACCAAGGTTTTCCAGGAATGTGTATTTGTTGTATAAATTAGGAGGTGGGGAGCTTCATGAAAAGGAAAACAAGTTTCAAAGGTGATGCTTTTGGTGGCATAGACAGTCAGGGCATTTTTTTGCATTGAAAAATTAATTTTTGTAACTTTTTTAATCTGTAGATGAATATTTAACAACTGAAAATTACAAATGCACTGTGTTTGGAGAATGTACTAGTACATCATTGTATTTCATAGCTTAAAGATGTGTACTGCTTGTTTATTTGACTCTGTTAGAACAAGAGGATGAAGAAGCCAGTACTGGATCTCATTTGAAACTTATAGTAGATGCTTTTCTTCAGCAGCTTCCAAATTGTGTCAACAGAGACCTCATAGACAAGGTATAGTCATATTTTTCACTTTTTCCATTCTTAGAAGCTATAATGGTTGATCAGATTGATCGGAAATAAAAACTTGATGCTTTGGAGTTTAGCAGTAGCTGAATTCTTTTTTTTTTTTTTTTTTTTAACCTGGAGGAAGTATTTTCTTTTCCTCACTTAGTCCGCAATTGCCCAAATACTATGTGATTGTGGTGTCATCTGCCTGTTCTCTTATGTGTTAGATTGTTTTAGAAGCAGACTTAACTTTTTCTTTTTTGTCTCCCATCACTCCCTGACAAATTCCTCACTGTTGCCTTACAGCTGTTTCTTCCTTGTGTTGATTCAAAGAATCAGTCTGTATTCCTGTAACTGGACGTGTTTTCTAACTATAGTCAGTTTTAGACAAAAATGAAGATCTTTCTTTTCTTTACAGTTGTTTTTAAAGCAGCTGCATGTAATAAGCATAGCTCTCTAAAAGATACTTTTGAAAAGCATGTTGTATTGCTTTAAATAAAAAACCACTACAATAAAGGTGAAGTGTTATATGGACTTTTCTCTTTATAGGCAGCAATGGATTTTTGCATGAATATGAATACAAAAGCTAACAGAAGAAAACTAGTACGGGCACTTTTCATAGTTCCTAGACAAAGGTAAGAACTGAAGGGGAACAAGCTGGATCCACCCTTTGGTTATTTAACTTAACATATGTGTATGTGTTTTAACTGTTTAAATTACTGAAGGCTGGCACATATTTCAAGCTGCATTTATTTATTCCTGATGCGCACTTCTAGAGCGATTTTATGCTAAACCACCAAAGAAATATTTAGAATTAATGATCCAGCAATTCACCACAATATTTTGCCATAGCAGTTTAAAAATTTTTAATAATTGGTTTCTATTTTATTGTACTTACGTGTTTATAGTGGATCTCTTAATGACTTCTTTAACCTTGAAAACAACACAAAACTACCTTCTGTTTAAAAAGGAGGATCTATTTAATTCAGGAGAACTTGCACTTTTTTAATATAAAAACCTCTAATAGAGCACAATATAGTTTAGGAAGGATAATTTCTCGTCATATGTTAATTCTCGTATAGTACATAGCCATTATAGCCTTTTGTCTTCTGGAACGGAGCTGGTTCTAGGCCAGGTGGCATGAAGGAAGCAAGAATAACAGTTGGCCTGTTGGCCTGGCCTGTTCTGTCCGTGTATGTCTGTCCATGTAGAGTTCTGCTATTTCTCCTTGTCTCTCTTTTTGTGTAAGAGACATCCCTGCACTTTCAGGAGGAGCCTTGCTTACAGAAATGATTGCAAATATTGAGATAAAATTGTTAAATTCATTGGAAGAATAATATATTTCTCTGCTGTGTGGTAAACTTACACCTTAAATAGGTGCAACAAATAAGTGCAATTATAAAGGAGTCACTTTTCTTGCTCCAGTTTGCCCTGTTTCTCCTGGGAGGTTGTTTTGATGCTGCTTTTAGTTTCAGAAGTTTCATACTCAGAATCTTGGATTTCCTGTTAGAATTCACAGCACTTTGATTCCATTCCTTTTTTCCATTTTAACACTGAGAAAAAAACATGTTTTCAATGTCCATTTTGTCTCAAGACTTGCGTAAACTACTGCTTTGAATAAACAGTTGTTGGTGGTTTGTTTTCCTTACTTTTAATCACTTAGTTCTTGCATTGTGTTTTCAACCTTAATTCTAGCCTGTCTACATCACATCTGTAATAAGCATCTGCTGCGCTAATAACAGCACACTCTTAGCTGTATATAAATCAACGGTTTGTTTGCTGACTGCAAGTATCATCATAGAATTGTTAGGGTTGGAAGGGACCTTAAAGATCATCTAGTTCCAACCGCCCTGCCATGGGCAGGGACATCTCCCACTAGATTAGGCTGCTCGGAGCCCTGTCCAGCCTGGCCGTAAAAACTTCCAGGGATGGGGCTTCCAGCACCTCTCAGGGTAACCTGTTCCAGTGTTTCACCAACCTCATGGTGAAGAACTTCCTAACGTCCAGTCTGAATCGTCCCATCTCTAGTTTTCATGGAATCACAGAATCTTTAGAGTTGGAAGGGACCTCTAGAGATCATCTAGTCCAACTCCTGGGTTTTAATCCATTCCCTCTAGTCCTACCGTTACCCGACATACTAAGAAGTCCCTCACCAGCTTTCTTGTAGGCCCCCTTAAGATACTGGTAGGCCACTATAAG
>VXBH01004765.1:401930-452006 GCA_013400035.1 Rynchops niger
CAGCTTGGTGTCGTCAGCAAACTTGCTGAGGGTGCCCTCTATGCCACTGTCCATGTCGCTGACGAAGATGTTAAACAAGACCGCTCCCAGTACTGATCCTTGAGGGACTCCACTTGTCACTGGCCTCCACTTGGACACGAACCCATTGACAGCCATTCTTTGGCTGCGGCCATCAAGCCAGTTCTTTATCCACTGAATTGTCAGTCCATCAAAGCCATATTTTATCAGCTTGGAGACCAGGATGTCATGCAGGACAGTGTCAAAGGCGTTGCTCAGGTTCAGGTAAATGACATCAGTTGCTCTCCCCTTGTCTATTGATGTTGTGACCTTCTCATAAAAGGCCACCAGGTTTGTCAGGCACAATTTGCTCTTGGTGAAGCCGTGTTGATTGTACCCAGTCACCTCTTCGTTATTCTTCTACCTCAGCAGTGCCTCCAGGAGGATCTGCTCCATAATCTTACCAGGCACGGAGGTGAGACAGACTGTCCTGTAATTCCTTGGTTCCTCCTTCTTTCCCTTTTTGAAAATGGGGATTATGTTTCCCCTGTTCCAGTGAGTGGGGACCTCACCGGACTGCCATGCCTTTTGGAATATAATAGCGGTTTAGCAACCTCATCCACCAGTTCCTTCAGTACCTGTGGGTGTATCCCATCAGGTCGCATGGACTTGTTCACTTTCAGGTTCATCAGATGGTCATGAACGTTATCTTCACTTATGATGGGCAGTTCTGTCCAACCCCTGCCATTGTACTAACCTGACTCTACCTTGATATTAGTTTTGCAATTAAGAGTGCACATAATCTTTCATTCTCTCGTGTATTCTTTTCTCTAAAAACTGTGATTTTGACACCTCAGTCTTCAGAGACTTTGATTGCTGTCTCTCTCAGTAGTTTGTGTTTTGGGCAGAGACTTTTGAATATCTTCTGTGCTAGACATAATAAGGTGCTCTTCAGACCAAATTTATCATGTAGAGGCAATAACATTTCCATTTATCAGCCTGCTGGTAATCACAAAGTACATCAAAACACAATTTGAGAAGAACTTTCACACAACCTGGAACATCTACAGCAATGTAAATCAGCAGGATGACTTAAGCTTTCATCTTCAGCTCTACCATAGAGAATTTTCCATGTTTGTTTGCAAAATGGAAGTGGCTTGTTGGCTGGTCTGTGAACGTACAGTAATATTTGTACGACTGTCCATTATTTCTTCTGGTGCTGTAGATTCCAGATGGCTCAAATTGGCCATTAACTCTTGGAACCTCTTTGAAGCTGCATGATTTTCTTTGCATAATCCACTAAAATGTGCTAGATGATAATGACCTGAAGGAACTTGTTGACTTTGTGCACAGCAAAAGAGGTAGTTCCAGAGAAGAACAACGTGATGGCTTGTCAATTTAGCGGTGTGGTTTCATAGATACCATGAAATCAGAAGTTGAATTTGTAGTGTATTGTGACATTTAAAAAAAAAAAAAAGATGTGTGTTTTGTTCAGTCTGTACTAGGAAAACAGTAAGTTGCTAGAAGTGTATACAGCCTCCACATTCGTTGTCTTCCCTATGGTAGTTCCCCTGTCCCACAAATTTGTTTTAAGAATAATAATAATTTTTAAAAGATTATTTTTTTCTGTAGGAACTCAATAGACTAGTATAGAAGGTGTGGTTGGCTCAAGGAGCTGCTATCTTTGTGACAGTTACTGTTCTCTAATATTTGTAACTAATACTCCAGTGAATGGCTCAGCTGATCACTGTTGTTCTTTAATGACAAATATTAATTCTTAAGAAACATAAATATTCCATGTACAATTCTTTTTTAATACCTTTTTATGCTGTCTGCTCTGAGACCTACTGGACTAATGAATACTGCACCTTCCAATTGTAAGATCTTAAGTTCAACTCTGAACTCTGTATTTCTGCTTGTTCTTTTGCCTGCATTAGTGATGCCTGTTTCCGGGTTGCTAGGCAGGAGAAACAGGACGTTGACTGAGCTTCTTGTTCTGACAGTTGCGTTGAAAACAGCAGCTCAATTGCCCCTAGATGCAGATGATTTTAAAGGGCAATCTGTCCTAATATTTAAGTTTGCTTTCTTACTGCAGTTGGTCAAGGAGTAGGTCTGCTTTCTGTCTTGAAATCAACATTTATAATTCTTATGGAAAAACTCCAGGTGTGTGTAGGGCACACAGTACTAACGGTTGCTATAAAATGCTATGAATTCCCTTAGAAAATTGTATGACACACTGCTTCAAAGCTTTGTATACTATGCGTTAACAATGTTTTTGCTTTGTGTATCTCTTCACTGAGCTGTAATGATAGGTCTTTACCTTCTGTTATGGGTGTTGCATACTAGTGTTTGCTAATTCCGGGAGTTTCTGCAATATCCCTTTAAGTCTAGCTATTATGTTGGCAGCCATAATAAGATACTTCAATAAGAGAGTAATTTCTGTTTTCTTCTCGAGAGATCAGTTTTAGAAAATGTACAGGCACAGCAACTTTACCAAGAAAGTACAAAACTGTTTTCATGTTTGAGGAGTAATGCAGATGCTGTGAAGTCAAAGTCATTATGCAGCGTTGCCAGTGTTGCGTTCTTGCCCCCACTAGGGTTGGATAGCTTGGGACAGAGGCAGGATTTGTCAAGACAGAAAACCTAATTTGACAAAAAGGAGTTTTTCCTAAACTAACTGTAGATTAGTGTTAGAATACAACATCATTGCACTACTTCAGTGAGTACTTATGAATAGATTGCATTTACATTTTCAGCTGCGATTTGAACCTCCAACTCAACAGAACAGAAAGCCTTTTAAAAAGATTTTTCAATGCTAGTATACACCTGGCTTTCAGACTTGCATTGGAGGATTGGTTTAAAAATAAATATTAGCCTTTTAATTCAGGACTATATAGTTTGCACTAAAGTGACAATACAGTGATTTAACCCATACTGCTTGCAGCTTTAGGGCATTTATGTGTAATTCTTTGCTATCGAACTGAATTATCTTCCTGTACAGATGCGTGTAATTATTTATGTTTAATTGCATACTGCAATTTTGAATTTTTTCAACTTCAATATGGGAAGTTTAAAATCTTTTTGTAGGCCTTAAGTTCTAAACAATTCTAGACAAATGTTGAACAGTAGATAGGGGATGTGGCTTCTGGTCATCTTGCCATTCCCATCTATGGTGATCTATGAAGTTGCAAGTTTACTAAGCAAGAGATCTGTTGTTCATAATATGGAAATTTCTAGCATTATTGTTGTCTGTTCTTAATTCAGAAATTAGCTGCTTCTTGAGTGTTAAATAGTACTGAGCATTTTAAGTCAAAAGACACCTGTGTATCTACCTTCTTTCAGCTTCTTATCCTGCAAATACTCAGTAGCAAGGTCCTTTTTGTTCAGTTTAACTTGACTTATCTGATTAACTTGGCATCTCTCATTTCAGGATAAAATCGAGGGATGTGCTTGAGATAAGGAGTTTATGCCAAAGCTAAGAAACAAAAGCAAAAAGTGCTTATCTGATCGCGTGCAGATTCTGTAGCATCACTCTCTTCCCACTGAGCGGTGTGGGTGGCAGTTTGTACCTGTTCAGGCCCTGTGAATACACTGCGTTTATCTGGATTATGATTATTCTCTGAGGCAGGAGTTTTTGCTATATTGTTTCATTCTTTAATCTGTTTTTCTGGTAGATTCACAGTTGTTAAATGTCTAAAATGCCCCCCTCTCTTTCTGGGTATAAAATTTTGGGTGCACCCATTCTTTTTTTTTTTTTTTTCTTGTGTAAACTTATTTGAGATGCTAAAAAAAAAAATATGATCTTAAATATTTCTCTGAAGTGTAGTCCATGTGATCCAGAGATCTAGAGTTGACTAGATTACAATCCAAGGTATGTGGTCGAAATAGCAATGGTCGGAAGTAGTGGGGTTTTTTACTTATGGCAGTTTATATTTATGGTGCTTCACGCGGGCTTCAGAGACTAACTGATCCCTAATGCTCGATCTTGCTTTAGAATGTAGAAAAGCAGGAAGACAAAGCAAGACTGTGGATTCTGTGTTTGTTTGGGGGTTTTGTTGTTGGTTTTTTTTTTTTTTTACTTCATATCTGCCCCCCTTCTCAAGAAAAAGAAATGCTTTGGGAGAAAACAAAAACCTTAATTAGATGAGCCCTAATGCCAGTAGATGGTGCCACTGATACTGCAGTCTTTCCACTTCTGAACACTAATTTTTGTCTCCTCTGTGAGAGAGGGAATGGGTTCAATCACCGATTGCCAATTTCACAGTAACTGACCTAAGGCTTTTCCTTATTATATTTCACCGATTTAGAAATACCCAGTCTTGGTATTCTTCCCCATGAAGAAACCTTTTGTGCTCTGAGAGGGAATAACAACAATGCTAAGACTTTAATTTTCCCCCAGGTATGTTCAGTTTACAGAGATGAAATTATTAGCTCTCAGCAGGCAGGTACTTTTCAGACCAGAATAAAACTTTGTGCTATTTGTCTTAAAAGAGTTGCCATAAAGAAATCCTTTCAATTAAAATACATCCCCTCAATTCAGCCAAAGTCTCTTTTTAGTTTAGCTTTTGCGTGTGCGCGTAAAGTAATGAGGCTTTAACTTCTTCTCTAAGAGTTAATGGCTAAATGCTTAATAACATCATAGTAATTTACTGTGGCTAGTCATCCTTGACTGTGTGTTCCAACAAGCTTGAAAAATGTAAATACTACTTCAGTTATTGATTAACAAGAGAAAATAAAAACTGTTAAATAGGTAACTGGGATACCTGCAATGTTTCACCAGGAGTTTTATGTATTTTCTGGAGGCTGCATAACTCTGCCTCTTTCAGGTAGCATATTCTGACGCTTCTAATACATGGCTTAAATACATGATTATCTATCTTTCTGTGAGTGGATATTAAAAATCTTGGATATGTTCTCTAGTTACATAGCAGTAGAAAGGAGAGGGGAGGCAGTCGTGTATGTTTTGTTTTGGGTTTTTTGTCTTGGTGCTTTTCCAGTTTTATTTTGTGCCGGGGCAAAGCTCTATGTATTGACTGTGCTTTTAGATTTTTTTTTTTTTTTTTTTTTCCTCCCCTCTTCCCTAGCAGTAGGGAAAACTTTAATCCTTTATAAAGTGTAAACTCAAGATCCATTTTTCCCTTACAGGCGACTTTTCACTTGAAGCATGCAAACTTAAGACGCTTATCTCCTCTTAAAACAGTAGGCTTGTTGTATAGTTCGTCTGTTTACAGCATTAATTTACATTCTAAAAATAAATCAAAAATATGTTCTTCGGCATGTTAAATGATGTTGTGAGACCTCAGAGTCCAGTTGCTTTCTCTGCATTTCAAAGTGATACGTGCCCATTTATTCAAAGCAGCTGTCTTAATTCTGTGTCCTGTTACACAATGCCACAAACCAGGTTTAAGGACGTTTATCCTGTTTTTACAACCAGATAGTTTTTGATGGAAAGAAATAAAGTACAAACTAAAGAAAACACAAATTGCCTTCCATAATTCCCTAAGGGAAACATGGAATACTATGAAATGGCTATGAAGGCATGTACTCCGGGAAAGAGAAAAGAAAATGAGGAAAGTTCTATAGAAAATTTTGAAATGTTAGCATTTGCTGGAGTACTAACTGAGTTTTGAGAAAAGGTATTGCCATATCACATCTGCTGAGCTTTGTTTTGTGTAATAATGCTACTGCATTTATTTAGAAGTTCACTGCCTTAAAAATAAAGATGTTCTTACCTTCCCGATTATGTTTGCTGCACCTCTAACAAAAAAAAAAAAAAAATTGCAATAACAAATGTAATTGTCTGTAAGAATTTTTCATTTTGCAGAGTGAGGGGCATCTGAATTTTTTTGTATCTTGTACTTTATTAAAGATCAAATTCTGTAGTTAAGGTGATGTTTGGCATTTCCCCTAAGGCAGTAGTTTAGAAAGGAAGTTAACTGTGGAGATTCTAATAGGATGTGGTAGTATTCCTTTTTGTATTGTTATTTTAAAATGATACTGCAGTCTGAAGTGTGAGCCCATAAAATAGCATGTATGTAGTTCTGTCAGTATATGCACATTCATTCTTTCACAAGCAAAATGGTACCTGTACTTTTAGACATAAATACATTTTTGTCTATAAATTAGTTGTCTATTTTATCTCCTTTGTCTGCAGGTTGGATTTACTACCGTTTTATGCAAGACTGGTTGCCACATTGCATCCCTGTATGTCTGATGTAGCAGAGGATCTTTGTTCCATGCTGAAAGGAGATTTCAGATTTCATGTATGTTTTGTTGATTCAATTTTTTGCATTCAAATTAGCCAATCTGATAACAGTCATTCCTTGGGGGAATTAAATAACGTTTGATATTAGGTACATGCTGACTCTTAAATTCAGTGAATATTTTTCTGTCATCTGAGCAGATTTGTTCTAGAATAATAGATTTGCACATTTAAATTTTTTTTAACAACTTACTATATGTCTGCATATATAACTGTACAACAGTTACAACTACTCTATGCTTTCTTAAACCTGACTAGAAAAAGCTGCTGTCAATGTTTAATATCTCCTTAGGACTATACAAGTGGTCCTGTTCATATAGAGACTACTTACTGACTCTAAAAATATGGACTCTAGAATACTTAACCACTACTTCACTGTGGCAAAGAGCGGGTGGCCAGGTTGATGAGTGTCAGTAACTGTAGGTATATTAAAGGACTTANTGTAGAGACTTTTAGGAAACCCAGTGATAGGTAAAGGTAGAGCATAAGGAACCAAACAAATACCAATATTTCTGAATTCCCAACCTTATTGAGCACATTTGGGTCAAAGTAATTTATAAGAGGTAGGTATTTTTGAGGGCCTAAAACGAAGTGCCTTTTGTCTTTTTTTAGGTAAGAAAAAAGGACCAGATCAACATTGAAACAAAGAATAAAACTGTGAGATTTATTGGTGAGCTTACCAAGTTTAAGATGTTCTCCAAAAATGACACTCTCCACTGTTTAAAGGTCAGTGTTGTGATAGTCCTCTGCTACTGTATATGCTGATAATGTATCCTCATCCTATTTCCCTTCATATATCTATTGCTGATGTTATCATTAACTCATTGCATATGGTGTTTTAAACCCTGATGTCTGTTGCTACTGTGCATGAGGAGCCTTTTATAGCTGTTCTAGAAGTTAAAATGTTCTAATTTTTCTGGTGTTAAGAATATATTTTAATAAGCTTCCACCTTTGGATACAACCAAAATATTAATAATTTCCATAGTAAAATGATGGTAGACATGGCTACCTATTCACCTGCTATATATTGCAAAACTTTCACTTTCTGTTGATTTCAGTTGATGTCTCTACAGAGAAAAAATAACAGTGGGGGGGTGGTTAGAGGCAGAAAACTATTCAGTGATGCAAGAAGTGGCTTATGTGCCATTTTAACAGGTGCTTTTGTTTGTTGAAGTATAAAACAAATCTTTGGAAAGTATGAATCTCTAGGCATATAGTCTCAATTTGCACAATGATAAACATTCAAATTTATCTTTGTCGAGTCCCAAATTAAAAATATGTTTTAAAAAGTGCCTTAGGCTTAAGCTAGCATCCTGTTTTTCAGCTTGCTGGAGCCTAAATTTGGGATCTAGACTGTTCCTATAATACTTCTTTAATGCGACAAATACCTTGAGTTTTGTTAATGTCTGATCAGTGAAATGCATTTGCATTTTTTTCTTAATGAATATAGAACACCTCAGTAGTGTAAGGCCTGGTTAGATATAACTTACTGTTTCCTGCAGTTGAAAAAGATGTTTAACATGCTGTATTTCTTACATAATACATACAAGATGCTTCTGTCAGACTTTTCTCATCACCATATTGAGATGGCGTGTACTCTGCTGGAAACCTGTGGAAGATTCCTCTTCAGATCACCAGAGTCTCACTTAAGAACCAGTGTTCTTTTGGTAAGAGAAAGCTTCTTGTCTTATGGGGGAGGGTATCATGCACTGAATTTAACCAATTATTATTTCTTTTATTTTCTGGCTTTGTGATGTGGTCTGACCATAAGGATGATTGTGACTAATATCTTAACTGTCAATTACAATGTTCAAGCACTAGGAAGTGAAAATTCTCATTAAATTTTATTTTGAGTGCTCAGGGAGGATAAAATTCTTGTCTCTCTCTTTAATAGAGAATCAAGTATGAGAGGAGAGTGAATCAGTTTTCCTGAACTCTTGCCTCCTCGTTGTGGAATGGGGTTGAGACAGGCTGGTGTGCCATACATTCAAGTCGCGGGTTGCTTTGGCACTGTTGGCCTTTGTTTGAAGTCCTGTGGGCTCGTATCATCCTGTCCAGCATTATATCAGCTCTGAGACGGCACCTCCTGTGAGAACAGCTTTCTGAAAGGATTCTGGAGAAATCCAGTTGACCTGTAAATCTGTTCATGACTTAATAGAAAATGTAAATAAAGGATTAAATTTCTGAAGCAAAAAGTTTTTTGCTTGTGAACTACAAATAATTAATTGATGGGGCAAAAATAGAGGATGAGGTTGAAATAATATAGTAGCTGTACCTGAACACGCCTGAGATACTATTTGAGGGGAAAAATGGTAGTGAATAGAACCAGAGATAAGATACCACTACTGGAGGTGAAGGCAGTTGTGAAAGAGGTGGTTTCTGTGCACTGTGTAACAATCCGGGGTTTTCAATTTGAAGAACAAGTTTATGAAGACACTAGAGGAAAGGTTTTTAGTACAGAGATTGGTAATTAAGGTAAAAGTGGTATCCATAAGTCTAGATAAGTACTGGCAAAGATTTAAAAAAAACCCCAAAGGATTATCTTTGGGTCTTTTTTTAATGTACAAATTTGAGCCCTAAATAATATGTTTACCAGCTTGAGACACAATCCTAAAACACCGTGTCCACGGCAAGAGACTGAGTGAAATGTGGTTGAAGTGCTTCAAAGGTAGATGCAAACAATAGGAAATTGCATTAAATTAGAAGCAGCTAAAGTAGATACAGACCGGCTAATAGACCAGGGTATTGTGTTAGAAGCCTGACTAGGTGTGTTAATGTTCCCTTCAGATCTGTGCACTACAGGAGGAATATAGACATGTGTGTCTGCAGCAAAGAAAGTAGTCGCTGCATTCGGAGGAGAAAGTGGACATAGTTTGCCCTCCTGGAAGGGAGTGGTTTAAGTGTCTGGAATCTCTTTCTAGAGTCACAGCTCTTAAGCTGTGAAATATCACTGTCTCTTCTGTATTTATCTCCTTTCTTATCAAAGCACAGGCTTACACTTGACAGGTCTTTCTCTTGAATCCATATCCTCCTTTCTCATTCTAAAGAGTTAATGGAGAAATATAGAATCATAGAATGCTTTGGGTTGGAAGGGGCCTTAAAGGTCATCTAGTTACAACCCCCGAAGTAGCTGTTGTACACTTGGATATATTGTTGTACAAGTTCCTTTCCACAAAATGCTGTTTCTTTCTGAACCTTTTTGAATGTCGTAGCGTTTATTGTGGTGGTGTGGTCACAAATTCTGCAAGTCCTTGGCTCATGCTTTTTTTTGGAGTGTGCTTTGTATCTTGAAAGGTTTGAATCTCTCAATTTTCTAAAGGTTTGACAGATGATGTGGTGGTTGTTAAATATATTCCTTTCCATAATCAAGTATTTTCCCCCTGAAAATGCTGTTCCGTTATCTTGAAAAGACACTGCTACCATTTTTTGTAGCTGTTAAAACAGGAAAAAGTAAATACTTTTACCAGAGCTACTTTTCCTAGCCTGACTGCTTTTAGTCTTAGGCACTACAAAAGTGCTGATTGTTAGCTGTATTATTGAAATCACTGGATGAATGCGAAATGTGACTTAACTGTGAAGTGTAAGACAAACTACAAACACTATTTCAATAACTGAGGCTTAAATCCTCACAAGGTTTCGGATAAGTGGTCTTTTTTTATGCATTGAGGAACCGGGAGAAGATAGAGGTGACAAACACTTTGGAATATCTGCTGATTAAGATGTAAAATAGGCTAAATAGATACAGCCATCTCAATAAATGAATCTTCTAATGTTGCCCTGTTGAAACTATAGATTACTTTTGACTTAAATAGTATTGTACAAATTGGGTTGTAGGCTTGTGGTACTGGTCAGTGTGAACTGTGGAAATAACTCCCAAAGCAAGCTAATTAGGCTCTTGTGAGAAGAGGGGGGGGAAATCTATGTAAATGTAAAGCTGCTCTTACCAATGACTCTTATGGGTAGAATTAGGGCCTGTTGATGTCTTCAATCATTATGGGTCTTAATCCTCACTGCTGATGGTATACTATGTAGTAAAATGGGTTACATGTCTGCTATTGAAAACAATGTTACTTTGTCCCTATGTGCAAGGGAATCACACTTAAGAATAGATTTTTAATGCTTAATTTTCCCTTAATTACTTGTAAAGTGCTATATAGAATGCCACAAGCTTAGTGGTGCTGTGTGACTTATTCTAGAGAAACATTTAATGATCACATTCTGGTTTGGTGGAACTACTGTCATGTTTTGCAAATCATTTAAAGACTCTTCTTTTATCAGGACAGTGTTTATTTCAGTTAATCATTCTTTTTGGCAAGTCTTTCACATTCGGTGTCCTTTATGTAATTTAAAATATTAATGTAAAACTAACTTGGCTTTAGGATTGGCTGTTGATAAATGAATTATTTGAATTGGTGCTTTGAAAGGAAGATCAGCATAATCTTGCTCTATGTTTCTGTAACATAATCATGTTAAAGTGTCAAATTCTTCTGTTATACTGTTGTTGTGGTGGTCTTAAAAGAATATTTGAAGTTTTGGTATTAAGCCTTCTGATGCATTTTTAATCCTTTTAACTTAGCCAATTGTGGCAAATTGTCTTTTTGAGCTTTAAGGCAAGATCGCTTGTATTTATGTAACTTAAGCTACATTTTTCCAGGTGACTTCTCTTATAGATGGAGTTGAAACTGTAGGAGAACATTGTTTGTGCAGACAGAGGCTGTGGCAAAGTAATTACTTGTAGTTAGAATGAGACTGTGTTTATTCACTGTAACAATAGTGTACTTCCAAGAAATTGAAAATTTTGGTTTTAACTGTTGGAATAAGTGGAAGGGCAGAACAGCGTAGGTAGTAAAGGGAAGGAGCTGAACAGTTTCAGTGTCTTATTACAATGCGATAACTTAACTGTCAGACATGCTGAAATGCTTTTCTGAATTGGGCTTTCTCTGTCTGTCAGGTTTTACATGGTCACTGTACTCTCGTTTTTGTGCTGCTATGCAAAAATTAATTCTGTTTCTCACAATGCAAACTGGTATTACCAGGCTTCTTGAATTGGGGGAGGCATGAGCAAGACTGTTAACCAAAAGGGCTCATCCTAAATTTTACCAGATTTTCCTTTGAAATGGGTCTGCAATTTGCACTACATGCAGAGAAGTTTTGTTACTCACCGAGGTGGGGGGGGGGGGGAACTGACCCTTTTACTGTTTTATCTTGAATGTTTTAATGTTGTTTGTGATCTGTCTCTTTTTATTAAAGTAGAAGCACAAACCTAATCTTCAAATGTGATGCTTTACCTCTGTAGTTCTTCATTTTTAACCTAGTAACATGAAGACTCAAAGTAGCTCATTCGCTTAAAACATTTCATGCTGAAAGTCTTGCTTTTTCCTCTAAAATGTGTCAAGGTTTTTGTTATTGTGTGCAGCATATTGTTACAGTTTCTCTTTCCTGCCTGTTCATCTGACTTTATGCATTAAATGAAACAGGGTTGAAAGACACACAGTTGCTTAAAGTGGTGATGATTTTTAACAGGGATTAAGACTAATACCATCTACTTAAGGACTTAGAAAATATACTTGACTTTGCTCAAAAAATGATAAGTTACAGTGATTTTGAGACTTAAGGAAGCGCATGTTGTCTCTTCTGGGAAGAAGCATTTTAATTACAACCTATGATTTACAATATAATATGCAACTTCTTATAACACAGGAAAATATACAAATTATGTAGTCTTAGTTTTTTTTAAATTTTATTTGCAAGTCCTTCTGCCATTTTCTCTGTTATACTTTACTTTGCCCCACTTAATTTACAGTTTATAGTGAAACATGATAAATGTTGTAAGGCAGCAGAGATGTGTTTTTTCTCTTAAGGCATCTAGAAATGGTGAAATATTTACTAAGTAGTACTAACATATATGACACAGTAAGGTTTTGGAACTTTCCACTCTAAGTGGTTTTTCCCCCACATAAAATGGTGTGTGTACCTAGTTGTTAAAGTGCTGTGTGTCTGTTAAGCACCTGTAGGTAAACTTGCTGCTACTTGAGAGAAATTTCCCATTTGGAAAGCAGCAGCCTTAGCTAGGGAATCAAAGCGGAGGCCATTTGTGTCATGGAAGAGTTTAAAATGAAATGCCTTAGGATTTGTGTCAGATTGAGATCTTCCTGGCAGTAGATGCACACAAGCTATGAGAAAAAATATGGTATTTGTTGGGTGCTGTGTTACACAAAACTACTCTTCCTCATTGAGTTAGCAGCTGAAACTCAAGGTTAAGGAGCTCTTTGAGTACATTTACATTTTGGTTGAACTGAACCACTGCCTTGTAAAAGAAACTTTAAATTATTCAAGTTTAGTGGAAAATCCACCAGAATGAAAAACCGGGCTGCTTCACCAACAGTCAAAGAAGGTTTATATTCTTTCCATTCGTTTACTGGACTACATGAATGTATATACTAACACTTGTGTGTAGTGATAAAATACTACTTGCACCTTAGTCTTGCTGTTTGATGCTGTAAATTACTGTGTAGCCAACCTCTAATGAGTAAAAAAAGTCTAAACCAGTGCAGTTTCTTTTCCTGTTGAACCATCTTAGAGTGATTTTTGACTATATGGGATTGTGCAATGTACGTAAAAATCTAGTGTTATTTATAGAATTACACACGTATATAAACACACATGTATATTAAAAATTGTTTTATAATGGAATTAAGCTCATTCACATCTTTAAGTGTAAAAATTAGCAGCTTAGAGCTTTTGTTCTTGTACAGAATTTTTAGACCCAAGAAAAGTTCTAAAACCCACAAAATAAATCTCAAAGTACACATCCAAAACGAAATATGGAGAAAAGACTGTATTCAGTGAGTAAAATTAGGACAAACCTGACAATTAAGCACAGTGATTAGTGTTCATGTAGTAACCTTTAGCTTGTCTGATTTTTTCTGAAGTACTACTTTAGGGGTTTTTTTTACTGTTTTCCTTGCAGTCTATTTCACTTGAGTAAACAGCAACAATGGAGCATGTAATAGGGAAAATGCCGTTGCCTAAACCATTGAAAATTCATGTGAAACCATCAATATAAACTTTCTGGAGTTGCATATTGATGTAAAAAATAGTTTGCCGCTCTTATGATGATTCGCTATGCTTGTGTCAAGGAATCAGTATTTCAGCTACTTTATTCAAAACATGACTTTGTTTAAGTAGAGTGGCTAATAATCTTATTAACTATTTATCTAAGCAATAACATTTAGACTTCAGGTTAAACTTTAAATACTTTCCTGAAACTTTTTTCACCACAAGTGAACCATTATAAAAATAGGGATTGTAAAGAAAAAAGACCTTGGAATTAGCAACACAGAACCATATATATGCTCTGTCCTTTCTGGTCTCTACCCAAACTTTTAACTTCCTTTTCTGCAGCCTTTCATGTTTCCTTTATCCCAGACTTAACTGTAAAAGCCTTTGGCTTGAGAACGTAGTATTTCAACATCTTTAACTGATTATTTGCATTTATTTCCAGGAACAAATGATGAGAAAAAAACAAGCAATGCATCTAGATGCACGCTATGTTACAATGGTAGAAAATGCCTATTACTACTGTAATCCTCCTCCAGCTGAAAAAACTGTGAAGAAAAAACGTCCTCCTTTGCAGGAATATATTCGTAAGCTTCTTTACAAGGATCTCTCCAAGGTTACCACAGAGAAGGTAAATCCTTTTGAAATCTTTACAGATTTTACTGGAAGTGATGTAGTACTAACTCTCAAATGGCTTGGGGAGGGTTATAATTTTTTTTTTTTAATTGCAAGGAAGGGGGATTGTTTTTGTGTCCCTGATCATTAAGATAGCTTAATTTCTTTTATGGTAATGCATGGAAGCTCCAGTCATAGACCTCCATTCTCCACAGTCATTAAGTGCTGAACAAATAGAGAATGAAATAAGAATCTTCGTACTAAATATCTTGCATTCAGAGTAGAAGACTGCAGTTAAATACAGACTGTAAGAGCAAGGAAGCCATGGAACAGATTTGGACAGCTTGGTTAGTAGTTAGAGAGCAGCAGTTGGGTTACATCTATAAGGTTTTCCGTAGATACTGCAGATCTGGAGGATGCTTGAAAAAGAGAATGAGGTCACTTGCAGCCACTTCTAGGGTTTTCATCCCAACTATGAGAGAGGGGATGACAGTGAATATCTTGATATTTTGCCTGCTAAAATGTTAAGCTTGTCTTAAAACTTGGTTTAGGTCCTGAGACAGATGCGCAAGCTGCCTTGGCAGGATGCAGAAGTTAAAGACTATGTTATATGCTGTATGATCAACATCTGGAATGTGAAATATAATAGTATTCACTGTGTAGCCAACCTCTTAGCAGGGTTGGTCCTTTACCAGGAAGATGTCGGAATCCATGTTGTGGATGGAGTGCTAGAGGATATTCGACTTGGGATGGAGGTAAACAGCCAGCATTTTTATTAAGCCATACTCATCTGATGTTGAAAGGAAAACAATAAAATAAACATGCTTAAAGAAAAGAATCCTTGGATTCTGGATTTTTATCTGATGACTTTACCTGTCTCAGTGGTTTCCTTTTGAAGGAGGGTTTCCTTTTGTAGATTTATTTAAATTAAAAAACAACTTCCCCCCCAAAAAAACCTATCAAACTGCAAAGATTACCAGGACACTTATTTTGCCCCCCTTATTTAGTAGGGGGATACAATTTTATTCTTGCACTGTGTAGTCAAATTCATGCAATTTCAAGTAACTTTGGAGGCTAGCCCATATTTTGATTGGGATTATAGTTACAAGAATTCTCTGGGCAAGGAAAAATCATTGTAGATTTAAGATAGAGTTTGTTAAATGTATTTGAACTTTATAATAACTACTGGTTGACCAGCTTTCATAAATACCTTCAGTACTTCTTAATGTTTAATTTTGCGTAATGTATGTCACCATAAATAACCGTCTTTTATTGTAATGAATTCTATCAATTTAAAATGTAAAAAAAAAAAAAGTGAAGAAACAAACTGACAACCCTTTCCAAAGATTCTATTGTATCTGCATGAAGAAGTGATTTTTTTTTTGTTATTTTTTGATAAAGGTTAACCAACCGAAGTTCAACCAGCGGCGGATCAGCAGTGCCAAGTTTTTGGGGGAACTTTACAATTATCGAATGGTGGAGTCAGCTGTAATATTTCGAACTCTGTATTCTTTCACATCATTTGGCGTGAACCCTGATGGTAGTCCTAGTCCACTGGATCCTCCAGAGCATCTTTTCAGAATCAGACTAGTCTGTACAATCCTTGATACCTGTGGGCAGTATTTTGACAGAGGATCCAGCAAACGAAAACTTGATTGCTTCCTTGTATATTTTCAGGTATTCTAAACTAAATTTTATATAGTGCTGTATATTTTTTTTTAACGAGTTAATGTAGGTCAGTCTGTTACATATTTCTCTCGTACTATAATTTTTAGAATCTTGTCTGTCTGATAGCAGTGTTATTTTAAAGTGATGTGTATGTTCAGTTATGTAGATGTTACTTTTCCAACTAACTTGCAGAACACTAGGGTAGCAGTTGATTCACTGAAGGGTTTAGTGGAGAAATGAACTAATAGAAATGTTAATTCCAGCAAAGGTAAGTATCAAGTCTTCCAGTTGGGATGGAATAGCTCCATGCAACAATACTGGCTGGCACAGACTGCCTAGAACGCAGCTTTGCAGGACTAGAGCTGGGACTCCTGGACTGCATGAACCTGAAAGGAGGTTGTAGAAAGGTGGGGGTCAGTGTCTTCTCCCAGGTAACAGGCGATAGGACAAGAGGAAATGGCCTCAAGTTATGCCAAGGGAGGTTCACACTGGATATTAGGAAAAATTTTTGCACTGAAAGGGTTATTAAGCATTGGAACAGGCTGCCCAGGGAAGTGGTTGAGGCACCATCCCTGGAGGTATTGAAAAGACAGGTAGACATAGTGCTTAGAGATACGGTTTAGTGATGGTTTTTTGTCAGAGTTAGGTTGATGGTTGGACTAGATGGTTTGAAAAGTCCCTTCCAACCTAGGTGATTCTGTGATTCTAACATGACATTACGTTCTACACTGTTAGGGCGATGAAGGCCAACAGCATACTGTGTTGTGTGGGCAAGGGTGTAGCCAGCAGATTGAGGAAAGTGGTGATTGCCCCCTTCCCTCCTGCTTGGCACTTGTGAGGCCACATTTGGAACACTGTTTCCAGTTCAGGGCTCCCTGGCAGATGAGAGGAGAGACATCAGCAAACTGAGCTGAGGCCAGTGGAGGGTCACCAAAAGGATCAGGAGGCTCTCGGGTCTCGCACTATGGGTTTGCTCAGCTTGGGGAACAGTGCTAATTAGGTCGCTGTCCTCGGCTAATTGTGTTTGTGGAGCAGGAGGAGTCAGATACCTCTCAGGCGTGCGTGGTGAAAGGATGGGAGGTAATGGTCACAAGTTGCAGCAAGGGAAGTTCTGACTCAATAGATGGAACGGGGAGGGGGAAAGATTTCATAATGGGAATGTTAAACACTGGAATGGGTTCCTCTGAGAAAATGTGGAATTCCAGTCCATGGAATTCATGCTGAAACTCTTCGGATTTAATATCTTTTTCTTTCTGCTTCTCCCTTTTGAATTATACAAAAACAAGGATATTAAAAACTAGGGTGATAACTTATTTCAGACCTTCAGGGTGCATATCCTTCACCTGTATCTGAGATGTGAAATGATCTTTTTTGAATTACAGTATGGTCCCACTTTTAAACCCAAAATAAGCTCATACTTGAAGAAATTATTATATTTTTGTTACACCTTTCAATTTCAACAGGGATTCCTTTTGACCATGTCACCTTTTAAATAAACATTCTGTTACTCATACTTCAGATGCAATTTTTACAACACCTTTGTTCGCAGATCCTACTGCGATTGGCATTTATTTTTTACAATTGCATTGTAAGGGGTATGCACTAATTTGTTACAAAGCAAAGTGGGTAAGTCACTTCATGCTAGCTGCAGCCTTAAAACTTTTTGTGATGTTTCCCCCCTTTTCCCCTTAATATGCCCTTGCGGGAATTCATTTTCTTGAAAAATATATGGAGGAAGGAATTGAAAGTTGGCCAATTGTTAAGTGCCTATCTCTCATAGAAAGAATCTGCCCTTAAAAGGCACTTTCTTTTCAGTGCTTTTTTGCTCAGTCTTCATACTTCTAACAGTCATTATGATAAAAGGACCGTATTGTTAACGTTTGTGGTATCCAATGTTATCAAACAATGTTTAGTGATACCAAAATATCTAATTGTTGTGTGAAAGTAGGAGTGTAGTGATGTGAAATCTTTTGCCTTTTCTACTGTACAAACATGGCTAGGCACTGCAAACTTCAGAAGCTAAATAGTTTATAAATGCCAGTGTGCGTGTAATTTATTTGAATGTTTTGTATTCTAGCGGTATGTTTGGTGGAAAAAAAGTCTGGATGTTTGGACAAAGGATCACCCATTTCCTATAGACATAGACTATATGATCAGTGATACACTGGAACTGCTGAGACCAAAGATAAAGCTCTGCAATTCTCTGGAAGAAGCTATCAGACAGGTGCAAGACTTGGAAAGAGAATTCTTAATAAAACTAGGTAAGAAAATGTGCAAGGGAAATGAAGTCTTTGACAGTTCCTGTATTGCTTAAAATTATCTGTTGTATGTTGTTATTCCCATGATACAATGTTTTTAATCTCACGAGAGAAATATTTTTGTAACTTGCATTTTTCTCATTACCACAGAGATCATATAGAACCTCCATAACTCTAATGTGATTCAGTGTCAAAAAAAGTCAGTAGGAATACTATTAATATAGTATAGTATTTGGAGAGGGGGAGTGTGTGTGTGTATATGTATATATATAAAAAAAATATATATGGAGTATTATGGTGCAAATGATGAGGAAGAAAACCATGAATTTCATCAGAAAAATTTAGGAAGCACACTGCTACAGAAAGCAAGGAGTATCTGTGTACTCAATTGCTGCATCCTGTTGGCTGGTGAGCGCTGATGGAAACGAGTTTGGTCGTTTTGGTAGATTGGTTGCTTGCAACTCTCTGTTCCTTCCCCAGTTCTGGATTTGTCTAGAGCTGCTGTGTCAAAGAAAATGTTAGTTTAGGCCTACAATAAAAGAGAGAACATGTTTTGCTTTTAAAACGCTGTTGGAGACTTTGAGCCTTACACTTCCTTTGCAATAATCTTGAGTGGGGTTTACGTTTCAGTAGAGGCCAGAGGATGATTTCCTTTTCATGAGTTAGAGCTTTGGTTGGATTGTTGAAGTGTTTTGGGTTGGGGTTTTTTTTCCCCTTCTTAAAATGTATCTGTTGGCTAGGTTGTGTCCTAGCTTGTAGTTCCTGCGAAGACTACAGTGATTTATATTCATAAATCTTGTTGTGTTAAAAATCAGTTAATGACAGGAGGAAGAAGTTGGGCTTGCAGCACAGCTCAGTTGAAAAAACACTGGTTAGTGTGTATATAAAACTACAGTCATCGTATTAACCTTTAAGCCTTTTGTACATATCAGTTCTTACTAATTTTTGCGTACTACTGTGCTTATTTCCCATTAAATGGAGTTGTTTTCTAATATTCCATTTCTATTTGAAGGCAAGCTTGGTCATGAAAAGCTTTTATATGTAAATTTTACACTTTATAAGTGTTAATTATAGCCTTAATAGCACTTCATCTAGCTAGACAAGTTCAGTTTTTAAGGATAATCCTTTAATCCAGTGGGATGAGTATGTATAATTGTCAGGTGAAACGTTGCAACTTCTGTTTTAGGAGGAATTTATATTTTTAATATGCTGCTTGTTTAATTGATGTGCCTTAAAATTACCTGTGTAGCAACTGAAACGCAGATAAAAATTTTCCTTATGATGTGATCTAAATTACTAGCTTTTATGCTCTCAAAATGATAACCAAGTAGTAATTTACCACTAGTTACATAAACTGTAATATTCTTTTGAAAGATACTCATCACTTCCTACGAATCGTAAGAACTTCTGTTTCCTGAATCACCACCACTATAGCAGTTGAATTCAGTGTGGCTAAGGGGGAGGTATGTGGTCACTGAATGGGAGCAAGAGTTGGAGAACATTTTATTGTGTTTGTTTTGGCAAGAGCGAAGCCCATCAACAGTACAGCATTTTAAAGAGGGGTTTGTGTCATGGGTGTTCCCCAGGTGTGTTGCTTTTCTTGGAATTGGTATTACTTGCTATTAAACACCAGTATAGGGTGGGATAGTTCCTAGTCCTCCTATCAGGACTGTTTGAAGGTGGTCTCAGGAAGGTTGTCATCTGCCTTTCTTATCTTTGAACATTATGACGATAGGTGGAGCATATATGAAGGAAATGTTTTGGGTTTTTTAATACTTTTGCAAAAGCTCTAGTAGAACTGCAGCTCTTGACCACCTTGGCCCCACAGTTCCTCAGCACATGAACAATAACAGGGAGAAGGTATTGTGATAAAGACCAAGCTTTGCTTTGCTCTTTATCGGTCTGGAGTGTAATTCTGGGCAGAACAGGGGGGAATGACGAACTGCAGACCTTGAGTTGGGGACTGGCTGTTGGTTCCTGTGCTGCTCTGGTAATTTTTCTACTGGTGAGAATATACTCAGTGATTCAAAAGAAACTCTTGTGTAATTATGGAGCAGCACAGATCTTGAAGAGCACAGTGTTTATAAATAGGGGGGTGGGAAAAACCATGCTCTGAAACTTCTGGAATGTGAAGGAGGAAGTGTGACTGTGTAGGTGTTTACATAGAACCGAAATCCTCAATAACTACCACACAGCCGTATATATCCATTAATTTTATTTCTGAGTTTTGTCTGATTTAAGCACGGCTCTAAAAACTCAGCTCCTCCTAAAGCTGATCTTTGTGATCTTAATGAAAATTCTGTAGATGGCTGGCTGCATGTGTCTGCATATTGCATCTCTTAAAGATATCTGGAGGTGACGCAAAAAAAACCCCACCACCCACCAAAAAAACCCAAACCTGGTATCCCCCAAACCACATGTACATTCAGAATCTAGACTTCTACATAAGAATTGTGTACTACTGCATTTGTTCTCTGTATATGGCAGAGGACAAACAAGGAGTGCCACAAGCACAGAACCGATGTGTTCATTTGCTGTCCAAAATACTTTACACTAACAGCCGACCCTAGGTGTGGCTGGTATAATGTCAAAATACGAATGACAAACTGCACCGTAGCTGTATTGACTCCTTAGTACAATCTTTGAAAAATTACAGGTTTTAGATCTGCTGTGTGGCAGAAGGCTGGCATCAGCATCGCTTTCTGCTGGCTCAGACCACGATTCCCTGGAGGATTAAGTGGCTTTGTAAATTAATGAAAAAAAAAAAAGTATGTGTTAGAACTATAGCATATACTGGAAGCTTGTTCTTTTTTGCACTGGATGACTTAATTTTTGCAATAGGTGTTTTCTAAAAACAGATCTTCATTTTTTCTTGAATTGGAACCATGCTCAATTCTCAAATATTTTCTCTGAAAACAATTCTGATTGAAATCAGTATCTACGACTTAAATTGGATACTGAAGCACTGAAAGAAATGGGAACTTATTTTTCACTACTGTGGGAATGGTATAGATAAGGGTATTACATTGAAGGATACTTTATTGAAAGAAAGCAGAGGTTTAGGGAGCTGTGCTTGATAACTTACAAAGTAAACTAAAACATCTTGAGGAACAGGGGTGGCGAGCAGGTCAGGAAGAAAAACTGCAAGATGAACTAAAACACAGTGAAAAAACTGTCATCCAGTCTGCAAGTAGGATGAGCGCACCGAGTAATACTTTTGGAAGAGACTTGGATTTCCTAAACTCTTCATAAGAGGCACCTACATCCTCAGGTTCAAGTGCAGCCTTGGAGCATTAGAAAAGAATCAGAAAGGTTTGGTACAGGCTGAGAAAACAGTGGTTTCAAAACGGTTAATTGACAGTAGTGTGAAGTACTGGAACTAAGACTGCAAAGGCTTCGTGTTGTCTGGGCTCTGCTGGTTTTGTAGAGCATCTGTAACTTAGTGCTTGTATTTCGGTGCATGTTTCAATAAGGTTGCATGTTTATTTTGAGGGTATTTTGAAGCCATTAGTGCAGTGCAGCTTCTTGTTTGCTGTTATATGGGAGATTTTAAACATTCTCCATGATTTTTTCCCTCCTTTATGAGTAAGGTAACTATATATAGAAAATGTTTCATTCAGAAGTCGAATATTATGAGCCATTGGAAGTTTCAGTGTTCAGTAACAATGGACTTTTGAAGTTATCTTCCACATGTAACTTGAGTGGCTATATGTGTTCTAATGTTCTCGTTCCTTGTTCTAATTCTTTCCCTTCTTCCAAATTTCAGGAATTGTGAATGACAAAGATTCCAAAGATTCCATTACAGAAGGAGAGAATCTAGAAGAGGATGAAGAGGAAGAGGAAGGTGGAGCAGAGACAGAGGAACAATCTGGAAATGAAAGTGAAGTAAATGAGCCAGAAGAAGAGGTGAACTTAATCATTTACCTTGCCTCACATAAAAAGAACGAGTAATCAGTATTTTGATTACCCATAACTTTCTGTAGCCCTTCTATGTTAGGTAGCAGGTGAAATGTGGGTATACACAACCCAGTCACTACTCTGAGGATGTTTCCATCCCAGTTTTGTATATACGGAAAACTTAAATACAGAGTGTCTGAGGCTTATTCCAGAGAAATTATGGCAGAAACTTGAACCTGACAACTTTGCTCAGGGTGTGTGCTGCTTCTCAACAAAAAGATGCCTTTAGTCTTTTTGGCATAAAAACACTTTCAGATAATTTTCTTTATCTGTTGTAGAAGCAAATTTATTGACTAGATGTCAAAGCAGTCATGTAGGAAAAATAACAGGCGTTCAGACTATGCCTGTGTAATATGAATAAATAAAAGATTTATGGAGCATAACAATCCTCCTTGTTTACTGTGCCAGTAATCTTTTGAAGCAAAAATGGTGGAGCAAATATTTAAAAAAAAAATGTGTACATAGAAATTCTGACTTGTGACTATGACACAGCAAAGTTGATGTGATAATGGTAGTGTTGTGAGAAAATGAGTTCATCAAGGAAACAGGAAACACTTTTTCTCCTTATGCTTGGGTTGGTTGGTTTACTAGTAAGCTTTCTTTCAGCCTGCGCTTGTCAGAGTTGAAGTTCCTGAAGTTTGTCTGGGTTTGTGCCTTTACCCACAAATTAATAATATGATTAGAATCATAAATGGTTGGTGGATGGGGCAGGGACATCTGGAGATCTTCTTGTCCAGACTCCTTGCTCACAGCAGGGTCACCTACAGTAGATGGCCTGAGGCAATGTCCAATCAAGTTTTGAATATCTCCAATGGTGGAGGCTCAACAACCTCCCTAGGCAATCTGTTCCAGCACTTAAACACTATCACAGTAAAAAAAAAAAAAGGTGCTTTTTCTGTTCTTAATGTTTAAATGAAATCTTTCAATTTGTGCCCATTGCCTCTGTGTCTGTCACTGCACACCACTGAGAAGAGTCTGACTCCCTCTTCTTTACTCCCTCCCTTCAGGTATTTCTACACATTGAGAGGTAAACCCTAGGCTAAGCCACCCCATCTCGCAGCTTCTCCTCCTATGACAGGTGCTGCAATCCCTTACTCATCTTCACAGCCTGTTACCGGACTTGCTCCAGTATGTCTATATCTGTCTTGTATTGGGGAACCCAGAGGTGGGCACAGCACTCCACATGTTCTTGGTCAGTTTGTTGCCCACCAAGATCTCAGATCTTTCTGTGCTGAGCTACTTTCCAGATGGTCAGCCTCCAGCCTGTACTAGTGAATGGAGTTACTGCTCCTCAGGTTCAGGAATTTGCATTTCCCTTTGAACTTCAGGAGTTCTTGTCAGTCCATTCCACCAGCTTGTTGGGTTCCCACTGAGTGGCAGCACAACCATCTGGTGTAGCAGACACTACTCCCAGTTTTCTGCCGTGCATTTGTGAAAATGTCAGATAAGGCCAAGGGAGTTCAGACTGGGACACTAAATACAAAACACAACAAATTTACTAATACCAAACTGAACTAAACAGGTTTGGATGGGTGGAGGGTAGGAAAGGTGCAGAAAATATCAAATATCCAAAAGGTGGGTTGAAGGAGGATGGTGGCAGACTGTTTTCAATGGTTCCCAGTGACAGGATGAGGGGCAATGGGCACAAGCTGGAACATGGGAAGTTCTGTTCAAATACACAGAAAAACTTCTTTACGGTGAGGGTGACAGAGCACTGGAACAGGCTGCCCAGGGAAGTGGTGGAGTCCCCTTCTCTGGAGATCTTCAAGACTCGCCTGGACGCATTCCTGAGTGATGTGCTCTGGGCAATCCTGCTTTGGCAGGGGAGTTGGACTAGATGATCTCTAGAGGTCCCCTCCAGCTCTGAAGGTTCTGTGATTCTGTGAAAATGTGTATGAGGAATCAGATGCAAATCTTTTTTGTTCTAAAACAGTCAGAAGTTATTCTATTCTCAAATTTTAACCATTGAATGTTTCAGGAGGGCTCTGACAATGAGGAAGAAGAAGCTGAAGAGGAGGAGGAAGAAAACACAGATTATCTTACAGACTCCAATAAGGAAAATGAAACTGATGAGGAGAATACAGTATGTATTATTGCTTTAGATAAGTTAATTGAGTTTTGCATCTTTGGGGTTTTTTTACTGAATGTTTTCTGCCAAGCTGCTCATAACATATCTGGGAAAACACAGCGAAAACACTCCCTGCTATTCTTTCCAGTATATTTTAGAGCTTCTTTTTATATCTGCAAGCTCTCATTATTATCTTCTGAAAATATTTATGCCATCAGCTTTACTACAACATGTTTTCACAGGACCGTGCACTTTCACAGGTAGCTAGACTGGAAAAGATAACATAAATGATAGTTTTGTAATGCCAGCAATGGTGGCAAACTGATATGATACAACAAGATACACTAGTTATGCTCCACTAGATCTCAAAGCTGAAAAGGAGAAAAACAAGCAAGTACAAAATTCCCAAAATACAGATTTAGGATTGGCAGATTATAACATCTGTAATAAAAAAATCCTCTGGTTGAGCCCGAATTGCAGTTAGATATTAAGGAAAGTAATGATCATTATAGAACAATGTGTACTAACTTTAAACATTTTTGTTGTCACATTGTGCTTTCCAAATACTAAAAGACAGTATTTGTCTTGAGAAGACCCTAACTTCATGGACTTAATGGAGAAATTAGTTAAGTTAGGTGTGGTAGGGATAGAGACTCTTCTTTGTGGTGTTGCCATATCTGAATGTGTACATATGCTTCTGTGCACATACGCTGGTGCATCAGAACGTTATAAGGGGCAGCCTTCACAATAACTGATGCAATGAAACTCAGAAAATATTTCTTCAAGAAAATAATCCAGGCTGAAAACCTTTTTTTTTTTTTTTAACAACTTATTTTTTAAGCTTTTGATTTTGTGTGATATGGAGGCAATAAGGATATCCTTCCCCTTATTTCTAGACTGAATATTCATATTTCTGAAACTAATGTAACAGAAGGGTTTTTCTCCCATTGCAATAGGAAGTAATGATTAAAGGAGGAGGACTTAAGCATGTCCCTTGTGCAGAAGATGAGGACTTCATTCAGGCATTGGATAAAATGATGCTGGAAAATCTTCAGGTATAAATACATATTTTTTTAAAATTAATGTAATTTGCTGTACAGTTAAGTATGGGGTTTTTCTAAGTGCTTAATGCATAGCTTACCGTACTAATTATAACATATGACATGCTGACAGATATCTTGTTGAATTAATAACTGCATCAGATATGCAGTGCTTCTGACTTCATCCTAGACTATCCAAGCCTAGGTTTTAATATGCTTAAGATGTAGCTGCATTTGAATTTATATAACCTTTAGATGCTATTTTTTTTTTACAGTCACATTTGGTAAATATTTGTGTATTGCAACCTCTGTATGAGGAATACGTTAATAAAATGCTACAAAAAAAATCTTGAATGTAGGATGTCCATTCTCAAGTGTGTTTAATCAAGTCTCTAGTTTTCATTCCTTATAAAGCTAAGTTATATGAAATTCCTTTGAAATTTGAAGTACTCCATCCGTGTAACTTTCTTCTTCACAAGCAAGGAAATCAAAGGAAAATGTGATAAAACCTAATATGTATATATATATATTTTTTTTTTTTACTTTGTTTTCATGGAAGGTTCAAATTTTTGTCAGTCATGAAAATATGAACGTTGCCAAACTGACATTTTTAGCATCTGATCATTTAGAGAATTTGCTTTTTTTGACAGCAACGGAGTGGCGAATCTGTTAAAGTACATCAGTTGGATGTTGCTATTCCTCTACATCTCAAAAGTCAGCTCAAGAAGGGTCCCCCACTTGGAGGTGGGGAAGGAGAGTCAGAGTCTGGAGACACAATGCCATTTGTCATGTTAACGCGAAAAGGCAACAAACAGCAGGTAAGAGTTCACATACGGTATACATGCTGCTTAAATAAAATCCTTTCACTTTTCTGAAAGTCACACTGTGTAACTTTTGAACTCATAGAATTTTTTTGTTCCTTTATCCTTTTATCAGATTAGGATACAGACATCTTAATTTTGATGAATAGAAAATATTGTATGTAGCTTCTTGAAGTTCTTGGTTGTTAATAGAAATTGTGTAGGAAAATTCTGTGATTAAATTATACCGTTACTAACCATGTTTTGTGATCACAGCAGTAGGACAGTGGTATGTTTTATGTGTATTTTAAACATAGTTGTTGGAGATGAACGCTTGTGGCTGGTGGGCTGCCACTGGAAGTTAAAAGGAGTAGAAAAGAAAAGGAGGAATTTTCCAGAATCTTAGGATTCTACAGATTTTTCTGAAAACACATTCAGCTTCAAATCAAGATATACAGTGTTTGCTAAATTCCATTTCCTAGGTAACTGACACTTGGAAAACAGCTGACAGCTTGAAAAAAAAAGTCATTATCTCTGAAGTCTTTGGAAGGACTTTTCCAGAATGCACTGAGTGAATCTGTCCGAGAAACTTAAATGGAAATCATGTTGATAAAACAAATAAACCCCTTGCTTCATGCAGCCAAGCCATACATTTGTCTTGGCACTTTTCTCCAGTGTATGTTTGAATTTTCCTGTGTCAGCAAATGCATCATATACAATTCAATACCTAACACATTCCACATGCATTTCTCATCATGCTTTAGGTCTTCTAAAGAAACCTTTTCATTTCGGTTGTATAAATGGATGATGAAAACGAATGACTCTTGAGTTTATATGGAAAGCAAAACAAAGGCGTTGATTCATTCGCTGCATCTGTACCTTTCAAGTGTTTAGATCCATGTCATTACTTTGCATTGACTTTTGTTACCTGAATTGTGACAGTAGTGTAACAGTTGAGGTATATAAACCTGGAGCAGAGTCTTTCTCTTCCTTCATATGAAAGACACTTTAAAAATCTGTGTAGAAAGTCAGAAGGTCTCTTCTCATAAAACACTGGAACTAGTGAGTGCGTGCTGTGCTAAGTACTTTGAAAGTGTAACTGGCCATACCTATCCGAGTGGGCACATACACGGTTGCACTGATTACCTGATTGCTCTACTACATTTGCTTGGTTATTCTGTTGTCCTGGAATGTTGTATACAAAGTTCTACAGAAGTTTTGAGTGAGGAGCTTTAAATCCCTTCTCAGCCCAATGACAACAGTTAAGAGAAGTCTATTTAAAAAAAAAAAAAAATAATGGTGTATAGCTTTTTAAGGGTAACTTACTGGGAGTATCTGAAGTTACCAAGAATTTTAGGATCTTCATATTCTGCGCAAGGGGAAAACATTGCCAACATGTGGCTCAAAAAAGAAAGCAGAACTTGTTCAGGAGCTTTCCCTGCTCCTCCCCCAATGTTTGCTTTTGGGAGTAGGCTCTTCCTGCCAAAGCTCCTCTCAGTGTTTCTAGAAATGTAGAAAACAGTTGCTTTATAGACTACTTCAGTTTTTGAGTCAGTGAAGGACTTCTTTGTCCGTAGTTCTGTATTGAGGAAAAAAAAAAGTGTCTTAGTAGTCAGATTTAATAGAAAAATAAGCAGGAAAGAAGAGGTGGAGTTGAAAAGGAAATAATTATTCCTTCTTATAGTACTTTATTTTAGGTCTGTTTGAGGAGAATGTGCACAGAGTTTTGAAGAGATGGGTGCATCTTACTGCTAAGTTATAGCTATAAATTTTCAGCTTTTTTAGAAACTGTCTGAAGGAGCTTGCAGACAACCTGGAAGGCTGCAGGTAACTTCTCATCCACACCATTGCTGGAATGACGAGCGTTAGGCTGATGGTGTAGTGAGGTGGTAATCACTTCCTGTGTTAGCAGTTGGTTTGGTATCTCTGTCCTTTGTCAACTGTGTTGCTGAAACAATAGTTATTGCAGGCTGATAGTAGCAAGGACACCCGATTTTGATCCTTTTTTGTCACACTGATTTACAAAAACAGGCAAGAGCAAGGATATCAGGTAGGCTAGTGTCTTGCAATAGATGGCTGGTTTTGTTTTTTTTTTCCACCCATCAGCTGCAGCAAGGAAATTGTATGACAAAACTAACAAAACTAGTAGCAGTAGAACTGAAAACGGCTATTGGAAATTTAGACTATGGCATTATAATTTATCCACAAGCCATGAGGGAGCAAGGGGAAATACAGAAATATTACTGTCATAAGGGATCAAAGCTAAGGTCTATCTAATACCATTTGATGTTTCTGAAACTACCGAAGAAGTTTTATGCCAGGTAGGTGTGAACTAAGGTGAGATTTAGATACTAAAAAAGAAATCACCTAGCATCAAAAAACTTGGTTAATACCTAAGACAAGATTTCCTTTCCTTTGAAACATTTTTAGCAAGGTTCCATAAAAGAATGGTAATATCCATGGAATGGTCAAGTCTGTCCTTGAATGTGAAGTGCTTTATCAGTGATGTTTTTATGAAATCTGTAATCTAGTCTTCTGAATGATCATTTTTGATCTTTCTTCAGTTTGCCATCTTCTAAGTGAAGTCCTTATGTTCTGTCCCGTCTCACAGATTTTGTAAGAGGTTTTCAATATACCTCTTCAGTGTTTGCAAATCGGAAGTGTTTGATTTGCTCAGTAATCATCATGTCCTGTAGTAATTGTCATCAGTGATTTGATTTCAGATGGCAATCATTTGATTGCCTTGAAGATACTGACTCAGTGATAACTTGTTAATTACCAGCCTGTTGTTGTTTTGTATCTGTTTCTTTCATTTGCACCCTTCTATGTTTCAGTTTTCTTTTTTCTACTTTAAGCACCCTGTCTGAAAACACTTAGCAGTCCCATTAAGCTGATATATTCTTTATATTTTGTCTGTTCTACAGATTTTAGATAGATGAGGATCTTAATGGTGAAGCTAAGGAATTTTTTATCATAAAACATGTTAGTCATTTGTGTAGTTTGCGTAAAGCTCATTTGAGAGCGTCTGGGAATATCTGTAGTCTGCTCAGCAATAACTAAAGCTTACTTTTCTGTTGGCACTTCAAGAACTTTCATTTTTATTCTTCCCTGCACACCTTAACGACCTTATATTTATGTCCAATATAATATGCTATTATACCATCTGTCATTCCGCCTGTCCTGTCCTGTGCCCGCCCTCCCCCCCAAAAAAAATATTTTGCCTGATTTGTCTTACCTAAATAAATGTTCTAGTTGGCAGGGTTTCACTGTACCCCAGTTTTTCTCAAGTCTTTGCGAGAGTCTGTCTTAACTGTTTCAAACAGGTTATTTTCAAATGCTGCATCCGAGTACTCGGTGTCTTCATGCACTCATCATCTATCTCCTGCTAGCGGGGCACTATCATCTCGTAGATACCTTGAGATTTCTTAGGAGTTGTCGCATTAAATACTAACCATGTTCTGTGAGGATTTTGCTTTTACTACATGCCTTCTCAACAGCAATTTTGATAATGTATCTTTCTGTCTGCACTTTTGACGGTATAGCAGAAAAGAACACTTAGAAATTTGCCCCTGCTTCTATTTCTGTGGAAATAGATCTCAGATGACAAGAAGAAGCTGCAGGATTCAGAGTAGTTCCTGGAATGTTAAGAATGATTCTCCTTAAATGCATTACCCTACTTACACCACAGAAATATTTATCTCTAATGGACATGCAGTTGAAGAGGAATGTGAAATTTTTCTAAATGTGTTCACAAACTTTAGCATTAAGGGGTTTCTGAAAACTATTGTTTTAGTTGCAGTTAAGATTAAGAATCACTTCTCTGTTTTGGAAGAATGGTAAAAAAACTTCTATGAGGAAATAAAAACTTGGATTTTCTGAGTCTGGGGAAAAAGAAAGCATCTTCCCTATGCCTCGCTGAAAATCTCAGCGGTATTTTCCAGAGAGAGGGTACTTCTGTAGGAGTAGTACCAAGTTTAATTTTAATGTACCTTATGACATATCAGATAATGTGTTGAATGTGTCACGTGGGTGTTTGGCTACAGGGGAGGAGGAAAAGATTAAATTCGACACCACAGTTGTCTCCAGACTAATAAGCAGCATTGTGAAGCTAGAACCATTTCTAAAAGGAAAAGTACTGGACAAGGAATGCTGGAGTATATATGAAATGCTTGGAACATTTCTTCACTGTTATCACAAGGGATAATAGTAGAAATTCTGCTCAGGGGCTTCGTGTCCTTGGAAGGTAGAGACCTTTGGAGGGAGATGCAGCTTTCTGAGCCAGCTCTGCCGCTTTGTTCTCAAGACAGTGTAATTTACTGTGAGGGTAACAGCTTGTATGAAAATAAGAAATGAAGCATATATCTGTGTGTTCCTGGTGAAAGTTAATCAGTGTTCCCATAAATGTTGTGTGTGGTAGTCTTTTATCTTAGCAGTATATCAGCCTTTTTTGTTTGTTCTACATACAGAATGTGTACAGGGTCTGAATATCTTCTATTTTCTCCTGCTTTCTTATGTGAAGTAGAACTTAAAAAAAAAAAACAAACCAAAAAAAAACCCCCACAATAACAGACCAAACCCAACAAACAACAGACTTTCTAGTAGAAACTTATGTAGACAGTATCTCATGACAATAACCTAGAAATAACCTTAATAATAATCCCCCGACACAAGAAGGACATGGAGCTGTTGGAGCAAGTCCAGAGAAGGGCCATGAAGATGCCTAGAGGGCTGGAGCACCTCTGCTGTGAGCACAGGCTGAGAGAGTTGGGGTTGTTCAGCCCAGAGAAGGGGAGGCTGTGGGGAGACCTTAGAGCACCTTCCAGTACCTAAAGGGGCTCCAGGAGAGATGGGGAGGGACTCTTTATCAGGGAGTGGAACGATAGGATGAGGGGTATTGGTTTTAAACTGAAAGAGGGGAGACTTAGATGAGATATCAGGAAGAAATCCTTTACCGTGAGGGTGGTGAGGCACTGGCCCAGGTTGCCCAGAGAAGCTGTGGCTGCCTCATCCCTGGAGGTGTTCAAGGCCAGGCTGGATGGGGCTTGGAGCAGCCTGGTCTGGTGGGAGGTGTCCCTGCCCAGGGCAGGGGGTTGGAAGTAGGTGATCTTTGAAGTCCCTTGCAAAACAAACCATTTTATGATTTTATGATAGCTCTTCTATATTTTGGATTGTGTTTGGGGTTTTGGTGTGATGGGTACTTAAAAACTTATTTTCATTTGTAGTTTAAGATCCTGAATGTACCAATGTCTTCCCAACTTGCTGCAAACCATTGGAACCAACAGCAAGCTGAACAAGAGGAGAGAATGAGGATGAAAAAGCTCACTTTGGATATCAATGAACGACAAGAACAAGAGGACTACCAGGGTAAAAAAATCACCAAGTACTTAATTTTTATTTTCAGAGGAACATTCATGGATCTACAGAAAATATTGTGATAATTAGCAGTTCCAGTTCTGTATTTCAGTACCAGTCATTCATTATTTACTCCCTGGTCTCTGCGCTTGAAGTTTTCATAGCCTTTTCAGGAAAGGGAAGTTTCAAGTGGGCCTCCAATCTTGGCATTTCCGTTTATTTTGGGAAAGGGGAAGAACTGAGATTGTTTCCTTAAAAGTAAGATAACACAAAATTAATCTCATGTTTGTGGCATTGTCTCCATTACTGCAAGATAATTGAGCTGGATACAAAGAGGAATAAATTCTGTGCAACTTAAACTCTGTTTTTTAGTTATTAACAGATATTTTGGATATTAATCGTATTTAGAATTTTCAAAGACTTGCAAATACTAAGAGGTAACCTTCACCGGAGAAATAAAAACTGTCACCTAAGCTTCATATTGCTGAAGGTTCTAGGAATGCTACAAATCTGGAGCAGAAGAATGTATTTACGGAATGAAGATTTCATACAAATTACATGATCTCATTTGTTTTTTAAGGATATGTAAGTCAGGTATTGTGGAACCTAGACAGATTGAAGCAAACAGTTAATACAGCAGATCCTATAGCCCCTAAACTGATGCACTTGATGTGTTTGGTAGTTGGGTGGTTTGTGGGTTTGTTGTTTTTTGTTTTTTTTTTTTCCTTAGGCTCAACTTTGCTTGGCTTGCTCAGCTTGTAAACAAAGCCATACCAATAAAATCGATGGTATTCAGTTCTTATGTTAGTATTTCCATTTAACATCTCCAAAGTTCTTGCTCTACTTTTTTTTTTTTTAAAGATGTTGCAGTCTGGTGGTAATCACAGTGTAAGTAGTTAGTTAATTAGCAGGAAATCTCATTTAAGGTATTTAGTGAAAGGTCATTATTCATCAAGAAATGGGAAATTTAAATTAAAGCAGCTCTAACTCTAAAATCACTATGGAATTTAACGCTCTCTGCAGAACTTTGATAGTACGAGAACTAAACTTGTAATTGTACAAAGGAGTATTTTTCCAAAGTAAGTGTCTACAGAGCTCTGAAGAGATAATACAATATATTCTTAGTATTAAACATCATAATTAGCTTAAAAGCTTCTTTTCCGACACGCTTTGCTGTTATGAAGCCCACTTGTAAGAAAGGAAGAGAAACAGTGGATTTAGAATTAGGCCTTTTAGTGCTTTTCTCGGACTTTTTGTGTATTTTCTCTCAATAATAATATTTTCAATGTTTTTACTGGTCAGGGTGTTTGGGGTTTTATGCCTTGTCGTATGACTTCATGGGTATCTTTAAAGTAGAGGATTTTATTGTGAGCAATTGTACTGCTTATTCAGAAAAGGATGACATTGATTTTCTCCAATAGAAATGAATCGGACAACTGATACCAATTGATAACCAGTAATAGGCACTTCTTTTTAATTTCTCAAAAATTTTCTAGGTGCAGTGTATAAAACATTAACACAGGAGGAAAATAAACACAGAAGAAATAGGCTTTTCTATAACTGACATAAAAAAAAAAACCCAACACACAGACGTTAATTCTTTTTTATTAGCCTAGGTAATAGACACGGTAAAACCAAACTAAAAAGGACAATGAAACAGGCCAAACTACATTCCTTTTTGGAACCATTTTTTATTTAGATCTTGTGCAGTTGATTGTTACTTTTGAAAAGTCAGTTTACCTGTAACAAGTTGGTACATACCCACTGAAATAAAGAGTTGGTTTTAAATTTCTATTTCAGGCTTTGAAGTTACCAAGGGAGGAGGAAGTCTCAATTTCTGGAAGAATACCTCAGGGTTGTCTTAACATTTGCACATACAATTGGTTTTTTTTCATCTGCACAGGGTAGCTAACAGATGAAAATTCACCAATGTACTTCAAAGTACTATCAGATACTTATTTAATACTTCAGCAATGTTTATTAGCATTACAAACCTTTTTATTTAAAGAAATATTAGGAAATGGGTGACTTTCTAACTTAGACTAATATTTTTCTGTGTAGATATTTTTTTTTCCACCTTTACTAAAAGCAAAGATGGATGCCATCCCTTAGCTAATACACTGTGCTCCTTTGCCATGTCTTCCTTCTGTATTTTCTCAATTACTCAACTTCTCAGCTACTGACTTTGCACAAACCCTGATATTTTCTTTCACCTCTGGTGTGGAAAACAGAAGAGATGGGCATCCACATGCTCGCTTGTTCATTAGTTGCTTCTAGCGCCTGGCTGGCAATATACCATCATCGCTTCTTATTTTCTTCCTGTGTTTCCTCACTGTCAACAGAGATCTCTCCTGGCACACGGAATTGGTTTGAAGGACGTTATTTCATGATGTTTACAAAAATGTGTAATGTCAGTGTGTTGAGTGGCTTTTCTTGCCTTTTCCAAGTGTTGATAGGGGGAGTATACAGATCGTGAATACACGGTTTGTTAACTGTTGATACAGATATTGTATATGAAATCATTCATAGCTTCCCAGTTTCTCAGAGGCTGGGTGAACACCTTGCTGAAAGCTTTGTGTGCATTTTGTAAATGGTGAGAGAATCTTGGTAGAGTCTCTAGGTTTGCCCTGTGCAAGTCATTGTGAGAGTAGCGTTTGTTTCTAGCAGGTGATGGGTATGTGTCTCCAATGAGATTACCAGTGATTAGAGAACCAGACAGAGCAGACTTTCAAACATAATCTGTTTAACAGCTTATTCCCTTATTCCCCTTCATTTATTCCCTCTGTTTGCTGAGCAATGTAGATTCTAGCACAGGTGGACTGTCAGAAATACTTTCCATACGCTGCATTAACATATAGGCAGAGGTTATATGGAGGTTCCTAATGTATTTGCAATTATATTGGGTACTTAATAACCATTAACCTGGAAAATAGCCAATTTTTTAATCATTAAAAAAAATGAAATGAAATGTTAGAAATTAAGTTTTACCAAATGCAAAATGGCAATACTTACCTAGCTTAAACTGCCCCAAAGTTGGATGTCTAGAGCTAAACTGGGCAGTGTGGTCTTCTTTCTGCACCTGCCTATTTCTTCTCACTGATTGTGAAGTGAAAAGCTCCCTCTTGGAGACAGCTGGTGTGATGTAGGTCAGCTGAGTCATCTTCTCCAGGTGCCCATCTTTCCATAAAAGGATCCTATTACGGCTTGCTTAAACTTAAATACCTGCCTTCTCAGTGCTAAATTTTAGGACGGGTTTCTCACTGAGTCTTTTAATTGGCAGCAACGTTGTCCAGTTGTTGCTATTTTAGGTTAGTTTCATGTTGTGGCTTCTCAGGCTGGTGGGAACCTTTGTCCCTGCTTATTGATAATGAAAGTGGTGGCTGAGATCTTTAGAAAGAAAAGGTGACGGCCCCTTTCTTAAGCACCTGGGATGAAAACCATTGCTGGCAGTTCCTTCTGTAATAACGTCTGGAAATGCAAGTTTTAAGGGTTGCTTGGATTTGTCAAAGCTGTCTATGCAGTTTAGTCACTTTTTGGAACTAGCTGTTATTGAATAACTTGAGTGTTAACCCTAAAGTACAGCAAGGTGTCAATAAGGTGTCTTTTTTAATACATACCAGTGAAATATGCTTGTGTAAATTCTTCTTTAAAAAGATGCATATAAAATGTATTTAACTCTCTTCTGTATGAAATTACAGAAATGTTGCAGTCTCTGGCACAGCGTCCGGCTCCAGCAAATACTAATCGTGAACGGCGGCCTCGGTACCAGCATCCGAAGGGAGCACCTAATGCAGATCTAATCTTTAAAACTGGTGGGAGGTAGGACAATCTTCCTTTAAATGTGGTAATTCTGGTTCTAGGCAAGTAATTACCTTCCTAATTGAAAGAGATAACGATCTGTGTAGTGCAAGTGCAGTTGTTGTTTCCATTCCAAAGCATTCTGTTAAAATACCGAGCAGTGTTTTGTGCTTTTAACACAGTGTCTGTAAAGATGTCCTTTACGGAGGTTTGGAAGCCAGAGGATTATTTTTCAGTTGTGAAAAGGCTGGTAGTCCGATTCCCCTTTTTAAAGGGGAACAGATGCAAGGCTGCTCTCTCAGTGGGAGGGGGGAGAGGATACTCAAAAACATCTAGAGAAATTCCCATTGTGCTGCTTCAGTTTGGTGGATTTGTGAGTCAAAGCTCTGTATTTAAAGCTCCGAATGGAAAGAAAATAAAGGCGGGGAGGAGAACCTTTGATTTATGGTGTGCAAGAGCATATCAAAAACAGTGTTAACATGAAAAGAGGCATCCCAGTTTGCCTAATAGTCATTCTACAGCTTTAATATTACCTTGGTATGTCTCTTCTTACTCAGTAACCTTGAGAATAAGCCATGCAATTAACCCTGCAGCACGAATTTGAATAGACAGTTTCAGGTGAAACACATTCTGCTTTCATGTTTCTCTCCCCTTTGCAAGTTAATTTTGGAGGTGGACAGATGGGAGCAGCAAGAAGGAAGGGAGAGCAGAGTTCACCTACTAATGGGCCTGTCTCTGTAAACTAGAAATAATGTAATGTAATAATACAGTAACACTGCCAGCTTCTTTTTTGGTATGTTTTTATAGGTATTTTATAACTTCCTGGTGATCACTTACTCCACTGAGACCCTACACAGATAGTGCTTGTACAAAAAAACCAAATCTCTCTTTTGAAAACAAATTACAATTTAAAGTAAATAAGAATTAACCAGATGTAACTCAGTAAAATGAGCAACACTGTCCACGTAGCTTTTTTGTGTTACTGTGACCGAATACTGTCGTAGAATACAAACTGAGTTACGCTGAATTGCCGTAATACTTGCAGGTGTTTCATAACTGTGCAGTCTTCTCTTCTTCCAGTCATCTCTCCCAAATGCCTTGCAACCTCTACAGGGAGCACACTACAGTTACTCTTCAAATACAGCAGCCAGACCAGTAGAAGTGATATTTGCAGATTTTTTTGATTTAGTGCAGTTCTTCAGAAAGCTTTGCATTTTCAAATGTTTTAGGGAAAATATAATTGAGGACTTCACTGTAAACTAGGTCAGACATTGTCTGGAGAACAGTTTAAGTAGCGTTTGCTCGTTGAAATAGCTGTGCCATGCGCTTGCAATTCTGCTGTAGTTTTGTATTATGTAATTTACTCTTTGTTCCTTTTAATCTGTAAGCTCCTTACAGCAGGGACCAGGAAGTTTGGTTTAGGAGGCATATTTTATTTGTTATATAGCACAGTGCTCAGGCTTGCGGTCATGCATCAATTGAGCCATCGTAGCCTCTAGTAAGTGAGTGTTACTTTTCTTAACCCCTACTGAAAGATATTTAAGCAGAGACTTACTTATTGGAGACTGCGGGTCCCCCAGTGGTTTACTGATTCTGGTACAGATTGTCTGTTGCCTACATTTTTAGAGCTCCTGATTCATAGGATATATTGAAGATCATCTTCTGATTTTGGAGTGAACTGCAGTCTCTCTGCCCAGACTGCCCTCATGGTTTAATTTAGAAGTTACCCATGGACACTGAGGACACAACAGTATCTTCCTATTTGCTCTCAGCAAACAGGAACCAAACTATTAATTTCAGTATCTGTTTGAAGAAGTTCTCACTTTCCTACGTGATAGAGCCAATTTGTATAATTACAGATGTTATCACATGAAGAGGGAGCTGCTTTGAGTTGTTTCTTCTTTGTGTATGAAGAAGACCGATATGTTATTTTCTCACAATAGTAACTGAAATTTATTAGAAATAATAATTATGTATGTTCTTTAAGATATGCTGCTACTTTATTTTACGTTTCCTGAGGTTAGGGATAATCTGTCCAAGGAAATCTCATGGTTGATTCCGTTAAGACATATAATCTGACAAGTTCTGATAGCTAAGACTGTGGGACGAGGACTTTCCTGCATTTCAAATACTGTTAAGAGTAGAGAAATCGATTTGGTGTTTTTACCTTTACTTTTGTGTTGCTAAACGTGTCCGGAGCACTGTTTCAAACATCTTCTAGAAAGTTAAATCCAAATCTACCTATCGTAGTGGATGATGCAAAAATTCATGAAGGCAGCACTGGGTTCTCTCATATGTTTTTGGCCTTGAACAGCTGGATTTAGCTCTGCACTTAGCCCTGCTGTCACAGAAGGATTTGGACTAGATGACCTTCAGCGGGCCTTTGGAACCTAAATTTTTCTGTGATTGTGTTTTGGTCTAGTGGGATGATAAAGCAAAACAACCAACCAAAAATGCCTACAAAAGCATCCTCTCCTTTGCCTGTGATAAACCCAGAGCACATGGAGGAACGAATTAGTGTCTATGGCTATACAGCATGCGTCTTGTTAAATGACAAAAGAGAAATCTTTCAGTGTTCACAGCATTTGTTATCTATTAACATCCTGTTACTGTACTGAATTAAAGGCAGTGAGATTTACAGGCTTTGTCACACTTATTTAGCCTGTGCAAAATGCTGGATCAAAAATGGGTGTTTATTGCTGTTTGTTTGTAATTGCCTGCTTGTATAACCACAGGTTTTCGAATCATAGAATCATTTTGGTTGGAAAAGACCCTTAAGATCCTCAAGTCCAACGGCAAACCTTTACACTGCCAAGGCCACCAGAAACAATGTCCCTCAGCACTGCATCTACCCGTCTTTTAAATATCTCCAGGGGTGGTGACTCCACCGCTTCCCTGGGCAGCCTGTTCCAATGCTTGACAACCCCTTCTGTGAAGAAATATTTTCTAATATCCACTCTAACCCTCCTCTGGTGCAATTTGAGGCCATTTCCTCTTGTCCCATTGCTTGTAACTTGGGAGAAGAGACTGACTCCCCCTGGCTACCCCCTCCTTTCAGGGAGTTGTAGAGAGCGAGAAGGTCTCCCCTCAGCCTCCTTTTCTCCAGGCTGAACAACCCCAGCTCCCTCAGCCGCTCCTCACAAGACTTGTGCTCCAGACCCCTCAGCAGCTCTGCCCTTTTCTGGACATGCTCCAGCACCACAGTGTCTTTGTCATAGTGAGGGGCCCAAACCTGAGCACCCGAGGTGGGGTCTTACCAGTGCCAAGTACAGGGGGGACAATCACTGCCCTAGTCCTGCTGGCCACACTATTCCTGATACAGGCCAGGATGCTCTTGGCCTTCTTGGCCACCTGGGCTCACTGCTGGCTCATATTCAGCCAGCAGCTGATCAACACCCCCAGGCCCTTTTCCACCAGAGGAGCTCTCCGGCCACTCCTCTCCAGGCTTGTAACCGGACATGGGGTTGGTGTGACCCAAGTGTAGAACCCAGCACTTGGCCTCGTTGAACCTCACACCATTAGCCTCGGCCCATCGATCCAGCCTGTCCTGATCCTCTGTAGAGCCTTCCTGCCCTCAAGCAGATCAACACTCCCACCCAACTTTGTGTCATCTGCAAACTTACTGAGGGTGCACTCAATTCCCTCATCCAGATCATTGATAAAAATATTAAAGAGAACTGGCTCCAATACCGAGCCCTGGGGACAGCACTTGTGATGTTTCTGGTGCCAACTGGATTTAACTCCATTCCCCACTGCTCTTCGGGCTCTTTTTGAGACCTGCTCATCCTGCAAGGAGGAGATTCTTTTGGGGACTTGGACATTTAAGGCTTACTGGCCCTAAAGATAACTTACTGTCGCTCCATTAAAAGCAGGATTCCTTTATTTACTTCAGCGGAATTTGGAAGGCAACAATTTTCAGTCTTGCCTCCAGTTGTGTAGCACTTAAGTTATCGAACTGTTAAAGTGATACCTTCAGGAAACACAAAATTTACAAAAGTAATTTTTTCTTGGTGATGCGTTTATCATGAAAATGCTTTTACAGTTGTGGAGAACAGCCTCTCACTTCAGAAAAATGTTTTTCCGTTGTTTAAAGAGGACTGAGATACGTTAAATGGCTTGCTTAAAGTAGAATGAAAACAACCATGTTTTATGAAATCAGTTTAAAAATACTGATTACTGAGAAAGAAAAAAATTGCAGTGAGAAATCTGACTACAGAGAAGCTGACCTTGCCAAGGAGATCTTTAACTTGTTAAACCTCTCCTTATTAAAAGCAGTAACCTCAAAAGTCACTGCTGTTCTGAAAGTATAGTAAAGAGAGAGGACCTGTCTGTGTCAGACGGCCCACTGGGATGCAGATGAATATGATTTAGTTTGTCAGCTTTCAAGTTAATTGATAATTTCAGGTCTCCTATTTGCATCTGACTGTTATTTCTCTTTAACCCATTTAATAAAGAAAAATGAAGCATAAAGGTAATCTCAGGACGCTAGGATTTTATTAGCTATATTCTCTTAATAAAGAGTATTTCATTAATGCTGAAATATCAGAGTATAGATAATAAGGAAAAATGTGGATTTAACATGACTTCCTGTTTCAGCTACTGGACAAACACGCTTCGTACTTCCCCCGCTCTGTAGTTGTCGTCTTGACCAATATTATATTTTAAAGTTTTGAATTCACATCATCTTGACGTACCAGAAGTCTTGGGCAGCCTAAATCCAATGTCTCCGTTAGCTTCAGCCTAGCTGATTGTTGTAGATCGTTGTCACTTTCTCAAACTAGAGACTCTTGGGTGTTGGCGTAGCCCTGTCTCAAACGGACAAGTCTATCCCATCGTTCATCAAGCTGCTTCTGAGATCTTTAGTTGTCATTTTCAATGATCTCTTCTTTTATTCTTTAAAAAAAAAAATATCACTTTAGCAGTAGTATTTTGCTCTTGCTTCAGGGATTTTTATGACAAAACGGTTCCCATCTTCATATTCTAGATTTCATAAATGCTAAAAAATTCAGTGCTGTATTTAATTGTGTCCTACCTCAGTTCACCATATTCCTTGCCGTCTTTTTCACCAGTATCTTAATCCTGACCTTTTCTCAGTTGTCATTCTAGATCCTGTACTGCATCCTTTTCCCTAATACGTACCTGTGCCAGCGTAGCCTGCTGTGAAAGCCACTCAACCTCAGCAGAGAAATCCAACCCCCTTTTTCAGCTGTTGTATGGGAGGAACACCCAGGGTAGGAATATGAAGTGGGAGGAGTGTTCCAAATCCTTCAGTTCCTTTTGGCGGACTGCACTGCAATTGAACAGGAAAGAGTAAGAAACACGAGGTCCTTGGATTTTTGTCTTGGCAATTGTGGCGCTTGGTGGCCTCCGCAAGTGAATGCGCGAGTCTAACCCATATAGCAGAGGTGAAGAGAGACCTGGTCACAATTATAGTTAGGAGGGAAAGGAAGGCATTTTCTTTATTAGGAATATTAGGAAACTATTAAGAATGAGGAAGACTTTATTTATTAGCATACTCGTTTATAAAGACTCTCTGTTTAAAAAAGTTTTTTCCATGTAAATAAATAATAATATTTAAGAAAAAAAAATCAAAACCCACAAACAAAAACCCCTGTAGCTTTGTGGCCCTCTGGAAATGAACTACCAATCCTCAAAAGACATTCCTGATAATAGCCCGCTTCATGTACGCTGGCTTGGATTTTGTCAGGGTGTTTTATTTTTGTTGAAGAGATGAGAATATCAAATAACTTGCACAATTTAACATTTCTCTTACTGAGGTGAGTCCAGCTTTTGTGGCTTATTTGAATCTGTGGTTTGTGTTTTTTTTTGTTTGTTTGTTTGTTTTTTTTACAGTGTGGAAGTTGATAATTCAGATTTGTTAGGAAATCACTAAGGCACCATAGTATTTTATTAGTCCAGAAACACACATACTGAAATATGATCGTTCCAGAGAATACATTCTTGCACAGATAAATTGATAACAGCTCTTTAAAATCCAGTGCAATATTTTTTTTAATACAAAACTGCTTGTTAACGTTCTGCAGAACATAACTTCCAATTTTGCTGTTGAGAACGTGGCCACGCCAGCAGCAGTAATGGGTTTAGAATGAGACCAAACACCTTTTACGTTTGTTGAAATTTCTCTCCAGCCTGTGTTAAGGTACGGAATCTTTAGAGTTGGAAGGGACCTCTAGAGATCATTAGTCCAACTCCCCTGCCAAAGCAGGATTGCCCAGAGCACATCACTCAGGAATGCATCCAGGTGGGTCTTGAAAATCTCCAGAGAAGGGGACTCCACCACTTCCCTGGGCAGCCTGTTCCAGTGCTCTGTCACCCTCACCGTAAAGAAGTTCTTCCGTGTGATTGAACGGAACTTCCTGTGTTCCAACTTGTGCCCATTGCCCCTCATCCTGTCACTGGGAACCACTGAAAAGAGCCTGGCTCCATCCTCCTTCAGCCCACCCTTTAGATACTTGTAAACATTAATCAGGTCTCCCCTCAGCCTTCTCTTCTCCAAGCTAAAGAGTCCCAGCTCTTTCAGCCTTTCCTCATAAGGGAGATGCTCCAATCCCTTAATCATTTTAGTTGCCCTTCGCTGGACTCGCTCCAGCAGTTCCTTGTCCCTCTTGAACTGGGGAGCCCAAAACTGGGGCTCAAATACTGGTACGATACCTCTGTGATCTCTGTTCCTGCAGTCATTCCTGTGGAATCAAGTCACCGCTGGGTGTGACACGTGAACACACTTGCACACTCCTGTGTGGAAGGCAAGTGATGTTTTGTCCAAGTCCATAGATGTATGAGGCAGGAAAGAAGCTGACTGTGGCACAACAGGTCCTTGAACTGAAGTTTCCCAGGACTTAAGTTAGTACTCGTCAGTATTTTTCTTCTCTTGCTAGTATACAGGAACGTGTACGTACTGTTTATTCTCAAAGGCCAGTTTGGTGGGAGGAGAGCAGAAAGCACAGATCCGTCTCCGTTGGTTCTCTCCGCTGCCCGTGCAACAGTTCAGAGCAGGAGTCTGAACTCTACGTGCTGTTCTCCTCTTTAATAACTCCCCTCCCCTCTAGAGCTCATCCATCTGAAAGCAAAAAAATGTGTTGAGCAGAATAAGGTGCACAAAGAAAAGAACTGTTTGTGGAGGAGCATATTTAAAACAGAATAATAAATTCCAGGTGTTCTGTGTATTTCTATTTCATGTTCCTGTTTTTGGTTAATGTGATTAGGAGAGAGAGGGAACAGAGAGCACCACAGCTGAGATGAGTCATGAAAAGCAAAGCAGCAAATGAGTTTTGAGAGGTGTTTGGAGAAGGAAGGTACCTGAAATTTGGAAGAAATGCATTAATCCAGAAATGCAGAGAGCATTGTGGGTGGATGGAGGGCATGAAGGGATTAGGGAGAAGTGTGGCATTTAATTTCAAAGATCTCTCATGTTAAGAAATAAGAATTTTTTTTGTGATCTTGTGATGTCAACAATGTACAGAAAGGACTTGATTTCACATATCCTCCTGGACACGTTTTATTTTAAGCCATAATGTTGTCTTAAATGCTGACTTAAATTCTCCCAACTTCACATGTGCAACGGATTTGTGATTATTTCCTAGCCTATACTACGGTATAATGTTTCTGTGCCTTTTCACAAGTTCTGGTTTTCTACTCCAGCCGTGATTAGGTAAAAGTGCGTGTTTTTCTGTCACATGGAGTATTTAGGCAGAATTGATACTTAGGCAGTGGTGTTGAGAAGTTGACTTTTATACAAGCTGATTTTTATACACATTAATAACTGTGTTGGTAGCAGGGAAGAGAGGTAGGGGAGTAGCTTGCAAAAAATTCATTTATTTTACACATACAGTGCAAGATGTCTTTAATTACAGCTACACACAAAATTTGACCTTGCCAAATACAGGTTTGGATCAAGTTTACTAATTTGGAGTGAAATGTCATGTGAAAAAGTTGGAAAAACTGCGGCTAAGATTTTTGCCGGCAGCATCTGCCCTAATCCAGTGAAACATGGCTTACTCTGCCTTATCCACCCCCAACATACCACGGCAGCTGATGGTTTGGATGAGAGTCATTTTTACAAAGTTAGGTACACGCAGCCAGTCGTGGCCTTTCTCCTTCCCTCCCCAGCAACAGCAGGATGATTATTTTTTTTTTTTTTTAAAGGGAGATGGAGAGGTAAAAGCACAATTCTGCAGTTCCTCGACGTTTGAAGTTTCTTCCCTGTTGTAGCATTCTGCAAGTGAAATCCCATTCTACTAAATATGTTAAAAACTCAAGTTCCTTGCTTTGCAGCCACGTAGCCAATGTTCCTGATACTGAGTGTGCCACAAAGAATTGGAGGATTATGTTGTGTCACATTAAAACACGGTTAAAAACCAGAAGCAAAACTGCAGTAAGTTGTAGTGATGCATCAGTGCTTCCTGACAAAAATATACGGTGTGTTTATTTAAACACACAAATCCTGAGTAACCAGAACACTGAATAACAAAACAAAGAAATACATAAAAATATTGAATTACTGTGAAAGCTTTGCCTGTTACAAGAAATGCAGAAGTTACTGTGTCCTGTTAAACATACTTGTGGCATTTTTCTTGCGAGATTTTCAATAAAAGCTAGATTGAGATTAATTTCTTGCTCAACAAATGCTGGAGGCTTATGCACTACTGCAAAGAACATGAACTTTTTTTTGTTTACAATGTGGGAGACTTGGGTGTGTAGCCCTGGAGCTTGCTGGTAATTGTCGACGTTGTCTAATAGTTTACTTTGTGCTACTAAATTTTAATGTACCGTCTAGAAATGAACTAAAAACCAGCCCCAGATACAGCAAGTGACAGTTGTGCTGAAGGTGGTGATACAGGATTAGCCTTGCTGCTGCTGGGTTACTCTGCTCTTGTTCTATCATATGCTCGCAAGTTGATGTAACTTTTCAATGCGTATTTACGTTCTTGCGAGAATTAAATGCGACTTTTTCTGGGTGGGGGCATGTTTTTCACGAGCAAGGGATGATCAAAAGTTTTAATACAATTATTGTCTCTCAAAAAATGTTCTAAACAATTATTTGGCTCTAGAAAGCCCTCTAACGCTTTTGCAGTACTTCTAAACATTAAGAAACTGCACAAAAAAGATGAAAACTATTTAAAGTAACTTGTATTTCAACAAATTCACAAATTAGCTGTGCACTTCGGTAGTTTAGCATCTCATCTAGGAGGAGAAGGCAACCGTCTCTCTGAACAATTTTAAACTTGTCTGCTGGAATTGTGTAGGGGAATTTTTTTCTGATATAATTTCTCTACCTTCTTCTGTCTGCTGTGGTCTTTTGAAAAAAATTGTGCAGATAATAAGTAACTTTGATATTCTTTGAGCCTCTGCATATTAAAATCACTAGCAGTTGATTCCACTGGTTGCCAACCTGTATGGTATTGCATGTCTCATATTAAACTCGTTATTTTTTCCTTTCTTTTCTTAGGAGACGTTGATCCAGCAGCAAGTGTCATTTCATTAGGTCCTGTATCTCTGATGTTGTGGATAGTGGAGTCCTCCAGCGATGAAACGAGAGCAGTGGACACATCTCAGCATGGCAGTCAAAGAGCGTTCAGAATCGAAACCTGGGACAGGCTGGGGCCGTGGGGCAGAAGCAACAGCCTCCCCTCTTTCCCCCCCGACCCCACACAGAACAAGTGGAAGCTTCCAGTCATGGCCTAAAAAAAAAAAAAAAANAAAAGGGGGGGGGGCAAAAAAAAAAAAAGCTTTTTGTTATGGGAACCGCGTTGAGGGTTAATTTTCTCCTAAGAGCAGAAGAGAAGGAATGAGATGGTTAACTTGACCCAAGCGAGCAGCTGGGTGAAAACAAGGATCAACCTGAAATTCAGCTGGATTGCACTGGAACAGAAAAGGTCTTTTGACAGCTCGGGATGTGGGAGAACAAAGTTCTGAACTTGCCGCAAGTTACGCTATCTCCGAATGGAGCACTTTGCGTTGGAAGGGTGTTTTTTGGGGGCTGCAAGTCTACAGTAGAAAAACATAGAGCGAACAGTGAAATGTAAAGGAAAACCCTGACGAGTAGGATAACTTCTTATCAGACACTCCTCAGCGAGAATGTTTTTTGGTTAAGAAATAGCCTTTTACTGCCAGAGGAGCAAAGGAGGAGGGGGTGCGGAGGGGTGAAAAACTTCAGAGCCAAGGAGGTAAAATGTCTGTTGGGGTTTAAAATAGAAGGTGAAGTTGATTAAGACGGGGTGTTGGCTCGCACTGCTTGGAACAGCCTGACGCCAGCCTGAGGCCGGGGGGATAGTTGAGCCCATTGTATGTATCATTGAAAACCAAAATGTGCCCGTCAGCATAATGGGAGGATGTGGAGGAATGGATCCAGATATTTTGTTGATCTTCATGGGTTGATAAGCCTCTGTGTCTATTAAAACAAAGAAACAAAAGTTTTAAAAAAAAAAAAAAAATTAAGTCTGGAAACAAGTAGAATTTTTATTTTTTTTCTAAGTAGAAATGAGGTTTCTTGGTCTGTTTCTGACAATCTGTTATTTATTAGCATAGTTTTTTGTTTGCATTCAGGTAGAGGTAGTTAATTGAGTTAAGGAGCTCATCTGTATGTTACTACTAATTCTTTTTTCTAGCTCTTTTAAAATCCTTTTTACCACTGTTTTTGGTTTCTGCATGTAGGAGGAGAGACTTGTAAAATTGTAACATTTCATACAGAAATGCCGCCCGATCTTCACCAGCTTCAGAAATCTGACCTTTGCCAATGCTGCAATAAAGTGTTGTAATTTAGAATCGATGTCTGTCTCTTTCCGTTGACTTTGCTTCCTCTGAAACGATGTCTTGAAGAGTTTGTGGGACGTCGTGGGGCTTGGGCAGTGCTTCGTACAAGCAGCGTAGAAATAGATGGTGTTTTACCAAAGCAGGAGGATTCCTGCCCCAAGAAACAAATAACGTTTAGTAAATGCAAGATTTTCGTACTGTTTAGCAGAGAGGTGTAAACTGAGATCATCACTTCCCATAGCATAAGCTGTCATATGTGTTTAATTTATTAACCTGAGTTAAATTAAAGCTGCTTGTGGCTAGATTAGTAGTAATGAAGTTCCCTCTTGTTGCATTGGCATCTCGGTTTGTGCGCTGGCTGGTGAAAGGGTGAAACGCTGTGGTGGACCTTGCATGGACCAGGCCAAGAGGGGAGCAGAACTCCTCTGGTGATAATTTGCTGAAAAACATAAATGAAGTTGTGGCCAAATAGTGTTTCTGTTGCTGGCGCCAGGCAATCCTGAAATAAAGACAGCAGCCGTCTGTCTTTGGCGAGTTACACTGTCAGCTCAGCCACTTAGCGCGACTTTTACAATGCACAACCTTTAGCGAGAAGAATTCAAGGTTTTTAAAATATACCTACTTAAAGTTCTGTTCTTCAATTACAGAGCCGAGCATTGAGAGTAGAAAAACCGCAAGCGCAGCTTCAGGCTGGCTCCTTTGCCTGCAGAGGTGCTGTACCGGCACCTGGGGACGGAGGAGCGCTGGAACGAGGAGAGCAGGATTTCCCTGAGCACCACCTGGTCAGGGTGCTGGTAGGCGACTTCCAGAGACTGCCTTCAAGTTTTTGTAACATCACATGTAGGTGCGTTTCTCTTGACTTCTGCCAGATCTCGTTTTTGTAAGGAGGCGAGTGGCCTGAAAGCGTGCCGGCCCCCAAACCCCCGCCTTTTCACAACTCCTCCAGGTTCAGTTGGCCCTGTGGCGGAGAAGGTACTTGCCGTACTGTGGGATGTACGGGCCGTGCGAGGAGGACGTTGCAGGAAGGTCAGGTCTGACGTTTCAAGTCTTGCGTGATTCTTTTCATATCCATTTTATTCCACATAAAATTTATGGGTACGTTTATTAATCCCATTTAACTCTGAGCTCCTCCAGGAATCTCTTCTACAGCACCACGGCCGCCTCCGGTGGTCAAGTCTAATTTCCACTTCCCCGATGAAAAATGCCGACCAATTGCTAATAGCAAATTAAGCATCTAATTGTAGTTCAGACTAAAGTCAACTTCCTTTTCTCGGCATGCTGCTTAGTTTCAAAAGCATTTAATTTATCCAAAGTGAATAACTGCATAAAAACGTGAATTCCCGTGAGCTCTATTTTGTACGTGTCAGTCTAATGCCTTGGATGGGCTCTGGATCAATGGAAATATCTTTATAAAACTATTTGCCGAAAATAGTTTGGGGTCAGCTGGGGATTTCCCTGACTTCAGGCTGAAATCAAAAAAACAATTCAGTGAAAACTTTTGGAGTTTAACTTTAAAATAAATTATTCTAATGTTACGCTGAATATCAGTGTGAGTGGAACATGGGGGTTGAACATCTGCAGTGAAAAAACGTTTGCATCCCCCTTATTCTTTGCTTTTCCCCTGTGGTGTGGGGAGGTGCCACCCTGCTGCTTGCAGAGCAGTTTTGCCACCTGATTCTTGTCCAGTTTCACAGAATCACAGAATTGTAGGGTTGGAAGGGACCTCTGGAGATCATCTAGCCCAACCCCCTGCCAGAGCAGGGTCACCCAGAGCAGGTGGCACAGGAACACGTCCAGGCAGGTTTGGAATGTCTCCAGAGACAGAGACTCCACCACCTCTCTGGGCAGCCTGTGCCAGGGCTCTGCCACCCTCAAAGGAAAGAAGTTCCTCCTCATGTTGAGGTGGAACTGCCTGTGTTCAAGTTTGTGCCCGTCACCTCTTGTCCTGTTGCCGGGCACCACTGACAAGAGCCTGGCCCCATCCTCCTGACACCCACCCTGTAAGTATTGATAAGTGTTGATAAGATCCCCCCTCAGTCATCCTTTTTCCAGACTGAAAAGACCCAAGTCCCTCAGCCTTTCTTCATAAGAGAGGTGTTCTAGTCCCCTCATCATCTTGGTGGCCCTTTGCTGCACCCTCTCCAGCAGTTCCCTGTCCTTCTTGATCCGGGGAGCCCAGAACTGGACACAGCACTCCAGGTGCGGCCTCACCAGGGCAGAGCAGGGGGGGAGGATGACCTCCCTCCACCTGCTGGCCACACTCTCCTTGATGCAGCCCAGGATGCCATTGGCCTTCTTGGCCACGAGGGCACATTGCTGGCTCGCGGCCATCCTGTTGTCCACCAGGACTCCCAGGTCTCTTTCCACTGAGCTGCTCTCCAGCAGGTCAGCCCCCAACCTGTCCTGGGGCAGGGGGTTATTCCTCCCCAGGTGCAGCAGGGATTTGGTGTGGCAGGGATTGTGTGGCTCCTGTCCACTTGAAGTCATGAGAATGCTTTGTCTTCCTTTAGAGAGCATTTCATTGAAGTGTTCAGGGGTATCAGGTTTTCATACAGGAACAGGAGAATAACCTGTATTTTGATCAGTGCTTGTCTGTTATCTGTGAATCATGCTGCTTTATCCAGATTACAGGATGTTTCTTTTAATTAATGTAGTTATGTCTAATATAATTGGTCATCTTTTCTTACAAAAGAGAGAGGAGGTTCCTCCAGCCGTATTTCTCAAGGGACGCTAGTTGAAGGTGCTCTTGCAAAGAGTGTTTCCAAAGCAGGATTCCCAAACATACATGGGAGTAGTTAAATCTGGGAAAATATGTACGTAGATGAAGGAGAGATTGTTTCATGTCTTTGATTGCATAAAAGAAAGATTTCTGTTATCTTATCGTTCTCTGGAAAGAATTTGGGCTGAAGTCAGGTCCAGGCATTTGAAGTTGCGTCTTCAGCGATGTGAGGCTCGCTGAGCTGGCTCACTGACAACCAGAGAATGTTTGAGTCGACAATTTTTCTGCCTCAGTTTTTGACAGTAACCTCTCTTCCCGCATCACTTAAGACCCTAAAGCTCAAGGCAGGGACTGGGGGAATGAAATCCTTCCCATTGTAGGAGATCAGGTTTGTGACCACCTGAGGAACCTGGATGTGGGACCTGAGGAGACGCAGCTTAGGGCATCCCAGAGGCTGGAGCCCCTCTGCTGTGAGGACAGGCTGAGAGAGTTGGGGTTGTTCAGCCCGGAGAAGAGAAGGCTCCGGGGAGACCTTAGAGCCCCTTCCAGTCCCTAAAGGGGCTCCAGGAGAGATGGGGAGGGACTCTGGATCAGGGAGTGTAATGACAGGACGAGGGGTATTGGTTTTAACTTGAAAGAAGGGAAATTTAGACTGGATATTAGGAAGAAATCCTTTACTGTGAGGGTGGTGAGGCCCTGGCCCAGGTTGCCAGAGAAGCTGTGGCTGCCCCATCCCTGGAGGGGTTCNTATATATATATATTTTTTTTTTTTTCCATGAGTTGTGGAGTTTTCAGACTTGTTATAATTTTTTTAACTTTCCAGGCCTTCAGAGAGAGAAGTCGTTGTGCTGTTTCTGTTACGGAGATAAAAACATTACATACATTGAGGCAGAAATGCCGCAGCGCACACATGTAATGTATATTTTTTGTCTGTTGAGGCTTAGAAAACCACCTCCGCGTGGTGGAGGCTGCCTGGCGTGCTCCAGTTCGCCGGGGTTTCTTCGTTTCTTCCTGGCGAAGCAGTAAGTGGGCGCTTGGCAGGGCGGCGGGATGGGAGCTGCCAGGAGGTACGGGGTTCGGCTCGGGCAGTTTGCCGATGCGGCCTCCGCGCTGCTTCACAGGGGAGCGCGTTTGCCTTCAGTCGGCGCGTTGCTGTTGAAAAGGGCCGAGCTGGGGCGATAACCCCGCAGGGGCTCCGCCGCTTCTCCCAGCCCCTCCGGCTGAGCCGCGTCCACACCGACCCTCCACGGCTGCGGCCAAGGGCGGGCAATTAATAGCCCGTGCACGTTCGACCTGAAAGCCCCGCGAGGCTGCCGGGAGAGGCCCTGGCGGCGTCACGCTCCTCCGACCGAACGGTCGTCGCGCTTTTCTCCCGGGAGGTATAAACGAAGGTAGATAAATGAAAAAAAGCGACTAAACAAACTTGCTAATTCCTGTCGTCCCCCNTAGGGTCCTTTCCAACCCGAACCCTTCTGTGATTTATGGTGCGTCACTTGAAAGCCTGTTAGAGCTGAGGTGTTAGTCCTTGCCCCAGGATGTCCCAAAGCTGGGACACTCCAAAATTGGGAAGTGCCGTGTTCTCCCAGGGACGTCGGTACTCGCAGGCAACACCTTGAGCTCCAGCTGGTGTATCGGCCGCTTTCTCTACCCTGCAGCGCTGTCACGGGATAAAATTAAAAGAAGAAAATGTATATATATATATATTTTTTTTT
>VXBH01004765.1:452934-537361 GCA_013400035.1 Rynchops niger
AAAAAATGGTTGAGACACTTAAAGAGGAGGAAGAAATTTAGATTTTGCTGATATTTATTTGTTCGCTGCTGCTTACCTGCAGGGAAAACGTTTGGTGTGGGTGGGATGAAGGGAGTGACCTTTTCTGCTGGAAACAAGCCCTGGTTGACAGATCAAGAGCTTGAAAACTTTGTCGTATTTACCCCTTCGTTATTTTTTTGTTTTGCAACTTTTTTGGTAGCACCTCAGGGTTGCCTCGGTACGGACACCCCCGTCGCACTCTCCTTAACCTGTTTCACAGCCGGAACGCTCAGGAGCGGGACCCGGGATGTGACCTGGGATGCTGGAGATGCTCGTCGTCTCTGAGGGTACCGTGCAGCTCTGGAGTTGGCGCGGCAGTGAGAAAGCCGGGGGGTGTCCGTATTTGGGGTTGTAAATCGCGGTGGGTACGTGGCTGTGTCCTCTGCTCCATCCATCTGATGTAAGTTATTGAAATTTGGGGAAAAATACTAACTTTGAGTTTATCTACGTGGTGTGAAATCCTCGGGGCTACGTTTGTCCCTGGGGAAGAACGCCCCAGGCCTGCTCTTGATCAGTTACCCGGTACTTTAAGGCTGGTTACCGCGCTCAGCTCTATTTGCACAAAATGCTTCTAGAGAGTTCTCCTCTTCCCACTGCGGCCACTTGGTAACACAGCCGTGATTTCCGTGGCAGCTTGTCCCGCTGGACCGTCCCTTCCCCGCGTGGCCAAGGGCTGTTCCAACGCGCTCGTTGCCCGAATGCGTTTCCATCGCTCGCCCCCCGGGCGCCGCTCCAGGGCGTTATCCGTGCGTGGAAGCAGCTATTGCTAAACCTGCCAGCGCTGCCCCGGCCCAGGAGAGCTCCATCTCACCCCGGCGGTGGTTCGGCCGTCCCCACTCCCCAGTCGGGGTCAGCCTCCTGCGGTGGTCGAGGTGAGGAGCCCCATTTCAGGGTAGACGGAGCTGCTTGTAGGCCTTTGCGTCTCATTGATTGATTTCAGGCTGCAAATTCCTCTCCCAGGCGTAGGAATTTGAGCTCCATGTGCATGAGGAGACTCCCCCTGTGTACCGCCCTTCCTCAAAACAGGAATTATGCTGGAAGAAGACCTTAAAATGCAGGAAGCTGCCTGAAAGCACCACCAAAGGTGGTGCGAGCGGTCAGGGAGCGACGCCGTGAAGGGTGATGTGTTGTGTCCTGCTGGTTCCACTAAAAAAGCTGATACCCCTGAAGCCTCACATAGATGCAGAATTGCTCAAGTGCTGCTGCTTGCCTCTAACGGGGGCCTGAGCGTACAAACTGGGTTGCTCTGACTGCAATCAGCTCACTGCCGGAGAAGACATGCCGAAACAGTGTTAACGAGAGACTTAACTTCGCTAGCATTAGCCACTTCTGTCTGCGCTGCCTCCCCTGCAAACAAGGAAGAGCCCCTGCAAATACCGGAATTGGGGATCCCCAGGGAGCCTGCTCAGGACTGGAGTCTTCCACTTGCTTGTCCTACCTCCTAGGGCTTGTAGCCACCGATCAGCCCCTTAAAAGCCTCTTCCCTGGTTAATTTGATACGATAAAATAAATTGTTTTAGAGACAAACGTTCATTTCTGAACCCTTGGCTTGCTTCTTGGGCAGCTCCTGGCTGACGACAGCACTGCTGCGGGAGAGCGGTGACTGCCCGACTGCGCCCGCCTCTCCGGAGCCAGAGGATGCCCCGAGGGAGCGGGTTTCAGAAACCCTTCCACACCAGGGGGACGGGGATGTCACACACCCTGCGCACGCCTGGCGTCGCGGCCACCACTGGTCCGTGACTGCAGCTTTTTGGGGAAGGACTGCTGGAAACTTCCTCCAGCTGTGACGGGAAGCCCATGTCTGCTCTACAAGGGAGAGTTCTTCCTGTGTCTCAGTGTCACCGTCCAGCTGCGCTGGTGGTCCTCCTGCCTGCATCGGTATCCAACTTTTAAAATTATATCTCTGTTCACAGTAAGCTAAAGATCAGATGTTCTCTCCTGGGAAGCAAGACTTGAAAGCAGCAGTAAGGCCTTCACAGCCCACCTGAAGAGAGGTTTGGTGTCTAGATTATACTAATCCGGTGAGTGGTTATTAAACTGATGGGAGTTGCTGGAAGTGGCATCCCCGGAGTGATGGAAATGAAGCCCGGGTAACGGAGTAGCGAGAGGGATCTCGGAGGCGGCTTTGGCTTTTGTTATCTCTGCTGTGAGAAGCGTCTCGTGGTGATGGGGCTCCGGCTTCCTCCTTGGGCTCCGGGCAGGATGAACCCTCTCCTGGGAGGAAAAGCCGGTGGTCAGCCCGGTGGGGGAGGATCAGTCTGCTTCGCCAGGAATTCAGCCAAGCTGTTCCTGGAAGACGCCGGTTCCTCATCCTTCCTGCGGCACCTTTTCTTTCCCAGTGAAAAGATGGGCACAACGGCAGGACTTTGACAAAGTCTCCCTGTTCTTATTGTAACGCCCGAGAGGCGCGATTGTTAGTGGTTAATGCTTCAGCTCGGTCTCGAATCTCACGCCCTGTGAAACTGCGGGGTTTTTACCAGCTGTGAGTTTTACCTGAGGTAAGGCCAAGCCAGCTGTTGGCTTCAGGGAAAGCACCGCCGTTGCCTGCAGGGTGACACGCCGCAGAGGACACTCCGCTCCCGGTGGGGCCGGCGCGGAGCTCGGGGGTTTTATTGCAGGAGGCAGCAGGAACCACCGCGCTGGGCACGCGCTGCCCATTTCCTGGGCTCGAGCGCGCTGGAAAACTCATGCCGTAAATAAAAATTAAACCTAATCAGGCAAAGTAAATCCATTTAGGAAGGCAGGAAATGTTCCACGGTAATGAAGTTTGTTGCCTGAAGACCGCGTTGATCCTCTACGCTTGTGCTGGCTTGTATATTGGAAATAGAAACGCGTTGACAACTGTTTCCTAAAAGAGGTTTATGTAGGAAGGAATAATCTCCCTCCTGCCATGACAGCTTGTAGGAATGCTGTTGTCATGCCACCCCCTGAGCTCGGGTGGCTTAGCTTTGTTAATCAGAGTATGAACAACTCCTTGCACACGTGCTTCCACGTTGCTGGTTTTCTTCTCCTGGGCTGGCAAGTAAATGCTCCCGAAGTGGTAGGTGGGGTGGTGGGAGGGGAAGGGTGATTCAGGATTAGCCCATAAGCCTGGAAACCAGAAGGTCACGCTCATCTCTACTCTTTTTTTCTTGGCTTACCATCACTGCCCTCCTTTCCCAGCCAGGAAACACAGCTCTTGCCCTTCCTCGGAACAGATAAAAAAAAAATTACACAATTTTCTGATGCTTACAATAACAAAAGCCCAAAGAGCGGCGAGCTTCCGCTGAAACGATGGGAAAAAGAATACATCGTGAAGGTTTGATGGTGAACGTGACCTCCCCAGACCCCTGCGGAAATGAGCGATCCCATTCTAGGAGGGGTCTCCGAGGCTGAATCAGAGCGGGAAGTGACTTGCAGGGGAAGCCACTGTCAGCGATAAGAGCCGAGTGCGGCCGTGGCTGCCATTGTGCACCAGTGCGCGCTGTGCCCAGCGAGAGCTCCAGGGCCACGCAGGACGCTCGCACCCTGCCCTGCAGCTGCATCAAGCTCCGCGAGGCTTCCGAGACCCTCCCGGGCTGACCAAGCCACGGCTCAAGAAGACGGGACCAGCCTTGGTGGGCTTTGACAGGGAGCGCAGTGCCACTGGGAGGTGGCTGTGGGCTTACTGGGAGAGCCTGGACGGGGCCGGGGGGGACATTGTACTGGGTGCAGCCATCGCCAGTGAAGGGACTAAAGCGGCCGGCGGTGACAGACCTCAGGCAGCAGTGCCCACGAGGCACGGGGACAGGGGGGATGTTCATCCCACGGCTTTGGGAAGTGGATCTGGATCCCGATACAGCACCTCAACAAAGGCTTTTATTTGCTTTCTTTTAAATTCAAACCTTTAATAAAGTTTCCTTCACAAATAAAACAACTTGATAAAAACTATACCTTTTTTTTTTTTTTTTTAATGCTCAGGGGGAAAAAAAAAACCCAAACAAACCAAAACCCCAAAATCTTGGTCTTTGTCCCCCAGTGAGGACACTGTCACAGCCGCATTTCTCCGTGACGCAGAGAGAGCCGGGACAGCAGTGCCTCAGCCGCTGGGGGAACCTCTCAGAATTAGTTTGTGATTCCTGCGGCTTCGTGAAACATTCATTAAAGCTCAGGGGCAGGTGCAAAAACTCCCAAACAAAAGAGAAAGTGAAGCTGAGCTGCTCCTCCAAGCCTGCCAGCTGCTGTCTCTGCTGTTCAGTTTGATCCTAAAGCTCCTGAAGCCTCTTCTGGTTGTCCCTAGTGCGCCTGGTGCCAGTAGCAGGAGGTAGTTATGACCCAGCGGACAAATCCAAAGGCTGAGAAGTAATGGCTACTCCTATTGGCAAAAAAAATAATCTCTCCTTGCAGATCCCTCGAGGTAAGACTGCATCGGACCAGTCGGTGAAGTAGTCAGGGATGCACCGACGGCTTCTCAAGGAAGGCATTTCCTCATTTGGGAGGGGGCACTGTGCATGGGAAGAGAAAGCCCCGGTCTGAGGGGAAAAAAAAAGGCCAAACAAAAACAAGAGAAGGGTGTGTTCCCCTGGAAGGGTTTGGCTCCATCCCGTCTAAGGACCCTCCTTACCTCAGGGGAAAAGATATTTATAGTTTGGGAGTCGATGTCGTGATGAAGACTCCTCTGCCTTTGCCGCTGTGTGACACAGGGGTCAGCTGAAAGCAAGACCGGGTGCAGATGGAGGGTTGCACACAAGAAACAATGAGTTAAAGGCTTCCTCTCATCTAAGCTCCATGTCTAAGGGAGCATCCTTATCCACATCCATGGTGATTTCCAAAAAATCACATTCCTAATCACAGAATCATTTAGGTTGGACAAGACCCTTAAGATCATCAAGCCCAACTGCAAACCTCACACGGCCAAGGCCACCACGAAACCACGTCCCTCAGCACCACATCTACCCGTCTTTTAAATACCTCCAGGGATGGTGATCCCACAGCTTCCCTGGGCAGCCCTTTCCAATGTTTGACAACCCCTTCCGTGAAGAAATTTTTCCTAATATCCACTCTAACCCACCCCTGGTGCAACTTGAGGCCATTTCCTCTTGTCCTATCACTTGTTGATGGGAGAAGAGGCTGACTCCCCCCTCCTTTCAGGGAGCTGCAGAGAGCGAGAAGGTCTCCCCTCAGCCCCCTTTTCTCCAGGCTGAACACCCCCAGCTCCCTCAGCCGCTCCTCACAGGACTCGTGCTCCAGACCCCTCACCAGCTCCATTGCCCTTCTCTGGACACGCTCCAGCACCTCAATGTCTTCGTTGTACCGAGGGGCCCAAAACTGGACACAGCACTCGAGGTGGGGCTCAGCTCAATTGCTAGTGCCAGTACATCGCGCGTTCTGGCGAGTCAACAAGTATAGGACAAAGTTTTGTACAAAACAAGTATCTACCCAACGTAACTCGCTCTTCAGTCGAGCGACGCTAAATGAACAGCCAAGGGGGCGGCAGAACTGCCCTACTGTGTGGGCAGGGGCCATGCTCTCTCTTGCTGGCTCATGCTGACGCCTTCCTGCCGCCAGGCCTGTCCCTCCCCAGCTCCGCCATCGTCCAACCTCCTGCCACCGGCCCTGAAATCCCACTGCTCAAACCAGCCTCTGCCCGACTGCGGCCAACGTAGCTGCGGCCGGTGCTATTCCAGCACGGATGTAAGCTCGTAACCTCGTGAAATATTAGCAGTAGACAGGCAGATGAAGCCAAGCCACCTCACTGTCAGATTCTTAGAGCAGAGGAAAGGTATCATTTAGAGGTAAATGTGTTTAAGTAAGGCAAATAGACTTTCAAGTTTTTCCACTCACTTCACATTCCCCCCACTCCCCCCTCTTTCAGCCGTGACCTATTAAAGACACCGAACAACTCGCTTAGGGTCCAAGTCACCAGGAGCAAGTGAGAGCTGTGGGTGCCAGAGGGGTCGGGGATACACCTGAAAACCGAAATGTCAGGGCTGGGCTCCGGAGCTGCCCCCAGAGCAGCCCGAGCAATCCCCCACCGTCGCTGCCCCGCTCACCACAGCTTTTGAGCTGCACTCCCCTGGGCTCCCGCTCTGCCAGGAGTAACGATGACCAACCCAGGCAGCTAAAGAACGCGTGCTGTAATTTTTACCTCAGTGGGTTCAGTTACAAAACAGTTTGAGTTCAGTCAGGAGCACCGGAAATTACAGTCCTTCTGTTTGTGCCTCCAGCAGTAAAGAAAAACCAGCCCGAGCTGCTGTGCTAAAACTATCACCTACCTTCAGCCTCATGCTTTCCCTGATCAGTTACAGATAACACTTTCTCAACATTGTTTATTTCTAAGGGAGAAGCCAAATTTATTTGTGTGTGCATATAAAACAAGCACAGGAGTCAAAACATCAAAAGCTTAGGCCCAGAGCTGCAGCCACTTGAGCAGCTGTGTGAGGTTTTACCCTACAGCGAAGGTGAGGCACCGTAACTCTGTTTAAGTTTCATTATAGATGGAGCCAAGTTAAATTCTCTCACACTGGCTCCAGGCTGGAGTTGGACACAGTTACGAGAGGCCACCTGCCCTGGCCTGGCTGAGACACCTACCCAAGCCCTGAGGCAGCCCTTGAAAGCTCGGAGACAGACTGCTAGACCTGCTGCTGCTTTTGGCTACCACCACCTTCCTACCTGGGGGATAAGAAAGTAGCTCATGCCAATGGGAGGCAATTCTTTTTTCTAGAGTGATTTCCATTTTATCTTTTATGACACATGACATTTGGACAAATGCTCAACACCACCTGTGTCTGTAAAAAAATAATCCATCTTCAGAACAGCAGAATTGGTTCAAGGGTTCCTCCCAGGTAGGAGCTGGGGTGGTCATCCAGCATGGATGGAGAACCAGGGGCTGAAGCTTTGTCATCATCGTTATTAAGTCAAAGTTTGTTAGTTTGGGCTCTAAACCCTACCTGAAGCGGGACAAGTCTGAGCACAAGATCACTGAGCCACCACCTCATCTATGCAGCATTTCATTAGGAAACCTTCCCCTCCGTACTCCTCAGCAGCACTAACTCCAGGCATGCATGGAGCGGGCGCTGGCCTGTGGCTGGAAGTACCTCAGCAGTCTTGACGTGCAAGTGTCCAAACAAAAGACAGGCAGCAAACACCTACACACGCTCAGAAGGGATGGGTAGGAATATTTTCTGAAGGAGAACTTTGTCCTGTGCAAAAAGACAGACATCTACCCTCCGCAGGATCACCCTCACTCCTGGTAACAGCCGTGGAAGGCAGCCATGGAAACACAAAGATGAGTTCTTTCACGTATGCACTATTCCTCTTGGAAAAGTCATTTTAATATTGCAAAACATTGGGAGTGGGGGGGCTTTTACCTGCTTCAAACGCTGTTCAGGATGCACTTAGTTCATGCAAGGACCCCACTCACGGTTGCTGAAGCCCAGCAGCGAGAGTACACATCTCTTGACAGAAGACAGACATAATCCTTCCCCCTGCCCTCCCCCCCTCCACTCATGGTGTGACAGGATTGAGCTCTGGCTCACACACACATCCACAGCTGCCAAAAGAAAAGTTATTAAATTGATATTAGCCATTAAATAAAGTCCTTTCCCTCCTCCAAGAAAAATGCATGCTACTGGGTGACAAAGAACAAAATTCCATCTCCCATCTGCCGCTGGTTCATTGGTTTTATCCCAGTTTAATAGATGATTTATCAGATTTGTGCAAGACAGTTACCTCTAACACAAGGGGGAAAAAAAATAAAATCACAACAATATATACACACAAAACAAGATACACAAAATAGAGCTAGATTTATATACAGGTTATTAGCAGCTAGACTCTTAACTTCATTTAGTACATGGCTTTACTTACTACAGTTTTAGGCACAGAGAAGAATTTACCAGTAGGATAATTGCTATACTGAAGGGCCACAATGATGAATACCTCGTTCCAAGCCCTCACTGGGCAGAAATTATCTAATGAAGATCTAACTCTCACTTCCCACCGGTTGAGGATGCAGCCCTGCACAAAGGATGAAAGAAGATTATGCAGCTAATTCAGCATACCGCAACTTCCTATTTTAGATATTAAACATCTAATTTAATTTTTTTTCTTAAATAGGGTTACGTTACAGAGTTATTGAATAGGACTAACTTTCAATGAAACAATTAGTGTCAGGGCTTCTTTCCCCCCGTTTGTTTAGCATGGACTCTCAGCTGTAAACAACTCAAAGAAGAGCTGGCAAGAAGCGATTAGATGTGAAGATTGCTTTGTACGCACTTCACATTTATAATGTAGAATTTGCTTTAACAGGATTTAAAAGCACAAAGGTCATGAAACATTTAAATTTACTGAGCAGGTTATGTTAATAAATTACGACGCATCACCCACATGTAGGACTCCATTCCAGGCTGCACTGAAGCAGGTGCTTGGATGTGTTTTATGGGCTTCCTTGTCTTTCTGATTTAGACTCAGAGCCCAGCAGAATAACTATGTGCTTTACTCGCAGCATACAAGCAGCCTTTTTTGTTTCAGCGGCATTTCTCACATTTGATTATGCATGCCTAAGTGCCATGCCAGACAGAGGAATGGCCACATGTTTTAATTACTGATTGCTTATGTATAGTATGCCTGTCACAATGAGCAACATGATCACTTACCCAGTGAAAAGGCTGAGAAGAATAACTATACAACAGAACCAGCCAGATACCACATCAACACAATTAAAAATTTAAGCAGCAAGCAGATAATTAAAAAAAAAAAAAATCCAAAACAAAAAAAAACCTTTAACTTATGAGGCAGGTTAAAAATGACGCAAAGATTTTTGCTTCACGACAGCTTCATTTACAAGTACAGCTCAGCAAGTTTGAAATACTTTATCAGAAGAACTACAAACTTGTTTATCACAGTTATGTCAGAGCTTCTCGCTGAAGGGTGTGTCAGTTTCTATTATAGCCACGCCATTCCCCTCCTTTTCTCCAAGGTTTATTACTCAGCTGCTTGGGAAAAAGAGGGGGTTGCTTCATGCTTTAGAAAGTGCAAAGAATAAGTGAGTTTTTCCCTTTAGAGAAAAAAAAAAAAAAAAAAAAAACAAACCCAAAAAAATCATCTGAGAACTCATAAACATGCAGAAATAACAAGAAGCTTAGAGGGTCTGGAGTTTGGCATTTGATTTTAAAATGGCTATTCTTGATGTTTTCAGGTGTACAAAAAGGGAAGGGAATTTAAATGTGGAAGAGCAGCTTTGCTATATTAAAAAAAAAAAATCATACCAACACACAAATATACTTTTGAGACCATCTTTAAAAGCGTATCTATTGAACAAAGGCAAAATAACGCCAACTCGGACCATTCAGGAGTGACATGGTCTTACATCCAGTGCTCTCCTGTAACTCCACTTAGTCTGCAAGAATTTTGGCTGTAACTTCTGTTATGCATTGGCAGGGCAGAATCAAATAAGGCTGTGAACAGAGGATTATTAGGGCTATCAAACTACAGGAAGATCAAGTGGCAGTTTTTAGAAGTAACAGAACTTAAAACTATTCAGCGTAGTACAGCTATTGTTCAAGAAGTAACAGTTTCTTCACAGGAACCCTAACGTAAAAGATAAGATTTTTGACATAAGGTTCTCGCATTTGGTACAAAGTTCACTTGTTCCTATGGCTTGTCTGCTATACGGTCATCACTGGTGCAGAACAGTTGGGTCACAGATTGTCAGGAGACTCTTTGGCTGTCAGTGCGCAAACCGGTGCATATCCTTGAGGCTTATCTGGTGCCTTTCACTAGACACGTAGGTTGCTAGAGCATGACCAAGAAGCAGGTGGCTGGGAAGAAAGGCAAGACTCCAAGTGAAGCAGCAGAGTGATGCAGTCACCCACTCAAAGCTTGGGCCGCTCTGTCAAAGAGAGGGTCAAAAGAGAAACCACCCTCTGTGCAGTCTTGAGTCGAGTGGGGGCAGAGCAAGGAAGCAGAAGACTCCACCACTGTCAGGGAACGAAGCCAAGCCAGATAAAACACACAACATAAAGTCATGGAAGCATGTCACATTGGTCAGAAATTTCAGTTTTGACATTATCTCAAGCTTCCATGAACAGACATACAGACGTGGGCAAGACAAACAGAGCGCTCATTTTTGGCTTCAGAAAGAGCGAAAGGAAGATTCGCCGTTTAGTTTGCTATGGACAACAATACTGCACTGTACACTTCATTAACAAGACGCTGTCTGCTATAGTTAGGTTATTTAAATAAAATTCCTCTTAGTCACGAAGAGCAACAGCCGAGCATCCCTGTAGGAAGGAGAGCTGAAACCCACTGCTGTACGTGGCCACACGTGGTGCCAGTCCTGGGATAAACACGAGTGGCCATTCCACAGTGTCTAGTACCTCCTTAGCTTGCCAGAAGCAGAGAACTTCCCCTTTCTTCTTCTAGTCTGTTTGATCCCAACCCTGTTGGGACAATTCTAGCACAAAGCCATGCTATGACTTCCCTCCTGCTGCTAAAACATTCCCATTGAAGTTACACAGTCTCTTTCAGTAGCCCCAGTTTCCGAAGTGCCTCTCTCCTAGCTTCTTCTGTTGAGCCACGGCCAGAAAACTTTACTGTTATCCCTTGGGATCGAAATCCTGAAGGTCTAGGCAGCGAACCTGACCTCCTCCTCATATCCAAGTTTAGACTAGGTTGTTTATAATCATTAAAACCTTTTGGTGTGTTCTGCTGTGCGTTGCTGACCTCGTTAGCAGCAAGAGCTACCTCTGGTTTGATTGTTACAGTTTTGCCCATAGGAAGGAAAGGGCTGGGCTCGCTTTTTAAAATCTCATGGATGTTTTGATATCCATTGGGAACAGCGTCTGCCTGTTTGGGCTGCAGATTGAGCTGCTGAGTGCTTGGGGCACAGTCCACTTGGTCCTGAGCTTGCTTTCCCTTAACTAGGCCAAGTTTTGTCAGGGCCTCGTATCGTGTTTGCTCAGAGGAAAGATCCCTTAAGGAAGAACTTCTGTTACGCGACAAGAAATCATTTTTCTGCAGCTTCTCCTCCAGTTCAGCTGCCAGAAGAGCTCCTCCATTGATGTTGGCCAGCACCTGAGCTCTCCTCTCCTGGACGTTAACTGCCGCTTTTGAAATAGTCTCATTGAATTCCTTCCCACTGACATTTGTTATGTTGATGTTGCTCGGGAACCGGTGCAGTTTGGGTGCAGGTGCAGGAGGGTGCTTTGGAGCTGCAGAATAATCACCATTGGCTACTGGGGTTTTCTTCCTGTCCGAATTCCCTTCCTTGAGGGCACTGGGGAAGCGCACCCTGTTCTCCACCTGCTGCTCAGACATCTTCTGGGCCATGATGAGCGGAGTGGGGATAGAGCGAAGCAATTTTGGATGCTGCACTGGAGGAGGGGGTGGAGGAGGAAGAGGAAGCATCTCAGCCATCGATGGTGGTGGTATAGGGGATCGTGGGGGAAGATCAGCAGGTACAGCTGGCTTAGGGCTTTCAGTTCTCCAGGTAGCATCTGACACTTAAAAAACAAAGCAACAATAATGTCAGAATACAACACAATAAGCAGAATACAAGGCTTTCTTTCACCCAGGATTAGCAAGCATCAGTACTTCCTTCACCCGAACTTTCTAACTCAAACTCAGCCCCCATTGCCAGAAGAAACTATAACTGAACTCCTAGCAATGGCATCTTGTAGGCCATGCTATAAGTTCAAATAACCATATATACAATGCATTCACTAGAAGATGTCTTTCTGCCATTCATTCACAATCTGCATGTTAGCTTTACCATGTTTCAATGGCTGCTTTTTCCATAAGAGTTTTGAAATTCTTATTTATTATAACAGCCAGGAGAGGACGCATTACATCCCACTGTGTGTACTAGCTGAAAAATCCATTCTCCGAAAATGGAGAGAGGAATCTCTACAGGGTGAAAAAAACAACATGCCATGTACTACCTTGTCACAAACTTATCGATAGGATCACATGCCTTTCAGTCCCCCACAAAGTAACACTACAAACAAGTCTGCTATCCTAAAACGCCTAGAGAAAGTACCAAGAGGTCTTAGATAGAAGCAGAGTGTGAACACCAGTCTGCCTTGCTGTGATGACTCCGCATAATGCTCAGCTCTGCTACAACTCAGTCACCAGGCAGGGGATTGCGATAGCAGTCCAACAACTTAATCATATGCATGTCCTCCATGAGAGAGAGAAAAAAAAAGTTACAGTAACAGCAAGAATTTCAGAAATCCCAAGTCAAATTGTCCTTAGACCTCCTGATGTGTAACAGATTCACCTTGACATAGTAAGAAAGGTACAGAATTTCTTTAGCTGTTTCTATTGAGAACTGGAGCATGTCAGGGCTAGGTCAAAGGGAAAACTACACTTTCAAGAAATACTACTACCTGGTTCTGTATCTCTGCTAGGAGGGCCTTCATGGTCACTGCTCTCAGGTGTTGACTGTACTAAGTCGATGATATCTTCAGTCTCTGAATGACTGGACACATTTTCTTCCGTTGACCTTGGAGACTGACAGTGGATGCCACTGTCACGTAGGACTGGCTCCTCCAAGTCATCGTCTAAAGCATCTATGGTTTCCTCAAAGAACATGAGAACATCCTGCTCTTCGTGAGTTAAGTATTTCAGACTCTCATCATCCTATGGGGGAAAAAGAAAAAAGCCAGGAAGATTAACACCTTACAGGTAAGTACAGATAATTACACTGATAGCAAACACAGCACCCCTTTTTGAAGGCTGAAAGAGGCATCAGTCACACCAGCACTATCTCCTGCTCGCTGTTGCCATCCCTTCCCAGAGATGCATGCAGCCACTACAATGCGAGGGGCGGGGGAAGAGCCAGGAGTTTACACTGTATTAGTTTTGACTGAAGAATGGCAACTGGCATTTCATCCTTTAAAGTACCTAACATTAGTTCAGTAGACAAGTGTCCAATTAAGTTGGAAAAACAAATTGCTAAAAGATCATAAAGCAGACCCCAGGCCACACCTGTGCCTTTACAAGGATTAAGATAGCTTCTTCACGCTCTAAACTGGAGTAAGCTGCTTCAATTGCTGCATCAGGTTCAGGGACAAGGCTTGGGAGCAGCACGGGAGGGAAAGGGTCCATTCAGGACAGTCCAAGGAAGGGGTTGATTCCCTTTTTGCTCTAGAACAAAGTGGGATTTTGCTTCTAGAGACAGAGCTGGAGCTTAGATCTGGCTCTACCTCTGCAATCTCCAAGTTACCCAGAGTTACATGGTAGATTACAAAGAAGTAGTAATAAGGAGGGAGAGGGTTTCTGAAGATTTTTACCTTTGAGTTACAGAAAGGAAAAAATTTGAATAAATATGAAGACATGTTCCCTAGCGGGAAAGGGCCTTGGGCTGTTTTCTCCAGCAGGAAATAATCCTGCAGACCACAGAAGTGATAAATAATCACTTGAATTATCCAAGTCTTCATTTTCTATGAGTCACTGCTCTTGATTAACTTGATGAACGCAATATCGCAATGAGAAGCTAGGCAGCAATGCGCAAACTCTCTCCCTTCCACCTACACCCTGGGAAACACTCACTTTTCCAGAAGCTCGGAGGTGACAAAGGATGATTAGGAAAGGCACTATATTAAGACAATGGATACAGGAAAGACATTTCCCAAGACAGCTATGTAAGTTCTGGAACGTAACTAAGTATTGTTGAAAAGTAACTGATGTTTTCCCTGTTCTGGATTGAATTTCTCTCCCACCAGGCATATACTGGAAACTTTGCCATCAGTGACTTGACAAGATGGCACCAGCAAAGCAATACAAGACAGTTTTCCTTTCTCATCTCTACTTTTCACTTCTCCAACAACATACGATTGGTGCAGGCAGGTAGAGTAACAAGGCTACTTCTCAATGGTGGATCCGGGGAATTTAGGTAAATACATAAAGATATGCAGTGCAAATATGCAAGAGGTAGACATGTTCTTGCTCAGGCAGCACAACTTGCTTCAAACTCACCATGCCTGTTCAGATCATCTTACATTAGATTAAGATAGAAAAACCTGTGTGCGGCTCTACCTATTAATTCAACTCCTTGCGCAAACAAAGCTTTTATCCCTGTCCCCAGCATTAAAAGTAAGAACAATATACCTCTGTAGAAAAGTAATGCCTATAGATTAAGAACTATGAAGTACTGCATTGTACCAAGTGGCAGGTAGTCTCTAAGCACTCAACACACTACAGATGAGAAAATAAATGCTTTAGGGCTCTTAGCTGCCTTCTCCTGTGTGGCCTGTCAAACACCTTCCCTGTAAATAAATGAGTGAAAGACAGACACGTTGCCTTTCAGCCACTCTTAGTTCAGCCACTTCAGGCCAGGTTTGCTTATCTGTGGCTGCAATCATTTGAACACAGCAGTCTTCAGTGACAACCAGCACAGTTTTCTGTTAAAACAGAAGACTGAAGGCTTGCAAGGACATATAAAGTTGGTTTCAACAAGAGGCTCATGCTACAACTACATTTCTAGAGATTCAGACGTATTGTCATCAGGGTGAACATGGCTTGATGGCTGGGAAAGACGTACAGAGGTGAGGGTGTTTGTAACTTAATCTTAGTATTCACAGTGCACTGTCAGAATAAGTAACTTATTGCAGCTTGCAGTGAAACCGCTACAAAAGCGTAAATTTGGATGTCATTTGCAATTGCCTATTTAAAGGACTAACTTCAAAGGCTGACGTATTCCGCAGCTCGCACCCACCACATGGCAGAGCTCAGTTTTCAAAGGCCAAGGAAAGTTTTACAGCTGCACTTGAAAAGTGAGAGACAGACAAGCCTTTTTTTTTTTTTGTCCTTAATGGATGTTGCAACCTCCTTCCTTCCCCACCCAAATACTCATCAGGCTGCTATGTCTAGTAGGCGAGAGAATGACAGGAAAGGAGCCGTTGTTAGGTAGGCCCTAGCTGGAGCTGAACAGAACTCCAAGAAGCTTTTGTTGTGGGTGAGCTCATTGCAAGAGCCAGACTTCCGCAGGCAAAGGAAAGAAAGGGGGTTGTGTTAGAAGTAGTTCATAGTGGCAGAAGATCTGGACTGTGGTGCCATACAGAAATGGTTGCACCACACTTTGTTCATTTTTAAAGAAGAACTGCTCCCACATGAGCTTAACTCATTTGATCAAGAGCAAAACAGCATGTGAACTGAAGCAGAAAAAAAAAATCCAGAAGCCCTTCTTTCCTTCTAATCATTGCCGTGCTGCAAGACTGAGCGCTTTTCCATGCCAGGTAAGATTTGCAGGAGGGTTGGTCAGCAGAGCTCTGCCTGATTTACCATCCCTCATGGAGCTTACTGAAGTGAGCAGTTTCCCATTAGGTGAAAGATCTGAAATGACTAATCATCCCTTTGCAAATACATACAGTAATTGGCATACCTAGATTTGAAAGGCCAACCTCATCTCAGTTAGCACTTTGATCTCTTTCCTCATGCTGTTTTCCTGCAAGATGACCAATGTCACACTTCCTCAAGAGGAAAAAATAAAAGAAAAAAAGATAGCAGCTCTAGAGATTAGGCAGCATTATGGCAGGTCACCATACTGAGATGCAAGGCACCCAGCCTGGCTAGAAACTCCCTCAGGCAAGGCATGTTTGAGTTTGCGAGACAAGGAAATAATCCCATTTTAGACACAGAAGCACAGTGAAGATAGACCTACTTAAACTGGTCAAACTAAAGGAGCTCAGAGATGTAAAGCAAGCAGTGACTTGCTTTACCACTGGTCTGAGAACAGTGGTGTAAAGTGCCCACCTGTATTGCTTGTATTATAGTAGAAGTTTTCATAAAGATGTGAGGAATTTTGTCATGGTTAACTGATGCCAGTTGTAAACTAATTAGAAATAGACTTGGTAACCTTAGTTATTTCCCACATATTACAAGTACTAGAAGAGTTCATATTCTTTCTGGGCTGCTTTTCCAGGCCTCCTCTCTCCTTGAACAATCTGGGTTTTTAACAGTCAAAGCAGAGTCTTTTCAGTCACTTGAATTATGCCCCTCGTACTTTCCGCCAAGTCCCTACTCTTAATACACAAAACTATATCTCACATACACCTAACACTACCAACTTTAAAGCTACCGTCAAAAGCCAGCCTAAATTCGAAACTTGAAAATTGTACCTTAGCTGAGTATTAAAAAGACTGTTTGGACAGAAGAAATTTTGGATGCAGACAGCTGAAATAACTGAGTCTGCTCAGCTGGCATTAATTTTTTAGATCCCTGTGCAGCCAAACATTTCCTGCTTATACCAAACAGGAAAGAGTCTGTTATGATGGTGTTTCGTATAAAAGAGGGGGGGAAAAAAAAAAAAAAAAAAAAAAAAAAAAAAAAAGAGAGAGAGAGAGACAAGAAAGAACAGAATCTGTTTCAAAGAAGAGATCCCTTTCCTCCTTTCCCACCTGTCCAAAACAATGCCTTAATATCAGAGGCCTAGAATTTTTCACATGCATCTGAAGAAAATCGTAACATCACATCCAGACCTAGAATCCAAAAACCAGCACAGCTTTGGCAGAAACAGAACAGCAGGGGAAATCCCAAGATATCTGCAGTGGTTAAAATAAATAAATAAAATAATTCTTCTGAAAACTGCTAGAGAACCAAACTTCAACTAGCAAAGTACCAGGAGAACACCTGATTTATCAATCACTTGACAGTGCCAAAGAATTAACAGGCAGAGTTCCATGAGGACAGAAGTGACTGGATGGTTCTCAAAAAAACCCCATAAAGTGAGGAAACTATTCAAATATGTAGTAGAAAGAGACTGATGTAGCACCACTTAGGCCTTAGCCTGTGGTAAAAAGAAAAGGCGGGGGGAGAAGGGAAAGCCCTGCATGCAGGAACAGTATCTGAACAGGTACAAAAAGTTTCAGCACAGAATAAAAAGGCAAATATCTCTAATTTTATTTATGGTAAGAGGAAAACAGAATGTATCACTCCCCCTGCATTGCTTAAGTTGTAAGCAGGTGAATTACAGATAAGAACAAGAACTACCATTCAGGATGAGACCAAAAGGTCCATTCAACTCAGTAACCTGCCTTCAGCCACCAGTAACAACAGGACAGGGGAATGGGGTTGGGAATTCCTGTAAATTGGATGGATTTATATGTTTCTTCCCTACATCCTTCCAGTTTCCAGCAATACATGGCTTAAGGACTTCCCAGTTGCATCCGCATCTGTGTACTTAATAGCCCTTAATGAGCTTTTCTAGCATGAATTCATCTTATTGTTTAAACCCATTTAAATGGCTGGCATTCACAACATTCTGTGGCAATGAGTTACACAGTTTAATTGTGTGCTGTGTCAAAAAGTACTTCCTTTACAACACACTATCCGATGATTTTGATAATCCCATTTCATTTGGTGAAGACGACTATAACATTGAATTGTTGTTTTCTTCAGTTTATTAACATAATTGTACCCGTGTGCTTCATAATAGTTAGCAAAGCATATCATCAATAGGTCATAAGTGAGGAAACAAATTATCTAGAAGTATTAAAAAAATAAACTAGATCAACTGAAGTCAAACTGATTAAATTGTTCCTAACCTACTTTTAAAAAAGCAAGCTAAAGCAATGCAAGATCTACTTGAATTCTGAAGACAAAGTCGGCCTGATCATCTTATAATTTCTTCTTCTCTTTAATTTCTATGTTAGAACAACATTGAGAAACGTTGTGAGACATTTCAGGCAAAAGTCACTAAGCACTTTTTATAAAACTCAAATAATTTCACATCAATCTCACTTCTCACAAGAGAGTTACTTATTTGGCCGATAGGCATAGGCACAAGCTGTGATAAGCCTTGATTTGAAGGCTTTATTACATGGTCCCCAAAAAAAAGATACACTCAGGGATGAATAAGGAAACTATGCCAAGATAAAGTAACTCCAAAGTACCTGTGTAACTGGGGGGGCAGGGGAGAGGTTGTTATTTTTGAGAAGTAGCATGATGTATTGTAAGTTGTAAAATGAAACAAGACAAGTCCTGAACAAGATTTATCCTTACATCTCTATTATCTGATACTTCAATAACAGCAGACAATTAGTCTGTTGATGCCCTTATGCTGGAAGATGTTGCTGTGAGAATTCAGTAGGACAGAATGAGACCTTCATGAACTATTCAAGTGCACTGGTAATCCAGAAGATGAAATTTAGTTGAAAGACACATGAATATAGAGTGATGAACAACGTCTAAGCAGCAAGACAGGAGTTGCAGGTCAGTTTAAGTGCCATAAAGAGGCAAGAGTGCTGTTCAGATATGCGAATGTTGTTCTGGGATATATTAACCAGGGTGATGAAATAACAGCACATCCTCATTTGGAACATAGAGTTCAGATTCAGTCGCTGAACTTTGGAAAGGATGCAGCCAAACTGGACTGCGTCCAGAACAAAAGAGTTTAGCTATGCAGGAAGGCTGGAAGAATAGAGAACGTTATGTTTTAGAACAGGGAAGAACGGATGGTAGGCAGACGCAGCCCTGTATGTAATTTTTTATATATAAAATGTTGACCACTATGTACACTAAAGGCAAGACAAGTGAAAATTGGCTTTCACATTACAGAAACTCTAATCCAAGCATTCCTTGAAAAAGATAGGGCAATACAAAGAAACCGCTTTGGAAGTTCAGGAATGCCTATCAGTGGGGGCTAAAGAGCAGAGCTGCACACCTGCTGGAATAATCTCCATCTATGAGATCCCACTTTGAAGCAGAATGATGCAGTTTATAGATGCTGAAGGCAATTTGCACCCTATGCACATTCTCACCAGCAGCACATTTTACAGCAAGGTCATTCCTTCCTAGGAGTCAGGCTCTTTACCTTAGTTATACACTCATGGCCCAAAGCCCCCCTTCCTTTCTGCTTCTTGCCCTACTGGTAGGAACAATGACTCCTGTTTTTCTAAGGCATGCTGCTTCCAAGTCACACTAATATCAGTTTAAAGTGGATGAAGCATAGCATAACTCTCTCTACACCCTGTAAGGAACGGCTTCCACCTGCCCAAAGACAGCTGTATCCATGGAAAGTATCAAACAGTCATGAAAATTCTTCTCCTTTTTTTGTGTATTGTTATTTGGCAAAGTACGTGGACATGGTGAAAGCCCTTGTAGTACACTAAAGCCTGCAGTATTTCAGGATCAAAGGGGAAAACCACCTTAATTTTATGAAAGGAGTATTTCTCAGGACTTTCCCTTGAATGTACCTAAAACTCAGCTCAGCGTCACAAGACTCTGTGTACTCAAATTGTGAGAGAAAAGGTGTCAGTGGGCTAACAGACACACATTCTGTCCTTTTCCAGTAACTCCTAAAACCACACTGGAATCCCAGGACCTCTTCAGAGAGGCTGGGGCAAAGAGACAGTAACACAGTGCACTTGGAAAACCAGGCCTGTTGCATTTGAATTATCTGTACTGATTCAAAAATTATAAAGGTCATAGCAACTAATTTTTAGGCTCCAAGAAACACCGTAACTACAAAATAACCAGGTCAACCCTGAGTTAAATGTCTGTATGTAAAATAAGATAATGAGACAGCTCAGACTACTCAGAAGAGGCTTGCTTTTCTTGTGTGTGTAACCAATGTTCAAAGTGTCACCTGTACTGTACCAGGTGTCTGTTAGCGACAACCATCTTCAATGACTGGGTATCAAGTCTGGTTAGAGCCACGGACGAAGCTTGTTAGCAAACAGAATAAGCAAGGCATCTTTTTAGAATCATGGCCATCTGCCAACTTAAGCCACTTGATTAGCAACCAAAAGAAATAGTCACTTGACCAAATTCTGAAGGTCACCACTGCCCCAAAAAGAGTGGTGATGAACTGTGGCGATGAACTGTGGCATTAACCAAGGATCTGTCTGAACCAAAGACAAAAATAAAATAAAATTAAAAACAAAACAAAACCAAACAAACAACCCACAGCATGATCCATCGAGAGTAACAAGAACTCACTATCCCTCAAACCTATCACTCAGTAAAACATGTTCAGATATAGAAGGTGTAGTTCTGAAGTCACATCAACAGATCCAAGGCACTGACACAGCTTATTACTAGTGCAGTTCCAAGTAGCACAGCTCACTAGGTATAACCAGCGCTTTCCGGTATGATTTTCATAAGTGATACTATTGTCATGGCATGTTACTCACACCTAGAAACTAAAGTAGTTACTCATGGCTGAGAACAGATACACAGTACAATTACCTGAGTGAAGCACTGAAAAAAGAAGGATTGGCTTTAACAAGTCAGTCTTGGACTGACTTGTCCAAGTCGGTCAATGGAACAAGACAAAGTGTTTCAAAAAAAAAAAAAAAAGCTGAGACCCAGTTTTATCTCTGAATTAAGCATTTTTAAGTTGCCGCAACCATATTTCACTGCAAGTTAATTCTTATACCAGGTATCAGGTAGTGTCATTCAAGAATGGGGTTTGGAAGTCAGAACTGCCAAGCAGAACAGAGTGGGGTTTTTTACCCTCCCCTTTGGATAGTGCAACCAGTTCCACCTATTAAGAAGGTAGACTTGTCTCACCCTTTTGCCAATCATATGTATGGATACCACCTTCGTTAAGAAGAAACCAGAATATATGTGCAAATTCATGTCTTCCTATATAAGAATTTTTATGGTTATAAAAGTTGATGTGAGATGAAAATACCAAGGCAAACATTCCTCCCATCTAAATGTAGGCTCTTGTACTCTTCATCTATTGTGATAAATTTGGCAGCATAAGTCCAGATCTGAACATGTATCATTTATATGGAAGATTCTATGGCAATTGAGACAGGACATCAGCACCTTGCTCTCCATTAAAAAAAATAAATAGGGCTTTAAGGACTGCAATTGTCAAAGATTAACTAAAAGCACCATTGTGTAGGTAAGAAGCAGCAGAGAAATCTGACAAAATTAAACTGAACTGACAAAGCTGAGTGGTAAGAATCACACACACGGAATTTTAAGACCTTTTTGGCACACAGCAATTCATGTCCATCTCCTAGTTATAGAATCGTAGAATCTTCACGGTTGGAAAGGACCTTTGAGATTGAGTCCAACCATACACACACATAAAAACCCAAACCCCTACAGTCTCTGCCACTAGAGCATGCCCTGAAGTGCCACATCTAGACGTTTCTTAAATACCTCTAGGGATGGTGACTCAACCACCTCCCTGGGCAGGCTGTTCCAGTGCCTGACCACTCTTTCAGTAAAGTAATTCTTCCTAATATCTAATCTAAACCTTCCCTGCCTAAACCGACAACCAGTTCCACAGCAAGTAATGCCAGTGCAGACACACAGTATGCAAGAGCAGCCAACAATCAGCCACAGCAGCTCTAAGCAGTCAGCACAGGCTAAAGACAGTCCAAGCGTTTGTCTCTATTATCACATCCCTAGGTTTGTTTGAATTACACAGATGCAATACAAAGGTTATATTTAGTGACTAATGTAGTTTGACACCAAGAAGCTTAAGAGCCGTTTTTTTATAATTGAGCAGGAAGAAGCCTGCAGCAGTACAGGCCTGTCATAAAAAAACCCCACTGCTACACTTTTTTTCCTTTGCAAGGCCATTAAAAAAGAATTCTGACCTGACCTTTTTTGCTGTGTCTCTAGGTGAACAGACCCAGAAAAGTGGTAAATGAGGAGGCAGGTAAGTCTGTAGTTGCTTTTGTTTGAGAGTTAAGAAGTCTTGGTCTGCCTGAAAAACCTGTCCCTTCCTTCCTTCCTTCCTCAGAATTTAACTCTAATAAGAAATTACTAGTCTACATAAAGCTATCCATCCCCTCCCTCTCATTAGGCCATCAAAATTTCTGCATCTTCTGAACCTTTATAGCAAAACTACTGAAGCAAGATGATCAGGTCTCTAGGACCACATTCTAACAACTAGCTTTTCCTCTTATGAATCCCCGGATGCTTGGTGGACTGTAGGAAAAAAAAAAAAAAAAAAAAAAAATCACACTTTTAATACACAACTACACAAGCATATAGAAATATTTGAAGAATACTGCTCTTTATCCTGAGGATTTCTAGAGGCTGTTTCAGTGCTGAACAGATAAATTGTATCAGTGGAACAATACTATTTTCTTACATCAGATCATGAACAGGAAAGATTTGAGCAACACTAAAGACCCGAGTTCTATTTATGCAATTACAATTGCCTAAATTTCCTGCATATTGAGTTCACCGTAGAACCCCCTCTGAAACTCAGAAACTGAAATTATGCCTTTATTGAAAAGAGTTTCCATTCCTCAACCTGTTATTCCACACATGCTACTTGTCAGCTTTATCAGACACGCCACCTACTATACTGATGGAAGGACAGTCATGGAAGGGGATGTGTGGCACCAGAATTAAACTTGTCGGTACATGCTTCGGTTTCTTAATGTGCAGACTCAAACAAGACAAACTAGAGGCTTCGGGAACTTCTTTTGCTGATGCACAGGTCTGATGGGAATTGCCTAAACCTGCATCCAGCTTTTACTCCATCTATAAATTACTGCATTACAGAGTAGGAAGGGATTCCAATTCTAGCCGATGCATCGTCATACGGGTTATCATATGGTAAGATCTAGTTAGGCTAAGGGAATCTATGTCATTTTCTGACACAGCAGACTCAGGACGAGACTCTACAAACACACTGATTTATACATAGCCTCATTATTCAATACTGATTTTTTTCAAATAAGCAGTCTCACGTCTGCTACTGCAGCTAAGAATAAAACCCATGGAAACACAACTGGCTACTAGTTTGATAACCTGAAAAAATGGAGTCAGAGCAAAGCATAAATTTTATGCAGAATTACAAGTTAATTTAAGTTGTATTTCTTTAACAAAGTGCAGCTCTCCCTTTAATTCTTTAAGATCCAATCAGTCTTCGTATCAGAAACAACATACTCTAAATACCCGAGTACAAATGGTGTACTTGGCTGCTCTCTTGACCTTCCCCACCTGACCCTTCACAACTTTGTTCTAGAGCAGATCAGAAACAGTTAAGGGACTAAATTTACTAATACTTGTTTTGTGTTTTAACTAGCAACACATGTTGCCTTAAGGATACAGCAGAATATTAACTGAGTTATATTTTCATTAGAAACAACCAAGACAGAGTATCTTTAGAACTACCTCAGTTGCCAAAAAGCTCATGAAGTAGCACAAACCACGGAGTATTTCTGACACATATAGATAAATACAGGTATTAACTTGCCAACTTATCTTCATCACTTATTCTTTCACAGCAACAAACAACTTAACTAAAAGGAAGCCAGCAGGGAGGGCAGAGGGAAAGATATGGAAAGCCTAATTCCATGTTTGAGGCAAGACAAAGGTTGATTCCCATTTAGGGAAAGCACGTGTACCGGAATGCTCTTTGCTCAAAACTGGATGCTTTTCAAATGGTTGTGATGATTAAAAAAAAAAAAAAAGTGCAACGAACCATACCTGCTTTCTAGGCTTAGCCTGTCACAGTACAAACAGTACTGTTGAGTTCATTGCCTGAATCATCCTGCTAATTGGAAAAACGCAGAAGTGCTCCTACTCCCTCAATTACTCACATACTATTTAAATAGCCACACACTCATATGCACTCATGTGAAGACAGCTTTGTTTATGGTGACGTATTTGTTACTCACCCAATTATATGAAGGTGGAATAAGCCGAGACCTTCATTCAGTAGTGTCAACAAGGAGCTTAAGCAAGAAACAGCGTATAGAACAAACACTATCCTTAAGTTCCTTTACGAGCTACTTAAAAAAGCAAGGGTAGAGATGCGCATTGAAATGTGCACCACATGTGGGTGGCTGCACTGAGCTGCCCGGCATAATGTCTGCTGCTTACTGCCATTCCCAGTTCTCTGGGAGGAACGCGAAGAGAGTAGCACTCTCCCAGCTCTCAGACACAATCAGACCAGAATAACAAGCTCTTGTACCAAATCAGAGTAGTTATTACTGGCCTTGCAGTTTGTTAACAACCAAGACCACAAGCAACCATTTAGGATTAGAAATGGCAAAAAAAATCAATGCTTAATAAAAAAAAAAAAATAAATCCTGCGATGTAAGCAAAGCTACTAATGTAATGTGTATCACTAAGCATAAGACTCATTAAACACTTACCAAGGCAAGACTTCTGCACCTAGCTTGGCTGCCACGATTCTCCACGCTGCCACCACTCTCCATGCTCCCAAGTGCATGCTTTGGAGAGATTTCGGATGCCATTTCAGGAGAATCTGACAGGAGATTTCTAGGCATCACACCTTCTTGACTGATCGATCCCAATGCAGCGTAAAATGCCATCAGCTTATTACGTAGGGCTGCTAGCTTTATTCATTTCTGAAAACAGAGAACAATGTGTTATATTTAAATCTGGTATTTAAAATACTTGAGCGGAAAATAGATATCCCGCACAAGTTAATAAAGGGCACATCTTCATGCTCTAGAACATGTCTACCACCTGTGGGCACCTTTTAAAAATGTTGGTCTTACTCTAAAAAGTGATTTTACAAATCCAACCTAGGTTCTGTACCCCATCTCATGTGCTTCCAAACCAGTTGTCTACAATTACAAGCACAGACCTTGCATATCTGTCCTACAGATTCAGTTTGCCTTTGCCATTACGACACATCATTAACAGTAATAAAATCACACTGGCTGAGAGACCAACTGACCCAGTTCAAATATCTTCATCTTTTATTAGTTTTTTAAACAAGAATTCTATTTATCAGATCACACAAGGGAAACAGAATCCAGTTCACTTTTTAACACTGCTGCAGTTAACTCATGTGTTACTGAATCAGCTCTATCCCAACTACTTCTGGTGAAAGATCCATGAATAGAACTTAGTGCCATTTTTGCACCACTGCATTACATAGCAAAATTGTGTTTTAAAGCTTACAGAGCTTTCATGTCACTCAGCCATGAAGAAACAGTGCTTGTACATTTGGAAGATGCTTAGTGGAACAGGCATATACACCGGCATATACACTTACTGGAGCAAAAGCCCCCAGTTTTATCAGACATCCTAGTGCACAGTTCTGTAATAACTCTCTGAATTTACATCATTTCCCAAAACACTCTCGCAGAATTTCTTCCTTCATTCTCAAAGTATCACAAAGACAAAAGTTATCCTTGTGCACTAGCAGCACAAACAGGGGGTGGGTAAGAAGTAAACCCTAGCTCATTTCCCCAATACCTTAAGACATCCTTTCCAACAAGGAGTTGCCTTGTTCTTTAACAGTCCATCTTTTCATCCACGCTGCCTATGACCAGGAAACAGCAGTGATGCATTCATCAAAACAGTTGGTTCTGAGGTGCCACATTATATGCAACCAGCTGGGAACTGGACACCATTACCTTGACACCGTACAAATGAAATGAGATGGTCCTGCTTCCCAAGTGCTTCTCCCTTTATTATGGTTCAAGAGGCGACATGAGAAGCAAAGTCAAGCCTGCATTTCCAATTCAATTGGATTACTTCACCTTCCTCCCTAGCCCGTCAGCTGAGGGATGAGAAACCAGAGCCTCCTGGTAAGCTGATTAGTGTTTCATAGTAGTGAGATAACATCTGTCAATACTGAGCAACAATTCCATCCCACTGATCGTTTCCTCCCAGGAGAGGGCTATGACATTACCAGAGGTACGTACAAACGAATGCTCCCTCGTCTATGCCGTAGCACCAACATGTGTCCTGTGGGAAGGCTCCCACACAGTGTACCTAGGCTGCACTCCAGCAAGTCTTGGAAGCACACTCCACGTAAACAGAGCACTGGATGGCCACAATAAAAGCACCTGATAGCCTTTCTTATGAACATTAGGTCTAACAATTAAGATCTTTGCTTTTACATAAAAAGAACATTCTTCCTTTCTTCTATTATTAACACTATCTATAAATAGATACAATGCATCCTCAGGATAATAATCTTTTAAGTGATGCCACAGAGGCAGAATCATGCTCTTGATCCCGGTTTTCAGAATCACAAGAGCATTGCAGCAGCTGCCGTACTTCTGATTGCCATATACCCAGGCTCAAACCAAAAATCTATGCTGCAGAAATCCTAACTAAGAAAGAGCAGCCCAAGTCTAGAATGTATCCTGCAACAGCAGCTCTATCTACAAACAATCCTGTGGCACTGAATAGCCACACACAAACAAACATACACACAAAAAGTAGATCTCATTTTTAGAAGGCAACATTATCAGTGAAAATCTGGACTCCTCTGAAATACCACAAACACATACTCGCAAGAAAAAAAATATATATAAATATATATATAAAATTTTTATAAGGCAAAATTATCAGAGAAAATCTTGGCACCTCTGGAATTCACAGAAAACTCCCACTGAGTTCAGATTTCATTCCATGACTTTCAAGGTGATGTTCAGATGGAAAAGAGTATTTTTCTAAGGAGGGACCTGCAAGAGGTGAGTACTCCTACTGAAAGCCAACATAAGGTGAGTATTATTTCTCATCAACACTTTAAAGCTGCAGCCTCAGTTTTTATTCAGGTGTCCCAGTATAAACTGCACATGCTGTATTTCTTCAGTCCCTCAATAATGTATTATAGACAGCTACTAGATTTCTAGAATTATACTCAAAACTATTTGTGAACGTTTTATAGACTACATTATGAAAGGTCATAGCTCCAGATTACAATACATATCATAGACAAGACCCACATTTAAAGACTAACCAAATAGAGATACTAATCAAAGTTACCAAGAAACCAATGAATGGGCCAAAACTTTAAGGCAGAAGAAAGTATTTCAAAAGTTCTGTTCTTCTTTCCCCAACAGCCAAACCTTAGCATAATCAGGTCTAAGCTTCAGAGCAGGCTATCTGCATCCAGGACAGCAGGAACACCCAGATTCAGTAGTAATAAACATTAAAGCCACAAGTTCTAAATAACAACAAATAACTCTGCTTCCAGCAAGCTCCTGTTACTCATTTTGGAGCTCAAGCTCAGTTGTTTCACAAAGCTCCTGAACAATGAATAAAGGCAGTGACTGCAACTGGTTAAGAGAGCCACCCACACAAGATCAAGTAGCAAGCATCATGGCACAGGTTCTGCTTTTGTGTTGTAAGCCGTGGCTTCTTTGGAGCTTTTATTCATTTCAGAAAAGCTTGGGAGCGGGTTGATAGCCTGTGAGCCCGCAGAAAAGGGTGGGGGAAAAGATCTTTTTCCCTTCTCTCTTTCACATCATCTTTAACTCTTCAAGGGGACATGTCAATAAGATCATAATCCATTCACATACATTATTTCTTCTCCCCTTTGCTGTGCTTTTTATGCTCTAAGAGAAAAAGTCCTACATAAACAGTAATGCACTGCTGCAATACACATAGCGCGCTTTACAGGCAAATTCTCCTCCTAACCACGGCTTACACAGAAGTCCTTTCAGCCTTTCTATATCCCCTCTATTAAGTGACTTTGTGGATTTAAGTTAGAAATAGCCAAGAATCTAACGAATTTCAAGATGACCCCACTGCCTGTTTCAGTATTATTGCCTAGGTAACAAGCAAGAGTTCAAAAATAAGGTAGCCATCCTCAGAGAGAGCAAGAACAGCAGGACAACAGGCGGCTGCTCCTCCTGACCTTCAGAGATGCATTAAATATGAAAGTTGCTCACAACAGGATTTGTTGCTTGGTCTATTCAATGCACTGTAGTGGGGTTTGGTTTTGTTGGTTTGGTTTTTTTTTTTGCTTAGTTTAAGAGATGTGTGCCTGTACCATCAGGCATTAATTAAAAAAAAAAAAACAAACCCAAAACATCAGACCATGATACAAAAGTGCAGAAGTGTGACAGGAACAGTACTATTTGGAGAGAAGATTCAAAATACTAAACCAAAAAGGCATCTTAGGGCAGTTGTGATTCTGCCATCTGAAGTGATGACTCCTTGGTTACACTAGAGCTAGCCTTTATAAGATATTTAAAGCAATACAATTCACATATCATGCATGTTTATCAGAAGGCAGTAGGAAGAAATTTAAATATTCTGAAGTTAACATTGAATTCTACCTCTAAAGATTTAATTTTGCTTTGACAGAGGCACATAATTCAGAGACACTGTATTAAGTTGGGATCAAAGATACTGTGCGGTCTATCCTTTTAAAAAGCGTATTTTTATAGTTTTGCTGACTAAGATTACCTCTCTACTGAAGTTCAACGTTAACATTTACAAGGGACTGCTTCTGTAGTAGCAAGAGATTGAAGAAATTGTTTATTAATAATCCTATTTGAAGACTAGCTTAATAGGCAAAAAGATCAATCCCACAAAAATGGAAGACATTTAGAGGCTAAAAGTCAACTGCTACATAAGCCAGGAGCCAAAAGCCAGGAAATGGACAGCCTCATCCCATTTAGTGCACCATATATTTAAGGTAATTAGAGTTGACAGTTTTTAGAACGTTATCATACATTTTTAAAAAGGCACAATATCAGTCCCTCCCTCCCTTCACTGTACATACAATTTCTAGAATACTCTTTGCATAAAAGATTTTTTTAAGCTACATTTCTAAGCATCACACACACTTTGCCTGTTCTTAAACAGCGATTTCTCAGTGATACAACTGAAACAGACAAACTGGCCAGTGAACCTCAAGGTTTCTTTGATCTGTCAGCTGTACACAGCCACACCAATGCACACACTCAGCTCTGCGCACACGATCAGTGGTCTTGTACTCCATGGCGGTGCTTGAGTTTGGAGCATTAAGCAGCTGGAAAAAATATCTGAAAGTACTCTGAGGTCATTCAATGTGTTACTGTGAGATAGGTTTTATAAAAATGATGGTACAGGAGCAGGCTGGAGACCTGTATCTCTATTAGCTTCTGACAGTTAGCAGCAGATGCTGAGGGAAGAGTGTGTAAAAACAAGGCAAGCAGAGAGTAGGAATTCATTCAGATTCCCACACACTGTGGTCAGGAGACCACAGGGCTTCCCAAAACAGGCCAGGTATTTGTGTCTAATAATACACAGAAAAATCTGTCAGGTTAAGTGCTCCTGCAACATACCTTTGAACCTGCTGTACAAGATCACAGCTAAACAAAACCAACTGGCCCATGACATGCCTTCACTGAGCCACTGCTGCTACAGACTCCTCAAAAGTAACTGATCCAGTATGGTGGACGTATTTCCTCCTTATGAGCAGAGCTATTAGCAACTGAATTATTCTTACCTCCTTCAGTATATGAAATACAGAGTAAATCCTTGCGCTTCAGAGGTAACCCATGTCCTACTCTTGTGATATACAGTAAGCTTTAAGCTTTCTGGTAGAAGAATAGATTAAGCGACAGTACTATCTACAAAGGACAAACCTCACGGGCAAGCTGACTAACCCTAGGAGCACACAGGATGGCCGAAGAGGTTTTGCTTTGAGCACACAAAAAACCCAGAATCAGCTGTTTGTAATTTGTAAGCTGTTCTTATAGATTTATAAATTTGTAAGCTGTTCTTATAGAAGGAGTCAAAACAAAACTGAAATAACAATCAACAATGCTTGATATTTAGAAACCAAGGTAAGCCAAAACTGGCCAACACAGTTAAATTCTGACTTTTCTTCTCCATAGGTTCAGATGGTTCTGATAATGTGCTAATGCACTTTATTATGACACACATTCCTTATCTCTCATGAAAAATCCTGCCTGTCCAAAACAGTTATGACTATTTAACATCCAGTAACCAGGAAATGTTCCTGCCATTGTTTAGAGAGGGACTGCCACCATAGTACAGTCAGCCAAATAGAAATGCTGACCATTGAAAGAAAAACAGAACAAGAAAATACATGCCACCCCCCCAGTCTATGACAGCACAGCCCTCTAAAGAAGAGCCACGCCAACAGCATTTTTATGGACATTTTCTTGGATATCAATTCTGATTGGGATTTTCAGAGCCAGCATTGAGTTGAACAGTGTTTAAGAAAATGGGAACTCCGTACTCTTACAGTAGCATGGCAGGCCAGGACAGACATGCAGCTACAACCATAGCAATTACAGTGTTAACAAGCATGTGAGACTCCCAGAATTCAAGGGAATTCAATGCAAGTAACCCCAATATTTTGTTTTAAACTTTCTGGTTTCTGTGGTGCATTTGTGACAATTGAAACTTTCCTCTACTGGCTGGAGAGCTGCAAAATCCGTTAGTTTTAAAACTAAAAACAAAGATTCTCTCAGTTCTCTAAATCTGGAAGCCGGAGCCTCAAGAAACACACTGAATGTCATTCATACAACTTGCACTAGAATTTATTAGAGCTGCCAACAGTGAAATAATTAATCCTGTGTACATAAGTTTTTAAAAGAACTAGATGGGCAAGGCACCAATTCAGTAAAACTTAAATCCAGCTGACTTCACTAGGATATTTCATCACAGGCTTAAATGGTTTGCTGAATTGGATCTCAAATTAAATGTAGCAACCACTTAAAAAGAAAGGAAACAATCACAAACCAACATTTTCATCACCTCACTAATAATTCAATTACTACAATGAATTCTCCAAATCATGCTTTGCACAGAAGCAATGCTTAAGGTCACACCTTTAACCATGTTAATCCAAGCCTCAAAAAAACAGAAAAAGAGGGTTCAAAACTGTGCTTTATTCTTAACTGGTCTTCCTGGATTTTCACGAACAGCCTTTTTAGTTTTTCTGAGACCCGATACTTCAGAAATTTCGTCACCTACTGAAGACAACTAAGTCAACACAAGACAAGTGAGGCTTTGCAAAAGCCTGGATCATCATTACCTCATCATCTTTTCTGCAGTGTTTGGGAAGTGCTGCTTCTTTTAGAACAGATAATGGAACACCAATGTGGGATTTGACGATGCCAAGCACACTGGTCCAGCCTCAAGACAGAATTTATTCAGGAGAAATCTGTGAAGCAGGTTCTAACATGCCTTATCCCTTGCAAGTAAACTCTGTTCCCAACTCACTACATCAACAGCAGCTTCAGGTGAATCCTGTTGCCTAAAGCAAAGAAGGCCAGTGACAAAGGCTCATATAAAGCAGTGTGGCTTAAATCACCAGAGAAGGATCCCTGAAGTGCTCCCATTTTCCATGCACTTACAGCAACAGAATCCTTTCCTGCCCCAACTAAAAATAAAACTATAGCTAGTGACAAGTAGTTACTTTTCTTTAGGTTAATGCCTTACCCAAGGATAAAGATAAGGCTGTCACTGGTACTCTACAGTTGAGATTTGATGACCAGTACCTGCTCAGTGGGAAAACTATGTACAATATCCAGGGCTGTCTAGTCCAGTATTATATGAGGCTTTAAACACATTCACGTGATGGCCGAGATCTCCTCTGACTTCAAATGTCCTCATGCAAATTTCAACAAGGAAAGCATCCAATTCTTGCAAAGTTGCTCTTTTTAAATCTCCCCTGTTAACATCAGGGTGGTGCTATCTATGATGGTGGCCAACTATCCATCTATGGTGGCCAGCTCTTTAGAAACATGAAATGTACATAGTTTCAGGCACAGACTCCTCTGTAATTAGTCAACTTCTGCCTTGTTACAGGTGTGTAGCATCACGGGGGTTTAGGGTTTCATTATGTAACTACTGCTACAGTCATGGCAAAGGTGAACCAAATCCTGTTTTACAAAGTATTTAAGACAGCAAGATAATTTTCAACCCCAGTATGTCTGTGTCACAGTCTCACAGCTAGATCTTAGGTTGCTTTCCTGTGCTGCTTTTAGTGATTGCTGTGCTGGTATAGGGAGGAGGGTAAAAGACATCTGAAGCACAAAGCAGAGGTGTTTACTTTAAAAAGCAGGTAATTTAATGCACTTTTCATTCCTATGTAAGTACATAAAGGTCTGCCTGCCCAAGGCAAACAGAGCTGAAAACAGCACTGGCAAAACATAGCAGTAAAGTCTTGCCCTGGACTTTCCTTAGTAGAGGGGGAAAAGAAAAAAAAAAAAAAACCCACACCCAACTGAAAATGATATCTTTAGAACAATTAATTACACTGGAAATTAAAATTCCTTGCTTTTATTTTTTTAATTAAAAAAGGAGGAGGAAGGACTTGGTAACAGTGTTTGACACAGCCTGTCTGGCTGGCTTTGAAAGCCACGTTCATATGCTCATTTATTTTCATGCTCCAGTATTTTAGAAGGTCAGTCAGCCTGAGACTTGTCAACTGTTCAGGAGTTAAGTTGTTCCAGCTACTATATCCAACTAGCAAGCCCCTCTGCCAACATTCTTGGTTAATATTTCTCTCAGAGGCATGCAGTGAAAAAGCAGCTATGACCAACAGGAGGAGAAGACTTTTACTACTGACAAAATGGGGAGATGTAATATAGAATCTCCCTGTTTCATTCCAGTGTCAGGCATTACTTGTACTTCTAGCCATAAAACTTTTACTCATTCCGTCTCCATTGGAAAAAACCCCAAACAAACCCTTGATAAGAAAGGCCCAGACGGAAAAATCTATTCCATTTCTGAGAAATAATACATGTTTTCATTTCTTGGAGTCCCAAGTGAGCAACTTTTTTTTTTGTCGTCCTGTTTAAACACCAGCTCCCCCCTTGTACAGCAGTAATTACTGCAAAGGAAAGAGAAAAGCCACAATCGTTATTCTCTATAGTACTACTTGTGCAATGAAGTCCATCTGCAATGCTGCATTAGTCAACAATCTGTAGAAGAGTCTTAAAACAATACCTTTTTATTAGCTTAAGCCAGAAATTGCAAAAACTTTTAAAACTAAGACTTATGCTTTAGGGTTTGGAAAGAAGTCTTTCTTTCTGTGCCCTTCATAAAAGGAAGGGGAAAGAAAATAATTGTTACTTACATTTCTGATACTTGTTATAGCTTAAAGTCCTCGCAAAATTTTTAGAAAGGTATACAACCTCCTCCGGATTTCTTTCCTATTTCATCTGCGTGCTTGTTACCACAGGAATCGCCTCTTGCTACACCCGCGCACAGGACCGAGCACCGCAGAGCTCCACTTTCAGCTCCCTCCTCTCGGTGCCACACTAAAACAAAAACTATTCAGGAAACATGCCCTTGAGATCCCGGATTAGTGAAAATCCCGAGAGTATTTTTAAGGCTGTGGTTTCTCTTACACATACTAAACCTCACCCGAACTACCTAAGATTATGATCTTAAGAAGCACCAGCCATCTCACACTTGCCATCTACAGATGGAAAAGGCACCTGACAACTTGGGGGGGGGGAGCATTTTGGGATAAAATCTGTTATTGTTTGAGCCAACAGGTTTCGCCAACGGCAAAATTAAATTGCAGGCAGTCTGAAAACAATGCAGAGGAATACAGCAGCTCTTTCCCATCACCCTTAGTCAGTCGGTAATACCATACATACAAAGTTTAACAATGCAAGGGTATGAAACCTTTCTTTAACTCTCTTTTCCTCTTTTTTTGTTGTTGTTTGAAGTTGCCAGTTATGACACACAAGTTGTTTGTAGGCAAGATGTGAGGGGGAAGAAAGAGAAATCCAAGGAAAAAAAAAAAAAAAAAAAGAAAATTAACCCTTAACGTAGCTCGATGCTGGGAAGCTACACCTCGCATGCAATAGGAAAGCGGTCAGCAAAGAGTTTTTCTCCTTCCCTCCTCTGTTCACAGGGCAAACCCCCGCCCCGGGCTCCCCTGCGGGACTGTGCCCGCGTCCCCTTCCCGCCCACGCCAGCGAACAGCGGGGCCAGAGCCCGCGCAGCGACACGGGGCAGCCGCAGCAACTGGCGTGAGGGGCGCGCGTGTGGGTGAAAAAATTAATTAAAAATCCATTAGTGAGTAATAAGACCAATACTGAACCATTCCTATCGAGGGCTGACAAACGCGCGGAGCGCTCCGCGGCCTCTCCCCCAAAGGGCCGCTGAGAGAGACCGAGACGGGGGCAGGCGGAGGGGCGGGGGTCCTCGCCTCACAGCCCCGGCTCCCCTCACCCGCTTCTGGGAGGCGGGCGCGCGGAGCCGGGGGCGAGGGGGAAAAGCGAAGACCCCCTCAGCCGGAGCAGGGGGCGAGAGGGGGGAAGAGAAGACACACACACACACCCCCCTCAGCCAGAGCCGGGGAGCAAGCGAAGAACCCCCCCTTAGCCGGAGCCGGGGAAAAGCGAAGACACCCTCCCTCAGCCGTAGCAGGGGCGGGGGGAAGAGAAGATCCCCCTCAGCCGGAGCCGGGGGCGAGGGGTGGAAGCGAAGACCCCCCTCAGCCCGAGCGGGGGGAGGCTACACTCACCGGCCGCGGGGAGCCGCGCCGTCAGGGCGAGCAGCGGGACCGAACCCGGACGAAGGACAGCGACAGGCAGGTGGCCGGACCGACACCTCGAAGCGGGCGCGGACTCTACCGAGCAGCCAACCCCGAACTCATGCGCACTGCGGCCGGCCACCACCCACGGCGGGCGGTTAAAGCGACAGGAGCTGGGCCGGTTCGTCCCATGTGGGGAGCGGCGCCCCGTCACGGCTCCGCCTCGCCCGGGCGGGACGGTCGCCTTTGTCACGGGCCCTCTGGGCAGGGCATAAGGCCGGTACTCCTCCTTCCCTCCCTCACGGGCGGCCGCCTGCGGTACGCTCTGGTGGGATGGGGGGCTTCGGCTGAGAATCCTGAGGCAAAACCCTATCCAGCCCTGGCGCCTCAGGGCGGGAGGGCCGGCCCCGGTTGTGAGGTGGTCCCGGCCCCGATCGTGGGAGGGGGGCGGCCGCAATCGTGAGGGGAACGGCCCCGATCGTGAGGGATGAATTGTGTCAGGGGAACGGCCCCCATCGCAAGGGATGAATTGTGTCAGATCTGGTGTCTGTGGGGCTTGTCCCTCCACTGAGCCTCCGGGAGAGGTTGAGGGTAAAAGAGGTGAAAACAGAGGGTCAAAAATGACTGGCCTGACCTGCCCGAGCCTCCCTCTTGCATGAGGAAAGGACAGGGCTTTGTGTGCCTTGTTAATCTATGCCACCCACATATTTAACAGCTCAATAACAAATACTGCCTATTTGTACTCTTATTTATTGCTAATATATCATCATACTCGCTGGAAGTTATCAAGTAATCATGTCCCCTCCCTTCTTCAATGTGCAAGGCCATGGCAGCCATCAAATTAACAATCTGACTTATAATGCACTGTAAAAACTTTATCCTTATTTCTCACCCATGCTGTGGTGGCAGAAATGCTCCTAGAGCAAGAAGTACTTCAAACTTTGGAAGATGGATGTGTGTCAAAAAGATGCAACCCTTCCCAAAGTAAATGGCATAACAGAACTGGGAAGGGGGAGCTGTGCAATGTGGGTCACCAAGGGCAGGGAAAAGGCAAGACCATCCCCAACCCGCAACTTTCTCTTGAGCGTCCTCCAGAGTGGCAGGAGTGGTGCCCAGGAGGAGAGCAAATGGTTGAGATCCGCAAAAGAGATTTATTTACCTTACATAATTTTTGGTTATTTTAAAGCTGGTGTCTAAGCTGTCTGGTCGTTCTACAGTCAAGAGAGACAGGGTATTTCCGCCAGCTTAAGACAGGTTGGACAAATCATGTTGTGAAGAAACGTGTCTCCAGTGGTTGTCGAGTGGTGAGGCCTGACCAGAGTCCTACATATCTATCTTGACTGAAGGCCTAGTTCATAGCTTGCTAATGTTAGGCTAGATGAATCCCACATCTATTTTTCATTCTTGGCTCTCCCAACAGCTTGGTACAGGATCATGTTACACAACAGTACGGGAGAGGAAAGTGCCATATTTCATCAAGGAGCAAACTGGGACTGGTGTCTACTACATATAGCATGTAGACCCTGGTTAAGGAATACATCTTTCTTCAGGAAACATATTTAATTCAAGAATATACTTAAAGGCAAACGTGTTTTACTGATTTCCAATGTGGGGACATCAATACACAGATGCAAAGTGCTTTGAGATTCATTCATCGATGTGGGATGTTAGATAACTTCCATCTATTATTCTTACAGCATTATGTATAAGTATATGCTAACTCACCATGCCTAAGCTAAAACTCTCCTTGCTGAGTAGGACATCACCTTGAGGAAGCTCTTAGAGTTCCAGGACTTTGTCAGCTCCACAGTGTTATTTTCTTTATTTCTTCATTTACTCTCAGTACCTTGTAATATCATGTCTAGTCTTATGTTAAAAATGTGCTCTGTCTACATTTTTCTACCCCAGGCATGTCTGAAAGAGGTTTTTGTCCTTTTGATCATCATTTGTATGTTTTTTCTTCTTTCCTCGTTCTTCAGCATTACCAACTGCTAATCCCAACACTGACTTCATTCTAGGAGAGCAACTGTGTGTTGACACATTCTTTCCTGAAGGTGGTGAAATTTACGGTGCACAGTTCCAAGTACACAGCCCATTACTATGTATTATAGAGGACTTCCCTCCTCTTCGCTGTGAAAACTTGTTATACCAGTTTAAAAATATGTTAGGCATGCATCTCCTTCCTCCAACATTAATCATTAATTACCATGTGATACTGACATTTCTGGTTGCTACTTAATAGACCAAAACAGTATTTTATGTGCGTTTCTAACTTCTATCTTACTCCAATGTCAATGTCACAACATACCCAACTGTCAGTGTCAGAACAGTCCTATGTATGGGAAGCCCATTCTGCAGCCCCTCTGGAAATGCTGCCCAAACCACAGCCTCTAGAACAAGCCCATGTTTGCAAAACTCCTCTTGGCAATCTGACTCCTTTTCCTTGTGTTACAGGCCAAAATTCAAGTTTCTTCTCACAGAATGTACTTGTTATAAGTTATTCCTGCAAATAGCCGAGACCAGACACACTGAACTAAGCAACTGTGATCAAAGGGGGTCTTATTCACCTGTTTTGGACTTTCTTCACAAATAGTTTTCATTTAGGGTCTTTTTTTTTTTTTTTTTTTTTCCTCTGCACGTGGTCTGGATTTGATAAGCAATTGATTGAGCAGTCAGAAAGAAAATGTAAAGTGATAGAAAGCTATCTGTTTTTCATTTGAATTTCATTAGGCTTAGAAAGGTCCACAGTAAAATACAAAGTCCCCTTGTGTGAGGCAGTGTACATGAAGAAAAAAAAAATAATCATATTTTAGAAAGCTGGTAATTTACATTTTGAATGTAAGGCAACAGCTAGACGAAATAGGGAATAAATGTGTGCCAGGATACGAGATGACCATGAAAGAAAAAGGTTTAGCTGAAGTGAAGGTTGAGTTACATTTATGGTCATTATAGTTGACTTACTGTGGTGATAAACATAGTATTATGATTTGTTATTTGTGTAAGAGTGGCTGTTGGAAACCTCAGGACAAGACCATGGCTTATTGTACAAAGTATTGTACAAGTGTACAGTCACTGTTATTCCTGTTTACAATCAGTAATCCCACACGAGATATGGTTCATGACTCATTTATACAACTTTTCCTCATGGTTGACCATGTCCTTTGTTTTGGCAAGGCACTTACAGCTAGAGCCAATGAAAAGCTTTGGTGTCACAGCACACCTTGCCTTTCAGTGCCTAGCTGGCAGAATGAATTTCCAAACAGCGAGATAAAACTTACAGTAATCAAAACTTTGGGATTTGTCTGTGACTCAGATGACATCACAGCACAGATGTCACTGCTCCCTCTCTTCTACCAATTCAGTGGCTTTGTGGCACTCTTAGTCAGGTCTGTGTTGTGATTTTGATTAAAACAAACAAGACAAATCTGCAAAGTACAGATTGGATGGGTGGTCTGTGAGATGGGTGAGAAATTGGCTCACAGGCCACACTGAGAGGATGGTGATCAATGGTCTTTTCTCAAGCCGGCAGCCTATCACAAGTGGAGTCTCTTGATACCAAACCCCATGCTGTTCAGCTCTGGATGAGGGGAAAGCACCCTCACCAAGTTTGCTGATGACACTAAACTGCGTGGTGAGGTGGACATGTCAGAAGGGAGAGCCATCTTAGAGAGACACCTGGACAGACTGGTAGAGTGGACTAGCAAAAACTGTATGAAGTTTAACAAAGGCAAGTGCAAAGTCCTGCACCTGGGACAACATAACCCAAGGGCCCAATGCAGGCCAGAATCCATGTGGTTGGGTCACAGTCTTGCTGAGAGGGACCTGGGGGCCCTGGTGGACAATGAGCTGAACGCAAGTCATCAGTGAACTGCTGCAGCAATGAACGCAAATCGGATCCTGGGCTGCATCTGCAGGGACATTACTGGTAGAGATAGAGACATGATCATCCCTCTCTACTCAGCGCTTGTCAGACCACACCTGGAGTGCTGTGACCAGTTCAGCTCTCTGCAATTCAAGAAAGACCCGGACAGATTGGAGAGGGTCCAAAGGAGGGCAACGAAGATGACCAAAGGGCTGGAGAACCTGCCCTGTGAGGAAGGACTGAAGGAATTAGGTCTTTTCTCCCTGGAGAAGAGAAGGCTCAGGGGGAACCTCATCACAGTATTTCAGTACTCAAAGGGCTGCTACAAAGAGAGCGGAGACTATATCTTCACAAGGAACCAAACAGAGAAGACAAGGGGCAAGGGGTCCAAGTTTCATTAGAAGAGGTTTCATCTTGATATAAGAAAGACATATTTTACAGTGAGAACAATCAGTCACTGGAACAGCCTCCCAAGGGACCTGGTAGAATTGCAGTTGCTGGAGGTTTTCAATATGTGACTGGACAGAGAGCTAAATAATCTCATCTGGGCTCCCTTTCCCATGAAAGGCTGGACCGGATGGTCTTTTGAGGTCCCTTCTAGCCTGGGTTGTTCTGTGAATCTATGAATGTTTTTGGAAGGAGCCTGTATCTTTTTTTTACCCAGATATTTTTGTATTTGGTTTAGAATGTCATGGGGCAAAAACAAACTTTAGGTTGAGGGACACAGATATTAGCCTCTGAAACCTGATCTGCTGCTATAGGGACAGGAATATGGAACTCCAAAAGTGGTGTGCCAAGCTTCAAAAAACCTAAAAGCATTAACTTTCTCATAAGAAAAGATGGGAGGTTTAAAATCCTGTCCTCTGAACTGCAGAGAGCAACTTCCATTCCTCCCCTGAGTGATTAGGGTATATGTGTGGAAAGTGAGAGATGAGTTGGAACAGTCAGATGGTTGAGAGACAGCTGAGTCTCCTAGACTGATGCTTCCTATACAAGCACTTGAGATACCATCACTTGCTGTAAAAAATGGCCAAGATAGGATCTGTGGAGAGCAGAGACAGTCAGCATTTATTGGAAACTCTCTAGAACGCCTTTAGCATTTAGTCCTATTTGCAATTAAGCCAGAAGAATATCTGATTTCCAGGTTATGTTCTAACTTAATTGAGAAAGAGCCCTGAAGCTACTGTGGCCAGTGCCGTTCTGTACCTGTACAGTAGCAGACCTAGAGGCATTGCGAGTTGTGGTTATTAACTTCTTTCCAGCCAGCCTTCACACGTCTTCTGTATCCCCAGATTCACCCCTGCCCCCTTGTCTCTTCCATACTTTATCTCCTTCCTGTATTGCTGAGGCCATCTCACTATTCCCAACTCATTCCTTATGCCTCCTCCACCATCACTCCCAACCCACTAGTGCTTCTTGACCCCCACTCTTTCTCCAGAACTCTCCATATTGCCTTTGTGACTTTCTACTGCCTTCTCTCTCCATCAGGCAATGTCCTTCATTGCTGGTGGCTCCAGAGCCTACTCTGATAGGCATACTAGTGAGTTGCCTAGTAAGTTGGACCTAACTTCTCTCCTCACGTGACTTTTGGTGTTAGTGCACCTCACTGCTGAGACAAAATTTGCAGGTGTGAGGAGAACTCTACAGAGTAAGAAGTCACCTAGTGAGTTGTGCTGTCCTTGAGGTTTGTCTGCAGTTCAGCTGGGGGGAGAGAAAGGGGAGCTGGGGTGTATTTTTGGCATTCATACCTCAGTTGCACTTAAATTCTAGTTTTGGCTCCTAAATCCTTTATTTGGTCTAGTCCTTCAGCTTTTCCTTCAGCAGATCCTACTCTCAGAGCAAGTACTTCCCTTTTCCCATGTTTTGCCTGTTTAGAGGAGGGTGGGACAGCCTTCTGCTGGTTTTGCAGTATCTGTTTCAAAGTGGCCCAATTTTACCAGGTTCCTATAGCATTAATGCAATAGAAAAGTACACCTAATAGCTGTTCCTTGGCTTCTACTATTTAGAACATATGTTTTCTGACATTTAATGATAGTTTCTTCTCCCATACATCCCAATGAGTATAGACAGCTAGTTATTTTCCAGTGTCAGCGAGTTTGAATTGGATGCAACTTATTTTCCTGTGGGGAATGGAGACATATGTCACTGAATTGAATTAAATATTAATCATATTATTTCCAAAGGGGAGGAATGCAAGTAGAATCAAAGAAATATAGAAGATTGTTTATTCTATGAGAGTATAAAATACATATACTTGGAAATAAACCTGTTTTTTTTAAATTGTTTTGGGGTTTTATGGTTTGGAGTTTGGGTTTTTTTGGCATTTTTTGGTTGTGTTTGTTTGTTGGTTTGTTTTTTTTTTTTAATTTCGGGTTTGATTCCTGTTAGAACTGAAAGTGAATTCCTCTAATTGTCTTCCATTGGCCCATGATACGAGTCTGGATGATCTTAATTGCAGTTCCCAAGGACAGGGTGTCCTGTCATGCAGTGAGCATTTAAGCTGTATTTTCTGTTTCAGCAGAACTGAATGGTTTATGGAGAAGGGGAGCAGCATGGAGGGATTCCTTATGTGTCGTGTTTTAGGAAAGGACTTGCCATTGTCATCCAGGATGTTCTGTAACTGCTCTGGAAAAGGATTCTGGTTGGGCTGTGGGCTCTGTCCAAGGTCAGCTTCAAGTCAGTGGACCAAATCCTAGTAAGTTCATTAGGAGCTGAATCAGGCCTTTACTAGATCAAGAAAGGGGTTTAGACCTCTGTAGCAGAATGTACATGGACTTTAGACATTTAAATTTCATCTGCAATCCAAACAATCTCTGCTTATCAGCCATCTAAGCCTGCATCTGCCTTATCTCTGTAGGTGCCTCCCAGTTTGACCTGAAAGTTCACTAGATGTGCATGCTGTGTGAGGTGAACAGAAAATTTCAGCACAAAAGTAACCTTGTTCAACATTGTGCCTTACACATTTTCCATCCTCAGTGTCGCTCAGGCTCAAAGTGTCCACAGCGTATTTGGGGAGACTGAGTGATACCTGTTTATGAATTGAGTTTCCGTGTACAGTACCTTCATAGAAACTGGGCTGGTGGATAACCTTCATGCTTCAGAAAGTGAAAGCACAGATAAAAGCTTCTAATCAAGTCATTACAGTGAGGCGATGAAAAGAGGAAAGATGGGTGGAAGTCCTCACCTCCAGATCTTCAAGGACAAATCATGTATTTTATATTGCTATCGATGGATACAAAAATTCCCTATCGTGGCAGTCCTCTAATCCCACAGGACAAGGCTATTAGAGGATAATCTCAGCCTAAATGGCAACCCTGTGCTTGAGCATTGGTTCTCCTAATGCTGTAGGATACAATTACAGAACAAGGCCTATAAACCACAGCCTTTGTTCTGACTTATTCCTTAATTGTTTAATGAAGTATTCACTTCATCTAAGTAAGTGCTTTGTAATTTTGTACTTGCATGCAGCTGGCAGTGTCAACGAGCAAAGAACTGGCGTTTTTACAGAATAATTTGTTCTCTTGGTAAAAGAAGGTACCATTAAAGATATCAGGCTCTGATAGTAAATAATTTGAGAGATCACCCCATAAAAGGGAAATCTCACCCTTAAAAGTGAGGAATGAAAGCACATTTGTTACTGCTACCTCCCAGCCTTTTCCTCTTGGTGCTACGCAAAGACAGATGGAAGAGGTAGTGTGACGATTAGTACCAGATCTTGCACTAACAGCTCAGTTTCTAAGGTCGGGACACTGCTGTCATGGGCACCTCTCAAACTGGAGTGGGAGAGGCATCCCCGACTGAAAAAATGGTATATCAGAAAAGGCTCATACCAAAATGACAGCAATATTCAGGCCCTTAAATAAGTGCAAAGTCACTATATATAAGTGCAAAATAACATTACATATAACTTTATATGCACTTATATATATATAAGTGCAAAATAAACATTAAAAGTTTATTTTACAGTCTTCTGTGGATTTCAAGAGGTAAACAGTGATCCTTCTGTAGTCTTGAAAAATATTCCTATGCTCAGGACAATGCGTCACACTCCAGCTCCCAAGGAGTTGCCTGGTGAAGGTCAAGTGTTCAGAGACCTCAGTTTCCTACCAGTTACTGCTAGGCAGCTCTGCACCTCCCAGTATTTTGGCTGTTTTGATCTTTTGAAGCATTTATTTCTCTTTATAACTATAGAAGGAACTTAGACAATTAGCTCTGGGCTTGGATATCATTTTTGGCTGGGGACCTAAACTCTGGACACCGGATAGCGGGAGATTTGCAATAGGCTAGTGAGAGAATATGACCCTGGGAACGGGAGAAAATTGTTTGAATGCTGGAGGCTTTTTTGAGTTCCAGCCATGCAGGGTCTCTTGCAAATGCTGAATACCAAAGTAACATTGCCAGTCTTTAATATCGAGTTTTTCTTTAATAGCAATAAAAGTGTTTTTTGAATAACATCAGTACAAACAGGTGAGGTCACCTGTGCACTAATCCTTTCCTCTCTTGACAGCCCTTGCCTCTTGGGAGGTAACGCCTATGGATACTTTGCTGGTCCTCACAGGGAAGGGTGCTGCTTCACTGAGACCAGGTTGCTAGAGGAAGACAGCAGTGAAAGAGGTAATTTACAGCTACTTCACTTGTTGCATTCCATGCAGGCTCTGCTACAGGTGCCGTTTTTGTGAAGTCCATGGAGTGCAGATGATGGGAAGGAAACCATCACACAGTGGCATTTGGCACATCAACAAATAGTATGGTATAGGGCACCTGTATGTATATGGTAGGTACGTGTTAATGCGTTGTGCTTGGCCCAAAAGAAGTGACAAATGGATGGCTTGTAACTGTTCCATTTAAAAGGAAGTACAGTCCCCTTTGTTTGTTGGGACGCTTTGTAACTTGTTTTCATGAAACTGCCATTTTCAGCATCATTTAACAAGCCATTATAGGCCTTTTAATAAATTATAGTCATTAACCTTGCCTATGGTAACTGAGGGCAGGATTTTAATTCAGGCAATAAAGAGTCTGTCCTCTAGGCCTGAATGTTCAAGATCACCAGTGTCAGAGCCAACATCAGTTCAAGGACCAACAGGAGCAAAACTGGCTCATGGCCATCTTTTGTACCTTTACAGTGCTGACAGGTTCCTGCCTGTGCCAGCGTACAGAGGCACCTCAGGCTGCTTTTATCTGTGCTCGCTCCAAGCTGCCTCTGCAATCTGTTCTTGTAGCTGGAAGAGCTAAAGCACGGGAAGACCCCGCTTCCTTTGACTTTAAGGACATACCTGCCAGCTTTTCTGTAGGGAGTTTCCTGCAGAAGGATTGTCACTGAGGCAGTGATCTGACTCAGGGCTGTTAGAGACACCTCCTGGAAGTGCTGTCATGGAATAGCCACAGGCCAGTCGTGAATCAGTCATGAGCAGTCTAATTAGCACCTGATTTCTTAATGGCTTCTCATATATACTTATGTTACCAGCTATTTTTGTATCTTCTATGCAACCACTGCCTTAACAGGAACTCTCTGTCCACATAAAAGAATGTTGGGTTTGTTGGTTTTTTAATTCTCATCTATATGGAAATGCATGTAAAACTTTTGTTTAAACCCTTTAAGATGTAGGTTTTCAACTAAGAAGAAAAAAAATAACTTTGCTTAAAACAGGTAATCAGTACCTTTTTCCTAAAATGAACATTTTAGCTTCTTTGAAGAAAAGATTTCAAAAAAGGTTGCAAAAATATTTCTTTAGCACATTTTTGGCTTAAAATACTGTCTTGACAGTTCTGTTATTATAGCTGCTTATCACTCTGAGGTAACATTTGCTTTTTGTTTCAAAGTTTCAATTGCTTGCTTTTAGTGTTATTACTGGCGGAGGCTCAATTTCTGCGGTTACAGATGGCCATAGTCTGGAAAGGCTTCTGCATGAACCAGCTTAAGCCTCCACACTGAGTCAGAGAAGGTTCAGAAGTGGCAGAGAGGAAAATGACACAGAGAGCACAGATCACCTCTGTCTCACCTGTGTAGGATCACAATTGTACAACAGGCCTGAGGGTTGTCTAGGGGAAAAGGCTTTGAATCATGTCTGACAGGGATGACTCTGGTCTGAGTGGAGCCTTTGTAGTGAAAAGTGATGAAGCAGTTAAATTGCATCTTCTGCTCAGTCTGCTGGTGAGAGTTGTCCAGAAGCTGCCAGGCACACACAAAGCTTGACATAACCTCTACCCCATTACTACAGGCTGCTGCAGGTTTAGTCTGGGCTGGACCCCACTTGTCACCTTGCACGCTTATCGGTGAGCTTGTTGACCTAGCTGGGTTCACTGCATTCCAGAGCTGGTCATTGAATGTTGTTTATTTGAATTCCTCTGCAGCTTCAGCACAGCCTGGTATACTGGCTTTTTTGATGTTTGAAGTTATAGGCTTCCGTCACTGCGGTGGTTTTGAACAACTTAGTTGCTCCCCATCCTTTTTCAACACTATGAGAATTTGGGGAGAATTGGTTAACTCAGGCTGAAAAACAGCGTTCCCTGAAATTCCGAATGTTATTAATGGTATCATTATGGGTGTTCAAGCTTTCTTTCTGTTCATGAAGCCAGGCGTAAAGCTGAAGCGCAGATAAAGAGACACCTGGCATTTGTATTCCTTAATATTTACAATAGTCTAATGATTACCATTGCAGACTCTTGCAAAGTGTTCACCTGCCCAGAGGGATGGAATGACTTGGCAGGATATCTGCAGTACAATTGCAATATTGTTCCTCCTGGGAGAGGAGTTGAGAGAATATTTTTATTTTTCAACAGTTCCTGCTGTGCCTTGGCATTTACAGTCCATCTGGACTAACACCTTCAGCAGTTTTCTTCTCTACCCAGAGACTCTGGGCCAGCAGTGTGACAAGTGCATTAATTCACCAGCAAGCTGTGAGTAGCACAGTTGACGAGTTTTTTATCATTCACTGCTTTTAGTGTGTCACAGAGAGCTTTATAACTTCCTTTACAGGTAGGGAAACTGAGTCATGGAGAGAAGAGACAGTGTCACTTAGTTCATCTGTTAAGGACAGTAGAAGAGGTGACACTGAGATCCTGGCTGGCTAAACTCTGTTCAGGAGGCCCATTCTCTGGATTGCTACCTGTTCCTGAAAATCTGAGGCATGAAGGCATGATTGTCCCACCTCATTCACCTCTTCTGCCTGCCTTGCTGATCCAGTCTCCTGGAAGGTCTTTCTGAGTCACTTGTACCCTCCAGAACCTCTTACCGATCTACACAAGCTCATTTGGATCTAAAATTAAAACTCCCTAGGAAAGCCGTAAGAGCCAGGCTTTCTCAAACCGTGCTCTGCTGAATATTACAGGTCCCCAAGCACATCTGTATTTCTCACAGGTGTAACTCTGAAAGCAGAATAGGATCTCTTGCTTCCAAAGATCTTCCTAGAACTTGGTACTGCGTCACCTGTCTTGATTATCCGATTACTGGTCCTCCAATGTAATCAGTGAGGATGGAAAGGCTGCAGGGAAAGTGGGAAAAGAGTTGAGACCCATGACTTGCATGACTTCCAGGAGTGCTTGCTCACACTTGCTGTTCAGAGACCTGCCTGGTTAAACCAGGGGCTCATTCCCTGTGGGCAGTCAAGTAGAAAAACAACACTGGCAGAACTGGCCTAACACTATAACCAGGAATTGCTGCAAGATGTGATGTTATTGCCCTCTGCTGACAGTTTGCTATATAGTGCCTTCACTTTAAAAATGAAGTATTTTCTGTTGTAGTGCAAACAAGGATTTCTGAGAATTTGTAATAAACTGCAGGAACGTCCCTCGGACAGAGATTTTTGAAGTTTATTGCTTGTTTTGTTAATGTATTTTCTCACTGTTGTAACTCAGATGCTACATATCATCCCACATCAAAGATGAGTCCAGTCTAAGCTGTTGTGTGCAACAACAGCTGTTGTACACTGAGTGTGTACATTGAGAGAGCAAATTTTCCCCTTGAGAGCTTGCGGTCTACAGAAACAAGACAGATAAAGGATATTAGGGGGAAAAAACCAGTGATCAGCCCCATTTTACATATAGGCTGCCGAGATACTGAAAGATCTAGCTGAGCCCACAAAAAGGCAGCTCTTACCCTGCCTGCAAGCTGTAGTCAGATGAATTCAAAGCAGAAATAAGCCACAAGTTCTGGCTGCAAGGAGAACGGATCACACTGTTGGCATCTTCTTTTTTTTTTTTTTCTTCACAAGGTTAGATAATTCCTTAGTTCAACCAAAGTTGCAATTCAGTCAAATGACGTATTGGAATAAGCAGGCCAAGAAGCAATGACCTATGATAAATAGGAGGTTGGACTAGACAGTCATGTTTCTTTTCTGCCTCTATCAGCTTGCCCAAGGTCACACCGGAGTTTTGTGAGAAAGCCAGGAAGTGAATCCAGGGTTTTGGGTTGGTTGGTTTTGTTTTTTTTTTCTTTTGGTCCAGGGCTTTAAAATCTTTTTTTCCTCTTGTCAATGTTTCAGAATTATCTAACAAATGGCTTACAGGAATGTATTTAAATATCACAGTGGTGAATAGAACATTTTAACAGTGTTTTTTTAGCCTATGAACTGCTACTGAGCTCTTTGCCAGGACTTTTGCCATGGTAAATTTACCTGTTTGGATTTTGCTAGTTTGGTAGTTGTGAGTGCTGAATAAATCGGTGTTGCATTTTAGTTATCTGGTGCCTCACAAAGGTTTCAGGCTGTTTATTGAAATATTCCTGGATTGTCTGCTCTGAATAAATGCTCATGTGGAAAAAGACTAAAAGCTTGCATAGTATACACAGACAGCAAACAAAAAGGACTGTTACCTTGAACAACTTCCATTTTACCGTGCTGAGTACATGGTAAGTACTAAGCGGTTTTTTGCAGGCTGTGTAAAAGCAGGAAAGTCTGCTTTTGCTACCAGACAAATGCTGCTCCCCAACTCAAGCAGCAGAAGCTTCTGACTTCAGCAATTAAGACCAATTTCCAAGCCCAACGATGAGGAGAAGACATTGAAATTTAAAATTCCTGAACTGTAGGGGTGTCACTGTATTAAGTAGGCTATGGCAAGAATAATAGCAACAATAATGATAAGTAATAATTTTGATAATTAATAATAACCTAGGCTAATCAGTAAGGGGCTGATTGTCCTTGCATGAATATTCTTGCTGGTCTCAATGCAGTATTTTGTAAAGCTTTCCAGATTTCTGTACTTATATACGGATCTCAGCTTTCATTAAAAAAATAAATAATTAACCTCCAAGGAGGGAGAGAAAAACACAGAATAAGAGTTCTGACTTCATACTAAGGACTCAAAACCAAAAAAGCAAGAAAAAGCACACTAATTTTAAAATATTTTTAACCTAATCTAATGAGGTTTTGAAAGAGAAGGGAGACTAACTCAAAAGTATTTGCCATGTCTTTTTATACAGTATCCTAATAGAGACATCCACTCAGAACAGAGATTTTTGTTATAGGTTTAACTTCCTTAAACCACAGATGATAAAGTTTTAATGGCACAAAGGGTATATTTCATTAAACAGATACAAGAAACAAAATATTTATATCTAGACTGAAGACCACATTAGGAGAGTAATTACATGTGTTCATTTGCTTTCTCCTTTCCCCCATGTTCTATATATGTTTTACTAATTCTTTGTTGTTTGTTTCCAGAAGCATCACTCAGTGTCTACACTAGAATGATTTTGGGCCAGGAAGTGGAGAAGACCGGAGCAGGTATATATCACATTATCCTTCATGTTGACAGGGCAGACCTGACGGGGAACACATCACTCATCTTTCCAAAAATTGTTTCATCCACTGCAATTGTTTATAGGAGGACAGGTCTGGAATAAAACCTGAGTGCCACTTTGGAAGACCTAACGCCTTCTCTGTCATCAGCAACTGGGGTAGTCTGAATGTCAATATTCTCTTGTTGCAGTTAATTTGTCCTTAAAAACTCCTTCAGAAAGCAGACTACAGTTGGAGCTTCTGCTCTCTTAGACAGGACCCATTACATCAGAGCTCAGTGACATATGGCTCTAATGAGCCAAGTTGCAAATAGTCTAAGGTGTTGCCATCCATACCTGTTCTGCCTCTCCAGGAGGTGACTTTCCTTCAGCAGAGTCAGTGGATGAGATCAATACCTATATCTGTATTAAACCCAACAGGTTAACTTGCACTGCTATTGAAGTTAGTTTAAAGGGTTGGTTGTGTTTTGATCTAGGCTAAAGGAATGTTTCTTGTTTTCAGTTAACTCCACAGTGTTACAGGTTTTGGTTTCGGCAGGCTGTAAACACTGTCCTACCAAAGGAAGGAAAATGAAAGTCTCCTCTATTAAGTAGCTATGAAAAACAGTCATGAATCAAATCAACGAGGCTGGCTTGAATTTTAGTGGTACAAATTCAATTTGTTTTTTTATCATCTGCTTTTGTTTTCATTTTTTTTCTCTCTAACAAACATAATCAATTAAATATACAATAACTTTGTGATGCTCCCATTATCACAACTCCAGATACAAATATTTAAAGTAACTATTAATGTTTTAAAAGTCATATCATGAAAATTACTACAGTTGGCCACATCAAAGTTTAATTAATTATTTTCCCCTTTCCAAATACACAGTAGTATTAGGGGTACAATTCTACTATTTTCTTTTTATAAAAGCTATGCGTTTGACAAAAATGATTCCTGATATTGACAACAAGCAGCCAGGAAGTGGTACATCATGCAATGGAAAGTGAGAAAGGTATAGGTCTGATGGTTTTTTCCTCCTCTGCGAGCGTAAACCAGGATGGAGATGCATTACTCAGTGGCTAAATTCAGAATTAGTATAATCGAGGTGCAATTCCAGTGAAATCAAGACAAATGAACCCTGCTCATTGCAGTATGAGGTTTGTCCAGTAGCTGCAGGTCTTCATGGAAATTTAACCATTTGTCCATTCTCTTTATTGCTTAGAGAAGGCAGCTAGCACTTCCGTGAGATTATTTAAATGTAGAATTATTAGAAAATTTTGCGGCTACAGAGATAGATGGGTTTTACATAAAATCTCTGCTCTTTGTGACAACCCAATGTGATATTGAGCAAGATAATGGTCAGAAAGAACATTGCCAGGCTCCTAATGAGAAACTGTTGACAGTAAAATTACCCCAGCATTCATCAAAAAGCCAATAAATGTCAAGCATGGGGCCTTTGATGCAGTAGCTCATAATTCCAGTTCAGAAGCCTCTGCAGGCTGTTCAAGGCATGCAATCATCCTGCATTTCTGCTGATTTTACCGAAAATTTTGTTCCTGAAGAAGTACAAGGAGCAGGTGTCGGCATTCTGAATGCCACTGTTACTGTGCCCCTGGCTCACCATGAGACCTCTGGCAGAGCACATTTGGCCTCAATTTCCCCGTCTGCAATACAGGAATGACAATATAGGAATTACCCAAAAGCAATTCTCTGAAGGACACAGTGTCGCCATCCAAATGCTCAGAAATCATGAGCTAGATGGTAAAAACTACGCTGCTGACTTTTGCCAATGAGTCAGTCATGTATTTTTAATGCTAGCTACATTCAGCTTTTTGTGCCCTTGTAGTACATATTTTCAAGCTTTCTCCTCCACAGCTACAGGAGATTACTTCAAACAAACGCAAAACTAATTCTTACCCACTCTGCTGAATTCTGGGTTGGGTGGCCTTAAGAAAAGCACATGAAGTTTATAGAAAAGCTTATATAAAGTCCTATTCTGTTTTTTGTCTCTGTGGAATGTGGAAGGTATAAATACCTTGCCCATCACTTGAGTCCTCTGTTTAACTCTGTCTTCAGTATATATCCCCTAAGTGATGTGATGAGACAGATTGTTGCCTGATCCGTGAATTACCAACAACCTTGTGCTGAGTGTTACTCTAGCTATCACTGCCCCCTGGCTTATTTGTTTGCCTCGTTCATGAAGGGATCCTGAAGCTACATCACAAGTGATGATATGATCATATCCTCGAGGTTTTGCCTATATATCTTTTCTAAAATTTCCAGGTAAAGGCTCAAAGCCATTCTTCTAAGGCCTCCATGGATTCTGACGTCAGTGGCTGGATAGTTCATTACATTCATACTGGCAATTCCTTGCTGGCATTTTCCCCACCGGTTTCCAGCCGTTCCTGTGTATATGAATAGAAAACGTGTCCCTGTCTGTCATTTGCAGTGATAAGCTGCATCCTAGAGGCTGTACACAGATGGAGTTGTACTTAGTTTACAGAGAAGGCTGAATGTATGCCACATGCTATTAGGGTCACTTGAAACTAGGCTAATTACCTGGCAGGCATTGCTGCAGAGCAGATTCTTTAATAAAAATGAATGGGATGACAAGGGATAGACTCCTTTCTATTTTGGGACAAACTGTCTCCTCAGGCAGCAGATAGCCACAGCAGTAAGTCTCCCAATATATCACTGGGTTTGCTGTTTCTTGGCTGTAGAACTTAATTAACAGTTCTGGAACAGGTCTGTTTCCCAGGAATAGCCTCTAAATCCATTGAATTAAACAATAAAGGCAGATGTGGGTAAAAACAAAAATCTCAGACAAGTCAGAAATGAAAAATTATGTTGCTTTGTCAATCCACAGGGGCCAGTGCTGGAATGTTCTAAAACCTGAAGTTTTTCTGTGTAGCGGCTCAAGCAAGAGGGAATTGTTCCTGTGGATGCTACCGTTTTTGCAACTGATGATTACTAATTACACAATTCCTTTATTGCATAAAATAGTACTATGAAAAAAATACTGTGAAAACTGAGTTAAAGCATACTAATAAATATTTTTCTCTTCAAGATCTGGAAGTACAACACAAACATTTGTCATACCTGTGAATTAGACTGAAAAAGACCATAAGCATGGAAAAGCAGTGTTCTTAAGGATCTGAACTCAGCCGCCCAGAGCACTCTGCCTCCTCAACTTCCACGGATTTGAACTGTGAAGGAGCTCAAGGCATTGTGGTGTTTGGTCTTTTTCAGGGAAAGCCGAGGATAAGGTAACACTCCTAGCCTCTGACTATCTTATAAACACCCAGAACACCATTTTTATCATTAACTTCCCCTCCCATCACCCTTTTGTCTTTGCTAAAGTATGCCTGTTTGTAACTTTACATAGCACTTCCATTAATGTCAGTCTGCTCACAGTGAATAATGCCGAGGATATCTATATGTCTTTGTAAAGTTAGTGTCTTACGAGGCCATTCAAATTAAATGAATCCACGTGCAGGAGTAAGATGACCAAAATTCTATTCCATTGCAATATAACTATTTCAAATTAAGTAATTATTCTTTAAAAATATAAATTTTTTTTCTTCAAAAATTATAACCAGGAGTTAATAATAATGCCAAACCCTGTCTTGTGTAGATGGCAATCAATTGCAAAATGAGAATTTCTAACTATCTGAGAGAATATGCTCATCTAAACTATCACTCACGTTTTAAGATGGCCAGTGAAACCATTTTATTACTCCATTTAGTTGGAAAGAGCACTATTCTGCAAAAATCAGATAATGTACTTATTTCTAAAAGCCTGGAACAAAAGAGCCAGTAGAGATTTGCTGAGTAGCTGCAAGATAGCCATTAAATACAAATATTTTTAAAAACAATTTAGTCTTTACTAATGCTTTTAGAGCAGCATGTGGGAACAGAATCTAAGTGCAGCATCTTACTGCATTAAAAAGGACATGATGAAGGTTATTCAGCTCCAGATTTAACCCTTCTATCTCTTAACTGCTCACAACAGTTTCTAACCTATATAAACTATATGAATTTATATAAACCCCAACTTCCCTAGTGGTAACAATAAAAGTTTGTATTTTTAAAACAACTATTCCCAGTGATCCACATTTTTTACATTCCTATAGAAACAAACTATTTTTAATAGTGAATTCAAGGTTTAAGTTTCCATTCCTCAAATTAAAAATAGCGGCAGAACTGGAAATTGCTTTCTTTTCATCCTGAGTATGTGCTATAGACAGACAAGAGAATTGCTTTGTGGGACTGTATACGTATAAATGGTAAGAGTATTTATATCACTGGTTTGAATTGAAATGTGTTGGTCAGTCAGAAAGAAGAGAGGCTGATTCTTGCTCCAAACTATCCAAGTCTTGCTCCAGTATAAGGAATGACAGAATGTAATTCTGCTACTCGGGAAGCAACGCATCATTCAGCCCCTTGATCCCAGCAGTGCACCTGACAGCCCCTTGCTGCTACATGGGAGGCAGACTGACTGACCCATGAGACCACTTCTCATAACAGGGGGACAACAAGAAGGCTGACACTACCAACAACGGCCTTTGCGAGGTGGCTCTCGTGCTTAGGTCATTCTGAAGTAGACCTGCAGCAACTGCATTGCACAGCACTTGGCTTGGGCTTCCCCTAGATCCATACAGCACCTTCATGGCCCAGAGACCAAAGTGTTTATTTGGTCGTGGCAGTTTTTCAGTTCAAAGTACCCAAAATAACAATCAGGCTTGCCAGCAGGTTGTTTTTTAGCATGATGCTGAGGCTACGCGGGAGTGTTAGGGGCCTTTGGGGATAATATCAGGGCACTGTGAAGGGCAGGGCAAGCCAAAGCTAGTGTGGACTCATCCATACTGCCTAGGAGTAATTGATCCCTGGAGAGAACTGTCCCAGGACTTTATTGGGTATCTGATTCACTCCAGACAAGAGCTGAGGAATGAACTAACACTCATACAGACAGGAAACCAAGGACAGAGGAGCAAACACACCTTAAAAATGTCCTTCGTGATTCATGATACTTCCACGTTTGGAGTTTTAGCAGCTGTAGGTAGGATTCATCTGATCTAACTTAAGACATCTAAGTCCGAACTAAGCACATTAGGCTACTTTTACTGTCAACAAAGAAAGAAAGGCCCATCCACACAGTGATTCACTTTGTCTTTCTTAGATGCCTCTTTAAGGATGAAATAGATGAGCCTTCATGATTTGTCCATGTGGAACTTCAGAAGAAATGTCTTTGCTGAGAGGCCATCCCATGTTGATCACCATGGCTTGATATTGAGGCTTATATCATTCAGTATTGTCATCAATATACCTCCCCAGCAAATCTGCAGATGATGCGAAACTGGGGGAATGGCTGACGCACTAAATGGCCCGGCTTCAATCCAGAAGAACCATAAACTAAGGAGAAATGCAAGGTTCTGCACCTGGAGAAGAATAACCCCGAGCACCAGTACAGGCTAGGAGCTGACGGCAGAGCAGCAGTCGTGCTGAAACTGGGCTTGCAGTGGCTGCCCAACTGAATATGAGCCAGCAGTCACTCTCATCACAAATAAGGCAAAATGCACACTGAGCAATAGAGATGGGCTGGAAGTGGCCAGCAGATGGAGGGAATATTTTGTTCTCCTCTGCTCAGCACTGGTGAGGCCATATTTGGAATACAGTCCAGTTTTGGCACAACCAGTACAAAAGGGATGTGGAGAAACTGGAATTGGTCCATCGGAGGGCTACCAAGCTGGTTACCTACAGAAAATGAGCTACAAGGAGAGTGGAGGAAGCTGGACTTTTTCAGTCTGGCACAGAGGAGTCTAAGTGTGGTCTAACTGCAGCCTGTGACTGCTTGAAGAGAGTTGGAAAGATAACGGAGCTGAAGTTTTCTCAATAATATCAGATAATATAACAAGGGACAATGGCCAAAAACCTGCTGCTTCGAGGCTCAGACTGGACATTAAGAGTTGGGTTTTTTTCACCAGAGGGTTGCACAGCACTGTGACAGATTACCCAGAGGAGCAGCTGAATCTTTGTTGACAGAGGCTGGCAAGACCTTACATCCATGACTGAGCTGTTCCAGTGTTGGTAAAAGCCCAGCTTTGAGCACAAGGGTGGACTTTCCAACTAACACATCTAAAATTTTGTGATAAACTGAAGGCATACAGCCTGAAAATTACAGCTGGGTTAAAACAGTGCCAGGTGAGAATCTCTGATGAAGCCCACAGGTGGTGGCTTTCAGAGTGTGCCCTTTTGAAACTAAACACCCCCAAGCCATGCTCAGCCTCACTGGAGTCAACAGCAAAATTCTCTAGAGCTGGGACAAGTGCTTGAACTGATGGTGGAAAAACAGGATTTGCTGAAGGAAACAAACTAATAATACATAAAGTTTACAAGCAGATATATTCATAAGGAGCAATGGACTGCTGTTAGAGGCTTTTGCCTGTAACACATGAACAGTATTGGAATCCATTATGATATGTACTATCACCATCTCTGGAATGTGTCCCAGCCCTTTGATTTGCTATAAATAGCAACAAATGGAAATTCTTATCCAGAACTAGGGGGAAACGTACTGAACAGGGTGATCTGAGCTCTCTCCCATTCCCTGTGATTTCCGAAGTAACCTGGGACACATTAAACTGATTTTTGAAGCACAGAGTTCCTTCTAAAACCGTAGATTAAATTAATTGCTGAAAAAAACCCATTTGGTTTGATTTTTCTTAACATTTATTATGCACTTATAATAAATTCATTGTGGCTTTGGCATATGCAGTAAGAGAAATTCAACTTTCAGTAAGAACAAAAATATAGTTCCCAAAGGCAACTATGTGAAGAATCATAAAGCACAGCTAAGGCTAGCTTAGAAACAGGATTCATTTCTTCTTATCTGGAGTGTGTGACCAGACAGGCTTACGTTTCTGAATAAAGGCTTCAATACCCTCCTGCCCATCTCTCAAATTCAAATTGTCTGCCATGACCTGAGTAGTCATTTTGTAAGCAGTATCAAGGTCCTGTGTCATCTGTCTGTAAAAGGTGGCTTTCCCCAGGGCCAGGACGGATTTGCTGCTTTCGCATATCTTGTGAGAGATTTTCATGGTCTCTTCTTCCAGCTTGTCTTCTGGTACCACCTTGCTGATAAGCCCATGCATTAATGCTTCTTGGGCAGAAAGAGGTTCACCTGTGAAAAGCATCTCTAATGCCACCTGAACAAGAAAAAATATTGTATGAAGTAATTTCAACTGTCTTATTCCTTTGGTTTGTTTGGGGAATTTCAGCTTCTTCCTTCAAGTACAAGTTACTCTTTTGAAAAACATCAGATTTAAATCTTTTGGCCTCTTAAATTGCCAAGGAAGTTAAGAGGTTTCAGCAAATAGAAGGACTGGGTTTAAAGCTGTCCTTTTTTCAAACCTTCCCACTGACTGCAGCTGTCCTAGGCTGACGCCTCTGGGTTTCTTTTCAACTGCCCAGAATCTCTAGCAATTGCAGTAGGCATTGAGAGAGATGTGGATGGTCCACAATGTCAAATGACTGAACTTGGCATTTTAAGCTGGGCATATAATGATAAATACTCACTATGTCAATGTGTAGTTTTTGAAAATATCTGCTTTAGTTTAAGGTTGGTTGGGGTGTTTTTATATATATCCTCCTTATAGCCACATCTATTTCAGTCTCCTGCCGCTTCCAGTATCTTGTACTTGAGGTTTCAAATTAAAAAATCCCCCAAATACTCAGTGACTATTCAATGTTATATATCAGTAAGAATTTTTTCAGTGACTCCGGGTGCAATTGACTGATGCCCTGAATCATAAGAGCTGATTATCCTCATTAGTATCTTTGCTCTGATAGATACAAACAATGGCAACTTTTAATTTGATAAAAGGTAAAATCAGTAATCCTGAGAACTGTAGGGAATGTTCTTCCTTCTTTGAAAAGTGGCACAGAGAAAAGTATATCCCACACATTTTAAAAAGGTGAACATAAAACCCAGAAAGACTAATTCAGAAACAGTTAGAACTGTACACTATAGCACACTTGAAAAAGAAAAACCACCACAGACAGACTATTTGAACAGGATGGCCTTACAGATGGGAAATTTAAAGTTGAAGCTTTTATCCAGCAGCTGGACTTCTGCAGTTAAGTCCTTGCATGTCAGCAGAGCCCTGCTGGGCTTGAAGAGTCTGTCTGCATGAATCCAACTAGACCAGAACTTAAAATTTCTTTTCTCAGTTACGGAAGCTTTGCAGATTTTCTATTGTTTATGCAGTGAGGGATGCGTAGCCACAATCAGTAGGAAATAAAGCAGGAAGAAAGTATAGGAGGGTTTTAGATGCTATTTAAAGCATCTTGATCTACACAGAGGCAGATCATGCTGGCAGTGAAATGTCACTGCCTGGCAAGAACTGATACCTTGGTGGGACTGATATCCTGAATTTGCAGGGGTTTCCTCATCAGGGGAGAACACCATTGTCTAAAGTACAGACCTGTCGGTTGGAAAGGAGAGGGATCGCTGAGCTGGTGTGCTGCTGGTATGAGTTCATACTGGTTGGAATCGCATCAGTAGGAAGCTGCTGTCCCTGAACAGAGTTCATCCCTTTATTATTTTTTCCAGTCCAAAGAGTTATGAAGATGTCTTTTGCAATGAAATATTTTGAATGCAGGAAAATAACATTTAGGTAATGTAACTAAAACTCCTAACATGGGAACCTACTTCTTGCAAAATTACAAAGAGTTTTTGGGAAGGAAGCCTACCTTTCTTGGAAGAGATCTGCCCAAGGCCACAGCTGGTGTGGAGCAAAATAGTCCTATGTTTACTCCAGGAGTAGCAAATTGAGATTTCTCGCTTGCCACTGCAATGTCACAGCTTGCCACAAGCTGACAGCCTGCTGCTGTAGCCAAGCCATTTACTTTGGCAATCACTGGTACAGGAAGTTTCTGGATTAAAGTCATAACCTGGATGCACAAAAGAAAGTGGTCAGTCAGTCCCTGAAATTTAAGCAGTGGCTGTTCTAAAACTTGCAATTGCTTCACACACCTTCATCTTTATTAACTGGAGTAAGCTCTCTGCAAAACTTGTTTAAATGCACAAGACCACTGCTGTTCCAGTAGCTGCTCAGTTGTGTTTATGTAGCATGGTCCTAACACCAGTGGAAAGGGAAAACACAAGAATGAAAGGCAGAAACACTCATTATCAGATCTGCAAGGAGCTTGGGTGCCTCTGCACTGCAGGTCTGGTGTTCCTGGCTATGGGAAGATGCGTAATCGAGACACACCATCCCCACCTTCATTTGCCCCATAAAGGAAAACTAACTTAATAAAAGTCTCTGTCCCAAGAAATGAAACCAGACTCTTGCTAGTTTCTGCATGATCTTGAGCCTGGACTGATCTCACCCAAACACAATCACTGGATGTCTTTCTGGGCTTACTCTGCATTCCAGGGAGAGACTTACCTACCAGAAAACAATTTTTTCTGCTTGCATTACACCTAAGATGGGAAAGCACACTTATTCTCTCTCAGATAATTCTTGAAGGTCGGACATCCAACTTCAGATAGCTGAAGTTAAGAAAGGTGAATTTGTCTTAACTTTTCTAACTCAGGTTCTCTTTACATACAGTGGGAATCAACAAACTCACCTAATTTTAGGGCCTGAAGATAGAAGTGCTAGTTAAGTGATTACAGTCACTATCTGACTTAAAAAAAAAAAATTCTCATATTAGCACAGTGTAGCAAGATAGCAAATTTTCATTTGCTACTTCAATTTCTCCAGTAGATGAAGTCTAGCAAATTTTATCTTGCTTAGGTAAAATTACCTACATTCAGTTTTGAATTTGATCAGTCTTTGTCTCCGTTCTATCTTTGTTTAAAAACAATTTTTCAGTGGGTCTTAAGAAGCAGACCAACAAAAGAGTAACAATACGTGCGTGTGTGCCGATAAACAACTACAGAGTACTCTTGTGGTTATAAAAATTCAAAGTCAACTGCTTCTCCGAAAAAAAGCACCCTGGTATTCATGTTTTTTTGTCATACTCTCAGTTGTCTCAAACTTGTATGTGGAGAGTACTTAGTTCTCGGACACTGCATTATATAGTATTGCTAATGATGTTATATGCATAGGGAAACAGGTGTAGCATCTGAGACAATCTGTTTAAGATTACCAGTCAAACAAATGTAGAAGCCAAGGTCCCTGTAAACCAGTCCAATGCTCTGGACACCCTAGTCCACAATGCTGTAGGCATGGCATTTGGGGTAGGATCCATTCTACTTAACTTAAGTATCGAAATTTAGGAAGACACGATCCCATTTTGAAAGCCCTCTAAAGTACCTTTCTCTCTATTCACCAAAAAAAAGCAAAAGTCAATTATTCTACCACACAACTAAAATTTAGATAGTAGTTAGGATCCTAAATAAAGCCTACATTAATTTCTCTATTTCTGTTTGCCTGTAAAGTGCCATTATTACTTAACAGTAAGACCTTCTTCCATGGGGTAATAGTGAGTTGTGACTTATAAGAAACTTAAATCCCTTTCAGGATACTCAGATAGAGAGTTCAAAGCACTTATCACTACAATCAACATCAGAAAAGGGATCACTTCAAGTGTCATTTCATCTCTTATATTTAATTTCTTCCTGAATTTGCATTTCCAGTTTCAGACGCATTTAGGTTTGCAGTGACCTCTTGAGACCATTGAGTCCAACCCCCCTACTAAAGCAGGCTCGGGTAGAGCAGGTTGTCCAGGACTGTTGCAGTTGGGTTTTGATTATCTCCCTATCTCTGAATTTCATGGTCTCAGGAATATTAATCTGAAATTGGTTTACCATTTTTTATTTGTAATAATGCTCCCTTACTAAACTTACTATGCAGTAGGGCAACATTCTCACAAAGAAAGGCTTTTTTTAACTCTAAACACTGACATTCTGTTATTTTTTCCTATTTCTCTTTATTAATCAGAGTTAAGCTTGCTATACTACTCATTAATCCTGAATATAGCTATAATGCTAGATATACATACAGGACAATTTAAATTCTTCTGGTCCTTCAAGTCACAAATGAACCAAGTCTTGCTTTCATGCTATATGGAGTAAATTTCACATTTTTTCTGCCTCATCTTTCCTGTTCTGTGACTCAGAAGCTGCATGGTTCAGTTCTCCACTGACAGCATACTGGCATTCTGACCTGCAACTACAAAATTAATAATAAACTATTGGCTGCTAAACTGTTGGACCTTGGGTCCTTTCTGACAAAGCCCGTCATTCAGTCGTATTTGTGCTTACTTCTTTGTGATCAGCACACCAAGATGAAATCCAGGCAAAGCTGCCAGGATGATTGCTTCATATTACACTGAAGACCCTCCAGGGGTAACTTGCACACATGGTTTTTACAGCATTTGTTAAATATGGGCTTGACAATGTCACAGAGATCATTATTACTGGAGGAACTAGAACAAAAGTTTTCAATTTATTTCCTGTGGTCACACTGAGCAGGATTAGGGGTCAAATTCTAGTGCTGTTACAATCAAAGGGGTTTCTGCCGTTCTCTCCAAAGGCTCCAGGACTGACGTTAACTTCCCAGCCTCCGGGTCTGTGCCTTTATTAGAAGAACTTTTATGGTCTGCTGACTGGGCAGGCAGCGAGTCAGACCTTACTTTCACACTTGACGTTTAAGCTGGTCTTGAGTTATTAGCTAGATGCCAGGAAAGAACATTTGATCACAGGTGATTTGAAGGTGGTTATCCCTAGATTTCTAGGAAAGACATTGCCCAAATACTCAGCTGCACGGAACACTGGCTAAACTAAGGAACACGCCATGACTGTACCCATTGTAGGAGACATGCACATTGGCATTCTAGCCCTTTTATTTGCATGTAGAGAAATCCAGGGAAAACATAATTTCACCAGGATCAGGTATTAAAATGGCAGAGCAGCAAAAAGCAAGGAATCTGGAGCAACAGCCAGATTCATCTTCAGCTAGCAGATGAGCAATGCTGTCCCTCCTTAAACCAGTATCATTGCTTGCGCTTAGTACCAGGCAAAAGGGGTGTCACTTAAGAAGAACTGCTTACCTCTGCACATATTTCAAACACTTGGGAATGATACTTCACATCATCTTCACTTGACAGTTCCTTTAAATCATGGCCAGAACAAAATACAGGTCCTTCAGCTGCAAAGAATTTCAGGAAAAGTCAGTCTGAATTAATCAAGATACTAGGGGCAGCAGCGTATCAGTGCCCCAGCTAAAGGCACATCAATGAGATGTCAATGGTTAAATGAGCTTCCAAAGGGAGTTTTACACAGAATTTGGAAGCATTGCCTTCTGGATTTTGTAACAAATTGACACAAGGCAACATTTAACCACAGTAACACCCGTAAACATTTTTAAAGGCCTAGTTTTATTTCCATTCCAAGTTAACACAGTTAAAAATAAGGCACTTCAAACCTCTGAGCCCGGTTTCTTGTAAGGATACTGTTCTAAACAGTTCCTGGGTACAATGTAAACTAGTCAGCTGCAGCAAGGATGGAGTGCTCTGCTCTCAGACTAGTCCCTATTTATTGTATCCAGCATTAATGATTAACTTTTGCTAAATAAACATCAAGATTTTTGTATTGTGGCATTCAAGGCCAAAATAGAAAAAAAAAGGAAAAGAAAAGAGGTTGTTCCGCTAGAGGAGAATCAGAAGGGTTATTGGGCATCTTTTCCTCCACTGGTAGAACTGTCATCTAGACAATGCCAAAAAGCATGTCCAGGGTTTGAGCAGCAAAAGAGCAGGTTTCTGCAGACCTAAGTTTTGGATTTGTTTGTTTCCAGGTCAAACAGGTCAAAACACCCTTTACATGTACACTATCTTTACAACAGCTTTCCTTTGTCATGAGGGTATCTACTGTAAGAATAAACCAATTTGATGCTTTTGAATCCTTCAGAACTTCTCAGATATTTGTACGGATGTGACGTTTTCAGCTCTACCACTATGCAGACACAACCTTAGCTATGCTTTTGTTTCTTACAGACCAGATTATTATCTGGATTATCCAGATATTATCTGGGAATATCTGTATTTGTCCTTCATTGAAGAAGAATCCACTGCAAAGTCTGTGTTAAAGACTCAAAGAATTCCCCGAGAAGTCTTTTATTTTCTTGAGATTTCTTCTTTTGCATTCCATTCAGCAAGGGAATTGGAAATCAAGAGGAACATACAATTTCTTTTTAAACTAAAACAAAAAAACCCAAATGAAATCATGCTCACAAACTCCCAGACTACTGTACTCCCAAAGGAGAACCTGAAGGGTTTCACAAAATTTGTAATTGCCATTTGAAACATTGAAAATATATATTTAAACTCACCCCTGTGAAGTTAGCTTACTTCCACTCTCGTGTGTGTGAACTAAACACAGTGTTTTCCTCTACATATAGGGAACAGCAGCATCCTAAATTAATAAACCTATTTCTCCCAAGATGTTTGTAAGGGTGGCAGAGGAAGATTATCTTAAAATAGCAGAAGAAAAAAAAAGATGGCTTAAGAACAGCTCAAGTTTCATTATCTTTAAGAACTCTACAGGTTAATACCTAAATGGAAGAAAACTGTCACAGGCTCTGAGAGGGAATGCTTTACACCTGCAGGTTACAGGTAAATACACTGTAGTGTTGCTATTATAGTCTCTCCTTCATCAGAGAGTTTTAAAAATCAGTGGGAAAGATAACGAGGCTGATCCTGGCTTGGTGCTGGGGAATGGTGCGCACAATTTGAAGCAACCTTGTGAGCCCTGTTTACTACGAATTATACCTGCCACCGAAGGCAAGAAGTGTCATACCGGCTCAGTCTGTTCCTGCACGAAAACCTGTACCTGGGAATGTTATTTCTTCAGTTGGATAACCACTAGAACCTGGCTTTTGCTCTGTTTATTCTTTACATACAGTTTTATAAGCAATTATTTCATCTACTGATTGTTTGTACTGAAGGACAAAGTTCATCGTCTCTGTAAACACACTGTGTAACCCGGCTGCAATACTGACATTTTGAAACGTGTTTCTACACTGTTTCTTCTTAAGACATTAACTACTAAGAAAGATGTAACAAAACCCAAGTCAATTGTTAATGCTGTGTTCAAGAATGAGGATTTAAGTACATAAGAGTGGAAATTTGGATGAGTATAAAAGAACAACGTGTAAAAGAGAGCCGGCTCTGGAGGGTGAAGGCACCGGTAGGATCCCCTGCACGGTCCTGGCCCGCTGTATGGAAAACAGGCAATCCCGTCCCGTTTTCTGTAATTCTGTGAAAAGGTTTCGGGTTAAACTCCGTATTATCCCCTTTCTGCTCCTTCCCTCGCCCCCTCCGGCTTCTCTTCCGTCGGCCTTAAATGACGAAGTACCTGAAATGATGATAACGCGGAGTTCTTTGCTTTTGACGTCGTGCAGCAGGTCCTCCCTGAGGGACTGAAGCATGGCGAGGGACAGGGCGTTTCTTTTCCGTGGGTTGTTCAAGACAATGTTTCTGTAAAAGCCGTTAAACACAAGGAGGGTTTCTATAAAACAATAATAAACGCGTTCAGAGCGCCAGAGACGGCCCCGCAGCGCTGCCTCCCCTCTCCCCCCCGCCCCGGCCGGCCCGCCGCCTCACCGGACGCCCTCCGCCTGCCGCCGCACCGTCAGCTTCTCCGGCGGGGAAGGCCGCCCGCCCCCCGCCGTCGCCGCGCTGCTGAAGGCGGCTGCCAGGGGTCTCCTCAGCCGCCACAGCCCGGAGGCGGCCATGGCTGCCCGGCCGGCGCGGAGGACGGCTCGCTACCGACCCCTAGGCCGGCGGCCTGCAGCCCGCTCCGGGACGGGGCCTGTGGCGGGGTCGGGGCGGTGCTCCCCTCAGCACGGCCCGTCTCGGTTCCTACGGCGGTGAGCGCTGCCGGGGGACAACGATATACACCTTCAAATGACATAGACGTTCTATATCGAACCATACGGACCTTCCTTCACTCACCTGATTTCCTTAGATTGGATATCAGGGAGAAATTCTTTACTGTGAGGGTGGTGAGGCCCTGGCCCAGGTTGCCCAGAGAAGCTGTGGCTGCCCCATCCCTGGAGGTGTTCAAGGCCAGGCTGGATGGGGCTTGGAGCAACCTCATCTCGTTGAAGATGTCCCTGCCCATGGCAGGGGTTTGGAACTAGTTGATCTTTAAGGTCCTATCCAACCTAAACCATTCCCCAAGGTGTTGGCTGTAGAACCAAGGAGACCTCCTGGGACCTCCTCCTGTGAAGACCTGGGTGTGAAGGTGGCATTCATTAATGACTATCTTGGGGATGCTGGAGTGGAACAAAAAACATTGACTGTTGCTATAATTTCTTTAGATTCCACTGAGCATTTGCATCTAGAATCACAGGATGGAGATTAGGACTGTGCTGAGAAAACTTGTTAGTGACACTAAGTTGGGATGTATCATCAACAGAATGACTCCCAAGGCTCACGACCTCCTGTTATCATAGAATCATAGAATGGTTAGAGTTGGAAGGGACCTTAAAGATCATCTTGTCCCAAACCCCCTGCCCTGGGCAGGGACACCTCCCACCAGACCAGGCTGCTCCAAGCCCCATCCAGCCTGGCCTTGAACACCTCCAGGGATGGGGCAGCCACAGCTTCTCTGGGCAACCTGGGCCAGTGTCTCACCACCCTCACAGCAAAGGATTTCTTCCTGATATCTAATCTAAATCTCCCCTCTTTCAGTTTAAAACTGTTACCCCTCGTCCTGTCGCTACCTACACCGATGAAGAGTCCCTCCCCATCTCTCCTGCAAGGCTGCTAAATTGTGTTATGCAGAAAGAATGAGATCACTTTGAGGCCAAGAGTAACTGGCATGGGATGAAATTCAGTATTACAGGGCTTGGGGTCTTGGGAACTAATAAGATCATCCGTTATTCAGTGGGAGCTGATAATTTGGAAATGGTTGTGAAGACTTTGGGTGTCTTAATTGGCTCCACAGAGTCAGTCTGTAATCTGTATGATGCGTCCGAGAAACTAAAAGACAAATGTGATTTTAAGAGATGATTTTAAAATTCAAATGTGATTTTAAAATTCGAAGTATTTTAGGGACATACAGGTACATTCACAGCTCATCTTGAGTATTGCTTTCGGTCATCCATGTTCAAGAAGCCAAACTAAAAGGGGCAGAAAAAACAGATGCAGCATAGAATGGAGACTGTTATGGGGGACGAGAGGAGCGTTGTTCCTTGAATCTAGCAAAAGAAACATGAAAGAACTTATGCCCCCTATTTCTACAGGATAGGCACTTTGCAATTGGAGAAGGCAAAAAGCTATGTAAGATGTAGTAGAACTACGCTGACACTTTTTCAAATGGGTATACACTGAACATTAGCATCTTTGAGCCAGAAATGAAGGAGCAGTGACTGCCATCAGAGGAGTGAGACTGTGGAACAGCCCTGCCATAGAAGCCACATGGATAAAATCTGTTGGGGTTTTTTTTGTTTGTTTGTTTTGTTGGTTTTTTTAAGAGGGAGGTCAGGAGGCTTCTAAAAGGGGTTATACGATGTCTTTGCCTAGGTTATCACAGAGTTGGATCTGGGGCGGTATGTCCCTCTCCATCTGTGTTTCTGCTCTCCTTTGCCAGCTACTGGTACGATGGATAGTAAATCTTTCTAGTTTGAGAGACGCACAACTCTCTGTAGACCCTGATTACTCAAAATAGTTCTGGAAAATGTCACTTTGCAATATAATCTCTCACATTTCTTTCATTCTCCTGTTCTCTGCTTACTTGCAAGAGCGATGACCTCTCTTTCTTCACACCTGGCTCAGACAGCCTCCTGGGAAAGAAGCAGCTGTGTGGATGAGATGAACATATCATCTGCCGTGAGATGCCAATGGGACCAAGGACCAAACAGCATTGTTCCAGGAGGTACAGGCTGCCCCAGTCATGATTCCCTGCTCTTCCTTCTCACACCCACTCATCGTGTATCCTTTCCTAAATGCCAGGGGAAAGTATTAGCAATTGAAGTGTTTTATGCACATGCAAGTCATAATTGTTTGTGCTCCATTTTCTGGCAGAGCTGTAGGTACCCTAAAGTTAAATAGATATATGTCCAGCATTTTTTTGTTGTAAATGTAAATCTGTGTTTCTACTTCCTGATCTCCCCATTCTCCTGAGTTCTTGCAAAGTACTTGTAGGTTCCCAAACATGTCTCTCGTTTTCATCAGGGTCTGTTGAACCCTGGCAGTTTCTTCTGACACTAGTGGCAATTGTGGCAAGTGTTCTGAGCATCAGCCTCATAAAAGAACCACTTGAATTTTGTGTTTAGGAATATATTTACTTATGCAGGTAGTAACGTCTTAGTGTGGGGATGCACTTTCTGCTTACTGATTCTATATTGCCTAAAACAATGACCTGGGCTTTGTGGCTCTCCTGTAATAGCAGTAGTGGGTTTATGTACATTTTAAAGTGTTGAAGGACGCGGACAGGCCTGAGAGCTAGGTCTGCACTGGACGTTCCCCCCTTGCCCATTTTCATATTCTCATGGTTGTTTGTACTTCATGTTCATTCACTGAAAAGTTCTTCCAAAATTTCTTTTTAATATGTGGCAAGCACCTGTAGCAAATTCTCCCATTTAGAAGAAAACTAGATCATGTTAAACAGGTCACAGCAGTTTTCCAAATCCCTGCTTGGTGTGGCCAAGGCCAGTGTGTGCCAGCTCTGGGAGGGGTTCTCAATCCCCTCTAACTCTGACCAGTGACCTCTTTCATGCTGGCCTTGTGAATTACAATCTTTTTTTTAGTCTTCTAGTTCCTTCTCTTTCTCTGTCTTCTTGTCCTTCTTCTGTCCATCTCCAAGAAAAGAACTTTTTTTTTTGGTATTCTCCAAAAAGCTTCTTTTTAATATAGTGTTTCCAGCTCCCTGGAAATTCTGTTCTTTTTCACTTTGATTGACAACCTCATGTTTCCTTTCACACCCACCCACATTACAGATTTTTTTTTGTCTCCAGCTTCCCCAATGCATTAAATAGAAACAGACCTGATGCTGCTGCTGCCTTCTCTGAGAAGGGGTTGGAAAAACTTTTCCAATTTCAGACAGCTTTTCTTTTTATAGCATTTGCTCACAGCATTGTGGTTACGGCTGAGCTCACACTTCCAACTGGAGACAACTAGGAGCCAGGATTACAAGTACATTTTCTAACCTTTAGCTGTATTGATTCTTCATATAAAATAAAAAGGGAGATGATAAGGGATATAATGCAACTTCATCGTTAGATCATTACTTTCAGGGTACCACGCTGTGCTAGGAGAAGATGTTTTGAAATTCAAGTGTGCTTAGCTGCTATAAAGCACTCTGGGGTCTCCATTCTAATGTTGCTTGATAGCATGCACAGACCACAAAGATAATACACAGAATCCCCTTCTATGACGCACAAGTATTTATTTGGGTCTTTATTTCCTTGGCTTTCAATAGGCCCAGATGGGACAGGCACCTTGTAGAAGTATCTGCTTCACCCCAACGGCCAGTATCATCCCAGCTCATCCCAGGGCAAAGGCAGACCTTGTTGGGACGAGGCTGAAAGGTAAAACACATATATGTAAATGAGTAAGTAGGTACATAAAGCCACTTCTACCTATTAATTGCTGTGATGAAAAATTGAGACTATTTTATGGAAGGTGAGGCAGCCATATCCCCAGATGAGTTTAATGCAAATTATTTCTCATGAAACAGTAGCATTCCCAGAGTATCTTGTGACTTGGTTTTCAACACTGCTGAAGGCATTCAAATCCCACTGGGAGCCAGAGGGCTTCAGCACCTTTAAAACTCAAGGACTGCTTAATTCTGGTCAGGTGCGTTCCAGGATAACAGGGAGAGCGGGGTCCTGTTCTTGCACCCAGGCCAAGGAAAATAATTTCTTTTCCTGCTTTGTGAATTCTGCGAGCGAAGAGGTAGATTAGTGCATTATGGTTTCTCCGATGTGGAATCCTCCGTGACTGACTAAAGAAAAGATGAAAAAAGATTTTGTATATATGTTTGTTTTTAGCCAAAGGACTCCAAGCTGAGTCCCAGCACTTCATAATGGGTGCTGTCCATACACCATTTTTTACTGTATCCTCAGACAATTAATGTTTTCTATACTGCTGTTAAGACACAAATAGCACAGAAACTTCAGGACAATACTCACTTGGGCTGGGATTTTCTAATGACATGAAACTAAGGGCTCTTTGCCCACTCCTGGAATTCATATGACTTTGCTACCTAACCTTTTTTGGGTCCTAGCCTTGTTTTTTTTTTTATCAGTCCTCACTTTAGAAAGGAGGGCTTCTTTCTATTAACTCAAAATCTAGCAACTCAAAATCATTTATAGAGTGAATGTCTATCAGACCATCAGAAAAGCTTAGTCTGTACTCGAAGAGAACGTGATTTTTAAAAAATTATTAATTATTCTGCTAAAAGAAAGGACTTTGTTTTAACTCCACAACTGCCATTGATATTTTGTAATAACCTGTGAACCAGGCTCAACACCCGCCGCTCCACTCAGGCTCAGATTAGGTCCTTACCTGGCAATAACGCTGCTTCCCATGACATTAGCATTCTTTCAGCAAACAAGCCAGTGTCCTTTTTAACTTTGACAATAAACATAAAGCTCCCAGTGTCATTACAGCTGCAATTTTTTGCAAGTACCGCTCAGAGCTTTTTCTCTGTCACTGTGTGGCAGCACTACTCCATGTAATGGATGCTACTTATTCTCCCTGCAGCTTGAGAACCAGGTGAACGATCAAAGCCCTTTTGTCACTAGACCCATCCCTGTTCCTCTTTATTTGCTATTTTTCTCTTATGCTCCCCACGCTCATTTTTCATCCTTCATTGTCCTCACTTCCTCAGAGGTTTTCAAGTGATTCACATTTCCCTGGCTTTAGTATTAGATTTTTCATATGTGCCTTCCAATTACAAGAGTGTTAAGATGTGAACAATGATCAGAATTATGAAATATGTGGGAGGCTATAACAAGCTTGGAAAAAAAGGCAGTATTCATTCCTGTCCTCAGAGTATCTAACCTTAGGTTCCCAATTTAGATACTTAATCCTGCAAGGCTCCTTGCACAATCAATAGAGATGTGCTCTCCTCCACAGGGCTGGTCACAGTATCTAAACAAGATGCCTGCTCCCAGTGCCTCTCCAGGCTGCCTGCTCCTCAGTACTGACTGCACAGGGAACCAAGGGAAACCGGTCAGATGCCTCTCGCAGATGGTGTGAACATTCCCCTCGCCCACACAGAAGGTACAAATTCTGATCTCATCCCAGGGACCTTGTTGGAGGAACGGAGTACCAGAATCCTCTCAGCCTGGCAATCCTCTGACTGTACCTCAGGATTCACTTCCAGATGTCAGTGTCTCTCTGCTGCGGTTATAGCTAAAAACATTGCCGTGAGAGATGAGGTAAACTGTAGCCGCTGTTTGGGGCCAAGAGCAAAAATTTGCTTAGAAGTTCTCCGTACTTGGGAACAACCACTGTCATCACATGGCTTTGCTCCAAGCCTTGTCTGCAAATGACAGTTCTCACCACAACATCACACCCTCTGCCCACCCTGTCCCTACCTAGTCCCCACTAGTAACTTCTTTTCTATAGCAAAATATGTTCAATTTTCTGGACTTTTCTGGTTCACCTGTTCCCTGCTGTTTGGCCAATTTCAGCTCATTTCATGTTCTTTCATTTTTTTTCTTTTCACCCCATAAGAACCACCAGAGGCATCATATTAGAACTGGGGAAAATATGCATTTGTTTTCAATTAAATAGGATTTTTATCCAATAAGAATACCACAATCTTACAAATTAACATGAGTTTTATAGGGAAATTGGAGAATGACAGAATCCTAATAGTTAACGGTTCCTTCGTTATCACCAAAGTCAGAAGGTCCACGGCAGCAACACAGATAAAATCCACTTTGGGTAGAAAAGTTAAGACAGTCACAAACTAAATGAGTTCAGTTAGGAGCTCAGGCCAGGCATGTCGATACCAGACTAGGGCGAGAGGAAAAGGATGCTTTCAAGTGTCCTCAGGTGAAACATTTCTTGCAAGGGGCTTGATCCACAGCGCTGCTCATTAATGACTTACACATCTTCATGTCGTACATCTTACCTTATCTTGCATCTAATCTCCCCTGTGCTGTGTCGAACGTGGCAGCCATCAGGCAGGACAAGGAATCTCCAGCGAAGGTGATGATTGCTTGTTGTATTTTCATCCCTTGTACGGGACGGAACACCAGGCAGGAGTTTGGGCTCAGGCCGTAAGCCAGCTGGCCCCAGTGCTCTCCGCCCACCATTTTATCTTATCAAGGCCACACATGTTAAATTCGTGGCGTGTTGGCATGAAGGACGGGGCGATGGCTTGATTCAACACAGCTGTCCCATATTGTGGAGAAACATCCTGTAACTCTCTGTGTCAAAGTGCTCGTGGTTCCTGTTTCCAAGCAGAGGAAATATTAATACATAATGAGCAAAGAAAATGATTCTGTATTTAGGGAATACTAATGCACAAATTAAAAGGGGCATTTTCATGATAAAGGACTATTTTAGTTTTGACGGGAAAACCGAAAAAGGTTCAGGGAATTATGTCTGCCAGTCACCCAGATCTGTCAAGGAGGCTGGAAGAGATGTTAAAAGTTGCAGGAAAATTATTGCTGAGGAGAACAAAAAGACGGAAATGAATGCTTGCTCTGAGGAAAAGGCTGCAGCACAAGTTCAGTGATCATCTATCTCGTGTGACCTACCAACCAATTAATGGGCATGCGTGTGCCAATCGACATGTGTTGCTCAGAGCCAGCCCCAGCCTCACCCCTCACCCAGCGAGGAGTTACGGGCCATGGAAGGAGGCTGAGCCACAGTGTGTTTGTCTATGTGCCAGACAGAGACGCTGTAAGAGAGGGGATTATATATAAAGGGAACTTCAGGTTACTGTGACAGTGCATGGATGAATTAAAATTTGTAGAAAACCCTCTTTACCAGTTCCGTAGTTGAAGAAATAACCTGTGTTGCTACATCCCTAACACTTTGCCTCGCCCACCCTCTCACTCCCCCACCGTACCCCCAGTTCTTCCTATCCTCCTCTCCATTAACTGAGTGCTGTGGTGTGAAGAGTGCAGGGTTTTGGCAGGTCACACACAACAGACAATTGCCCAGTGAACTCTGCACCTTTTCTCTTATTAAGGTGATAATTTGGGTCTCTCGTCTCTGTCTGGCCATCCGTGTTCTTGAGCGGTGGATACTTAAGTCACTGAGAACCTCAACCTGCTGCCAAATGCAGCAGGAGACAAAGAGTATGATCTTATTTCCAAAAGGAACCAGGCTAAAATAACATGCACAATATTGCTAGTCTTCTACATTTAAAATTACGCTGTTGTTTTAATGAAGAATATCCTTCTGCACTACAGCAACACTACAGCGAACTAGAGATTTTCATCGCTACGTAATTGTTTTATGGAGAGCTGAGCTGATTAGTACTGGAAAGATTCTTAGTATGGCAATGGATTTACCAATTATCAGTGAATATTTTAATGAACTAATCACATTAGTAAATTTTCAGAGTTCCATTTATTTTAAACAGCCAACTGACTAGTTTATCTTTGGTTTTATTTTCACTTTTTCATTCCACTTGTATGAGAAACTTGTGCTTGGGCTTCACAAGACAGCAGGAGAGACGTGTGCACACCGACTTGCCCCTTTCTTCTCGTCAGAGGCAAGGAAATCAAATGCTTCCCTGATTTACATCCTACTTAATCCCACTGACATTAATTTACTTAAATCTGGGTACATTATTTGTCCAATGAGATCTGTACAGTATGCAAAGTATGAGGGTTTGTCTCGGTCTCTTTTACATAAAGCAGTTTAATATATCACTTGTTTTAAAACACAGCTACCTGCATATCTCCTTCATCAGTATTTATGTTCCTAGTTCTGGAGGAAGCCAAAAAAGACTATTTCTAGCTACTAATTTATTTAAATTCCCCTTTTAAAAATTTCATCTTGTTTCAGGAGCACCTTTCGTGCTTGGCATGTTCAGCTGTAGGAACACATATACCTCAACTGATAGTACTATTCTCGGCAGGAACCTTCAGGGAGATGAACAGCACGTATTTGGACATCTGAGGTAAACGAAATTTGATTATATGAATTAATTGTAGATGTGAAGTTTTTCAAGTTCTTCATGTTTTTCATGAACATACAGATTTGGTTGTTGATAGTGGCAGGAAGTTTCATTTGAATTGCTGAGGGTGGAAGAGTGTCTGACTTTGCAAGCCGGCTGAATCTCGGAATCTCGGTCCTCTTTGAAGTCGACAGCTGGATTCTTATGGACTTCACAGGCACCAGGTTTCCATCTGCCGGTTTTCCGGACCTGGCACAGCAATTCTCAAGCACTGGCGCCAGTGGCAACTCGTGACAGTTCATGAAGACTTACTTTCAGCTTTTGGATATGCAGTGCTAACAACGTCTGTGCAGTCTCAGAGCCACAACAGTACAAAATGGAATTCAGACAGCACCTGGCCTCCCCGGTGCTCCCAAAATTGCAGAGCAGCATAAGTACATAATTGCACAGCTTTTTGATAGTAGAAGACCAACTACTTTTCTTCAGCGCACATTAACATTAATCAGTTGTCTACGTCTGGATCAATCTACAGAAGTGAAATCACAGGGACATTAGGAAGGTAAATCATGTTTATTGCACGAGTGCCTAAGGCTGAGAAAGCATGAGGCTCTCCCCCACGAGACACTGTACTTCCTGCTCCAAAAAAGCTCTGAGCTGAAGAAAAGCAGCTTAATGTATATGTAAAAGTGAAGGCTGCAATTTGGTAGCAAGCATGTAGGCTATGTAGTATTTTGGTGAGATCAAACGAGTTATGAAAATACAAATGGAAAGAAAAGAGAAAGGAGAAGAGGTATTGAAAAGAGGATTGTTGGAGCAGCAGCCTCAGGAGAGGAGTGAAGCTGATGTAAAGAGATTTTGAACGCAGAGGATGGAACAACCAGTGAACGTGGGTGAAAGTGGAGCCAGAACTGCAGAATGGCTCTGGGGGTGGTTGTCACTCTCGCCTCAGCAGCTGCTCTGATGGCTTGCCCCATCTGAGACCTGGTTCCCCCAGAAATGGGGACTGCTGTCATTTTAGATGTGAGCCAGAACATCCATAGTTTATTTTTTTCTCCTTCTGATCTTCCTTTTTTAAGCGGCCGTAAGGAGTGAAACAAGCAGCATACATGGAGGGACGTTTGCAGGAATGTGTTGAAAATATTGGCCCAGATCTTCAAGTTTAGGAACTAAAGCTAGGTATCCACAAAGCTAAATTAGAGCAACTCTAATGTTGGTTTAAATTAAATCTGGCTGCTCACAGCCTCATTTATCACGTGACATAAAAATAGACATGTCCTGATGCCCCGTTATTTCTTCACTACATCAGCTCTGGGCCACCTCAGGATTTGTCCTCCACTGAGGGAGTTCTTCTGTGACACATTGAGCTGTCTGTTTCTTCCATCTGCTCCTATATGTGAGAACGGGGATTAGAATTTGCCTGGAGGAATCCCCTTTTTCTTTTTATAGCTCCACACTGATTCACCATGGGAAGGGGTTCAGGTATGAGGAATGTTGCAGGCTGCGAACCATATCCTGCTCAGCTGTACGCCGACAGCTTCCACTCATTGGTAAGAAAAGACTGACTCGCATCCAAGAGGACAATTTGGTCCTGTTCCAGCTATTAGACCTGCATAACTTGATATTGCTCAGGAATAGTTTTCTGGGTTTGGGAAGCTTGTTATTATCATTAGGAGACTCTGACACTCTTAGTAGGAAGGGGTAGGCTTTTGACGAAGAATAATTCCCCTCTCCATATCCTCTAGCCTACTGTTCCCCTTCCAGTTATGTCTGAAGATGAGCGCTGGAACAAAAGAGCCGGTCTCCTTTCTGTGTATGAACAGGTAATTTGTAGCTGCATTCTGTCCAAGATTCTGAATAACCCAAAATGTGTGGGGTTTTTTGACATATATCTTTGATCCAAACAATTCCTGTCCCCCAAAAGGAAATAAAACAATGTCCAATCCTGCAAAGAAAACAGTAAAGAACAAGATAATATTTTAATTAATTTTTTAAAAAGGTATAGTTACTTAGAAACTGTAGGTATAGCTGATCCAGGTGGGGGTAGGAGAATGCAGTGCATGAGTCCATCTCAGTGTCCCTTCCAGTTATGTTTTCTCTGATAATACGATTGGGAAGAGGATAATTATCAGTGATATCCAGTGTGAACACAGGAGCAGATTTGGAGTGCTGCCTGATTACAAGGTATTTGTCTGATGCTCATCGTCATTGTATGAGAATGCTTTAATTAGCACTGAAAACATTTAGTTACCTAGACCATGTCTAGCAAAAATAGACTGTGTGCCTGATTGTTTTTTACAGTAAGTATTTGGACCTACATGGGCACACAGTGTCATCACCTGAAAACACTAAATCCTATAAATCCCTGATTTTCATTTGCAACAGAAATATCAAGAATCATTAAGATGGTCAATGTATCAACATCGATTTTGATGTTGAAATGACTGAAAGTATCAACCAGGCAGCAGATTTCAATGCAAGGTAAACATTTTCTTGTCAGTACAGATGAACGATCACAAAGTGTGTTTTATCTACTCAAAAATAGATAATGAGCTTATAATCATGAAGAGGACAAATGATGCTGATCTGTTTCTACAAAGGCAGATCCTGTTCTGGCATCTGCACAGCTGAGTAGGAGGTATATATTTAAAGACAAGACACCACACATACAGAGCAGATTCCTGTTTGGTTCTTACAGTAGTTTATATTCAGCTCTAAATACAGTTCAGATTATATTTTCTCTTCATTTAGCTCATGAAAGTTATTCAAATCTGGATTTTAAACCTGTGTTTCTACAAAGTTGACTGGGAGCAGATTCATTTACCTAATATAAAGGCTAGGCTCAGCACACAGATTAAGACACCTAAATTTAGGTGTCTGCACGTAGGTGCTTACATGTGAGCTCGCTGTCGTAGCTCCCATCGTGGGTAGAGGAGGCACTTACAGTTGGTCAGCTTGATAGCTCTCAAGATTCATTGACTATCGATCAGATCTCCGTTATCTGTAAAAGAAGCTTAGATACCTAACTTGTATCTTGAAGACATGTATGGTTAGGTGCCTCAAACTGCAAACTGAACCCGATCTCAGGCATTTATCAAACAGACATCTAAAGCTGAGTAAGTACTTATTGAGTAATTTCCCAGTATAATCAATGAAGAGCTGGTCAGTGGAGCTTAGGGTGTGGTTAATCTGATCAAATCTAAGTGTCTGTTTCACAAGGAGCCAAATCATGCTCTAAACTCCTTTGACTAGCTAGAATGGGAGCCCAGACACCTAGCTTACATACAGCACATGCAGTGTAGACACTTAAGGTTAAGTGAGACCAGTCCTACCTGAGGTGGCTACTAGAGGAGGAGATCCTCTCTTTTGGCTTCTTGCATGAAATGGGCTGTAGAACCGAGTTCAGCAGCCTCTGGATGAGCACTCTCACAAAAAAGGTGGTTAGAAATACTTGTGATCTCGCCCACCTACGGCTTGCCCGGAGACTCTGCACATACCAGGCTTTCCCAAGCTCTTCCTCAACGTCTAGACAAGGAGAAAAAAAGATTCCTTCATGCAGGGGTTCACCAACGATCCCTTCTTCCCATGGGAAGGATTTGGGGGGTGACTGACGCAGGACATGAGTGTGCCTTTGTATCTCAACGCAGATGTTCCAGAACAAAATTATCAAGAAAAGGCTAATGCAGCTTGTGTGACAGATTTTTGTGATTGTATGGAAAGTCCAGAATGTATTTTAAGTGACCAACTGTGTGTCATTTAATTAACTGATAGAGTGGGCATGTTGGCCGTGTCAGAGAGTATGTCTAAACTCTTTGTATCAACTAATTTTATAATGAACTTACTCAATTTTCTGCTTTTTCCCAAATGCAGGCTTCACTCTTTATCTTAACCACAGTGGGGGCAGCACCTTCCACCTTCCATCCCCTTCCTCTAATTAAAATTCAACTATAGGTCAAATCGTTGTCTGGAAAGAGTGTATAGAGACCAGGATCTGCCTTGTATAAAAAAGTTACAAAAACAGGATGTGTTTTATTTGACTGCAGTGAACTTAATGGTCAGGGGTCATTTGCATTTAAGACACAGTTTTTCTCATGGTTTTCAAATGTATTTTGTTTCCTAAATGAGAGCAAAAATAAAATGCATTTTTCTCAGTCTTTTTGCTTAAAGATCGCAAGGCACTTTATTGGCAGTGATTTGCTAAATCTTGCAGTCTCCCTATACGGTGAATAAATCACTGCTTGCTTTATCTGCTTCCTCAGCTTTCAGGCTTATTTCCCTCCAGCAGGAGGGAAGACCCTGGGTGCTTTCCAATCTATAATTATTAAGAGAGCAGAAACACCATATATTTTTATGTACGACTTATATTTTTTTCTCTTCCTTGTGTTTTATTTTGTACGTCTTCCCAAACTGAAAACTCGGTAATGGGTTCTTCCTCTCTTTCACTGGCATGCTATAGTTTTCCCTTGTTTTTAACTACTCCCCAGCGAGCCCCCGGTTTGCCTGTTCCATTCATTCCCTCTGGAAGGGTTTTCAAGTTTTGAAAGTTCACTTCAGGAAGATTTCATAATAAGAACTTAAGGAAAATAATATAATCTTGCTTTAAAACACTTCCTTCCTCTGTTTTGCTGATGAAATATAACAATTCACAACACCATCTGGCCAGCAACTGGTACAGAACTCATTTCATTGTTTTAAATATATTTGTTTCTTTTGGTTATAGAGCATATAACATGAGGATTCCCTCACTGCTGTTCTGTGATCAGACAGACCCAGGCTACAACCTGAGATCAAGATGTGCCCTAACATTTGGAATTGGGCTAGAAATAGCCTTGCAAATGATCTGTAGTCTTACAGTGAATTAGAATGTGAGTCCTGTGATGGAGGGCAAAACGCAGGTCTGAATTTTGCAGCTTGGTACATTTTCTAAAATGAGTAAAAAATCTGAAGAGAAATCCAACTTTCTCCTTCTTAACGGGACTTCGTAGAAACTTCTTAAACTCATGATCCAATTCAAAATGAGAAAGTAACCTGTTTTTGATGCAACTCAGGATAATGGAAATACAGCTGAACAAGAAGTTTTCATAGAATCATAGAATGGTTCGGGTTGGAAGGGACCTTAAAGATCATCTAGTTCCAATCCCCCTGCCCTGGGCAGGGACACCTTCCACTAGAAGCTTTCTACATCATGAGCTTTCTACAATCCCAGTTTGGAGGAATCTCACAGAACAGTTTTGGAAGTTTTGGAATGGTGCTCCAGACCCAAGTCTAGGAAGGACAGCCTCCATTCCAGAACCCAACTGACAAACCAAGTATAGTCCAGGTCTGAATTTGATCCTCCGTGGATCGGGAGCACTGGTGGTGATGTGGAGGGGAAGTACTGCTCCTGAGCCTCTCGCCAGATGATCTGGAGCACTTACTGCACAAGGTGAGTGAGCCTACAGGGCTTTCTAGGTCCTCCCTTCAAGTATATTTGAAGCATACATGAACATCAGACATCTAATACGTAATTTGAGGCCTAATCCAGTGTAGATCCTAAGGTGATGCAATTCCAGTGAAACCACCTCTCCTTATCCTACAACCAAAGTTCATCTAATTCAGTTGTGTGTTTTTGAAAAGACTGTGAAAATGAAGAATTACTTAAAACAGTCTCTAACGATTATGGATGTCCTTACAGCCCTTACCATAAAGTGAATGTTATGGTGTAAATGTAGCAACCACTCAGCAACAGAGATTCGCCGTCTGTCCCATGAACAGATGTTAGTCTTCACTGTCAGCGCTGCTCCAGCCACAACCTTGCTGACCAAAGTCATGTTTGGTGCTAAGTTTTTGATACAGATCTTTTGATCACCAGCTTTTACATGTAAGCTGTGGCCGGATAATAAGAGGCAAAGGCGAGCTTCACTTTAATGATATAAGGGGTAAAGTTCTTAGAATTTATTTTTAGTTCACCAAACCATTCAGACTTAGATTCTTTAAAGCAAACCTTGCTCTACACTCAACACATGATATTTTCTCACATGTTGCCTCATTTATACATGCTCGTATAACTTCCCTGTGAACTACAGCATATTGTAAAGCTGTGTCGTATTCTTTTAATTTTTACACTGAAGGATTTCAAATGGCACCTAACATAATTAGATTACAGGTAATCTCTTCCCATTTTGATCCTATTCTCAAGGGTGTTTGCAAAGAAGCTTACTTGAGTCTTAAATGCACAACTTTAAATCATGCTGACAGTGATGAATAAGAGAAGCATGCTCTTAGGAAAACATACGGATGTGCAGGACAAAGCCTCATGACTTCATCCAGTGAAACAGGCAGCTCCATCGGCAGTGTCCGCTTTAAAATCCTTGACACACAATTTTTTAAACTTCTGCACAAAACCTGTAATGAGTTGATTCAGAGCCTTTCTCTCTGGAATCAATGCTTATGAATATCTGCTCGTAACAACAGGCTCGGTTCCCAATGAGATGGTATGTTTCCTATTAAGGGGTAAGCCTTTGAGATAAACTGCAGTTTAGAAGCATTTTCAAACAGCCATCACCTTCCTGGTAGTATATTAAAGGAGATTATGCGTTGTCAGAGACAGCAAGCCTTGTCAGATCAGGGCAAAACAACATTTTAAGCCAATTGGCTCATATATCTCAAGGTATGTGTGTCCTTGCACAAATTCACTTTCTCCTCAACCCAGTATTCAAGAAAATCCACCTTTCATGATGTTGATCGATCTGAAGTGTGGTCAAATTGAATCCCACTTATTATTTTGAGGTTAGGGAAGGAGAAAAAAACCTCCAAATGTGATAGTAAATTATTGGATTATAAGGACACTTTGGGGAAAAAAGCCTGTTACCTGGTGTTTGGTGCCTCATCTCTCAGAAAGCTCTTCTTTGCATAAAAATTCTGTGACAGGATAAAGCATGTTTGCACTCCAGACGTATCTGCCAAATGTTTGGGAAACTCCATACTGCTTTACAGCCTGAAGCTGGCTTTGTTTGCCTGAGGTGAGGGGTGCCTTTATTAACAATGGTGGCTCTTTACAGTGTCCCCTGGCTTCCTTACAGGATGAAATTGGGTACCTGGTTCCTAGTAAAGACCTGGCGTAAACACCAGCCTCAGCAGTATCTGTGAGCCCACCTTCTTCATCAGCCAGGAATGTGAATTCCCCAGCGGTCCCCGCATTTGGGCAGTCTCACTGCCAGCTGTGCGATGACCCTATAGTGGGAAACGAACTCCATTGCTTACTGGTGTGAAACAGCTTGAGAGAGCTTGGCCACCCTCTAGTTGGCTTATTTCACTCTATGGTTGCCATATGGGCTTGGTTAGGGAAAAGATAAATGTGTAGAATTTCTGTTTCCCTGGCAAGATGTTTCTACAGTGAAGACTTTGTAGGAAACCTTCACGCTGCTTTGCCCCGAGCAGGAGGCTGACCGAACACAGATGGCTCAAGGCAGAGGAGGAAGAACGTGCTTAAAAGCCCAACTTGCATCCCCCATTCCGTGTTGTGCTACATAAATTCTATGTGGAGTGGAGCCGGGAAAAGACTAAATACCACACTGTTGGCAAAAATGTATTTTGAACTGCCACAAGGAGCTTTACCTGAACGAACTGAATATATTTCTTCTCCATCAAGTCATTTACACTTCTCTGTCTGTTTCTTTCAGCAGCAAATGGAAAAGGTCATAAAGATTTAACTTTTGCGCTGCTTCAGACAAGTAATTACACCTTTTGCAGGAAACACGATTATAGCAGAGCACCTACACATTTTATTGTAGGATCCTGTTTTCATTTGCTTGTAACTTCATGAAAATGTATCCCTTTGAGGTTTTGAAATTTGTTGGTATCTAAGAAATAATTCTATTTATTTTAACTTCGAGTTACTTCCGCCATTCTGGTGGTTACAGATGAGTGATAAAAAAATTCACTCTAATAGTGACTGTGCTCTGAAAACTGTCTCTATAAAATAGTGTCATGAGATTCCAGGTTCCTTCTCTTACTGTAACTCTACTTCAGATCTTCAGAGTTTACAAAAACATGTCTTCCAACTATTGTCCAGGAAAACCACACTAAGGCCCACAAAAGGTGAAGCTAATGCTTTGGTTTGTTGCGCATCATTGCCAATAAGACTTGATCTTCTGTCTTCTTATCTATTCCTTCTCTTTCTCTGTTCTGACTATGTTCTTCCTTCCCTTAATTTGAAAACTGTATGATTTGATTATAGCTTTTCCCTCTCTTTCATCAAATACCGTCTCCTCCTGCTGCAGCAGCAGGATCAAATCTGGTTAACAAGAATCTAAAATTCTGATTCAGGAAAACACCCCAATTTCATGTTTCAAACACGTCTTATGCTTCAGTTTTGATACAGCCACACGTGCCTTCTTCAGGGAGGCTTCCTAACTTTGGCATTTGCTGCACGTAGCCATCTTGCGTTATCTCGTCAGTCAACATAGAAAAGGATCTCCAGGAAGCTACATGACATGGGATATGTAGGTAAATGACACACTTTTGGTACTGTAATGTTTTTCAGTTCCCTGAAAAACTACTTGGTATTAAGGAGACATTTTAAAAAGTTGTATTGTACTGTATGAGTGTATTAAACTTCGTTCTATGCGTACTTTTCATAGATAAAAGAATACTAAAAGCTAAATCAACATTTAAGAGAGAGAAAGAAAGGAGAGAATACTGAAGTAACAGAAGAAAGTGAATGGAAACATGACAGCAAGAAAATGCTAAAGGAGACAGAAAATTTGGGAAAAGGGAAGGAGATGAAAAAAATCTATCTTGACAGACAGAGGGGACAGAAATAGACCCTTTCATCAGGGAGCGACAGCAAGCGCTGCATACATTCGAATCCAATTCCCATGGCAGGAGCCACCAAAAGCAGGAAGAGAAGCCTGACTATGTGAAACCCGAACCTCAGCAAACCAAGGGAGCCTGCAGACAATGGGACTGAGTGACGGCAAGCGAAGGATCAGAACCAAAAGGAAGAGAAAACAGTCTTTTAGGCAGCCAGAAAAATTACATCAGCAGTCAACAATGAAGCAAAGGGCAAACTCTCCTGCTTGGAGTCCCGCTCCCATCACTGCTTTTAACACATCCCTTCCTCTATATAATGCAGTGTTTCATTACGGTGGGCTGATGCTGCCACGCGTGTACAGGCAAACTCTGCCTGAATCATCATTTCTGCAGAACTGGATGATGCTAAGCTCCTAGAAATGTCTACGGCGTGATCAGGCAAGTGACGGACTGAAAGTAACACCTGAAACACAGCCACCTCCAACTTTCATTTTGGGGAAAATAAACAAAAGCAAACCCAGCAGGTGGTATAGCAGCTGAGTGCATTTAATCTTATAAAATATTGATGTACTTCATGATACTGGAAAGAATAGCCATCTGCCATCTATTGTTCATAGTCCTACAAACACTTCATATCAAATCAGACATTTTGAGTGATATCCTTTGTAATGATTAGAGCAGGTTTAAAAAGTGACAAGCCTCAAAGGTTGAACAGGCAATTGTTTGAATTTAAGACTAATAGACAGGCTTGTATTTGTTCGGATACCTGCAGGATCTTCTGAGCTACTCACTCTCGGGGTACATGCCTGTGCATAAATAGTTTGTATTTTGAGTGACAGAAAAAAACCCCATTAGCTCATGTGCCTTAAAAATGATCTGCAAGCAGGAGTGGAAATGCTGCATGCCACAGAAAATATGTTGAAATCCTACACACCACAGAAGCTAAGCCAAACCTATAGCACAAACACAATTTGAAAAGGAACAGTCCGAAACCAGTTTTAAAAATTATTTTAGGACCAACAAACCTCTACTCGCTTCTGTCTTCAGTTCACAGAATCCATAATTTTGTAAAGTCAAAGTCAAGCTCTTCAGGGCCACAGTTGTGTCCTTATGTGAATTTATACGTTTAGCCCAGTGGGCTGCCTTAGGGATAAACCACCACAGCAAAGTGCGCCAAAACTTTCATGGACTTCCAGTGTACGGTTGCCAATTCAAAGCCTGAGTTTTGATTTTCAAAGCTGCCGTTATTCTGAAACCTCGCTCTGTCAGTTGATTACAGCTCCATTGTCGACTTGTTGAGGCAGCTGATGGCAAAAGACATATGCACCAGTATGCACACAGCCCTGCAGAGCTGAGCGTGCTCTGAAGACTTGGGAAGCCTGGGAAGGAATAAGAAGCGCAAGAAGGAATCTTGAGGGGTCATCAAATTCATTCCCTTGTTCCGTGGCAAGTGTCAAATCCCACAGGGCTGACTCAGCTAGGAAGCCCAGTGATAGAGTAAGGACAGACTGTAAACAGGACTTGAAGACAGGCAGATTTATTTCCATGAGATGTTGCAGTTAGCTCACATAATTCTGCACATATGCTTTGTGTTCTGCTTAAATTTTTAAAATGCTCTTTTATTGAAGAGAAGGGGTTTCATAAGCTTCATAGCTAAAAAAAAAAAACCCAACAAAACAAAGGGCAAAGCACATTGAGAAATAATTGCTGATGAAAATCTCATAAATTTTGCAATATGAATTCTCTTATTCCTTTGAAGCCCAGTAGGAACGATTGCAATGTTACCGGGAACCGGACACTTTAAAAGGGAGTGTTAATACTCTGTTCTTTTGATTCCGGCTTTGTAATATCGCTGCCAAACTATGTCAGTGGCCATGCTGAGTGCTCAGCATCTTGGCATGGTATACCCTGAGTGCAGGCTTGACGAGATGAAGAGTTAGGTTGTGAGGTGTTCACTTCTGTATCTCCAGTCACAACTCTAGGTGGCTACTACATCTGAATTAGACACAGACCAGGTCACTTTTTGATGTAAATCACTGAATGTTCCCTAATATCACAGATATTACCAGTTCAGAATTTAATTTAATGAAAGGTCTAGACTGTATCACAAGTGTGATGCCCAACAGAAATCCAAACGTGACATACATCTCCCCAGTTCAATTCATACTCGGTAAGGAAACTGCAGCTTTCCCGTTCAGAGAGCAGAGGGACTTGACATAGGACTTTTTCTGCCATGTAGCCCACACTGCTCACCCCACCTATGCAATGTGGAAGATACACCAGCCCGTTGGGAATCGCATGAATCCATGCAGTTTGGGGTCGGTTGGCAAGTGACATAAAGGACTAATTTTGAGGCCAGCGCAGATGTAAGAGTGATCAAAGACTGGTGAGAACCATGCTGAGATTTGCCTGCATCCCTGGGCATGCTCCTGCAAAGACAGCAGAGATATAGGGAATGTCTACGTTGAGACATCTTCTACATTCTTGCAATGCCACGTAGATCTTTAAGCACTATAAATAACAATGGTTGCATATACTTTCTCAGACTAAGAACTGTAATAAAAAATGGAAGTGTTGGTAGAAATGATATTGCAGATTGCTATGTGGGAGTAGCGATAAAACAAGTAGGATATCACTGTCAGCCACTTGGAAAGCTGTGATTTTACAACTGTTCCACATCCTACTTATAGTAGTGCAACAGGAAACAATGAGCATATGGGGAAACAAAAATGATGACAGATAGTTGGAGAATGTATGAAACAGAGACAAGATGGCTCAGATCAAGTAGAGAGCTCCCTGTGGAAGACATTTATCTTAACTAATTAGCCATTTTGGGAGGAAACAAATCCCTAGCTGGAAGAAAGCTAAGTAGTTTTTATATTCCACCACCACCCAAAATTTTTAAACAGACAATTGAGACTCAAAATTGGAAGGAGTTAGATCTGACCACAGTATCCCTCTTGGTATTTATGGGATACTGACAGGCTAGTTACCCACAATTACTTTCTGAAATGTATTGCAAAGCAACAAATAATTTATTTTCTGTTTACTCTGCACAAGAAGAGAGGAAACATTTAGACAAAAATGATCCAAGCTGCTATGCGTTACTCCCTTTAGCCATTTTCTCCTACATAAAATTAATGTCATAAGCAACCATGCTCATGCACAGCTATGTAGATTTGCTCGATTATCAAAGGCTTTGAGATGTGCTGCCATGTGGATTTGCCACACCAGGAATGATACTTCCAGTTTTTCCAGAAGTTAACACTATTCAGGTTATTTTTAGTCTAAACTGAGAGAGAACTCCTAGGACAGAAAGACTATTAAAAAATAAAATATCTGTGGAGAAGATTTACTGATCTTCGGCTAACCAGTCAGTAATTATTCAACTAATCTAATCTACCCTGGAATAATGAAGCTGCGCTTTCTCCAAATTGTCAGGAAATGTCCTTGTATTACAAGATCTAGTAAAAATTAATATTGGTAGTCGAGAGCCCCACAACTCATAGTGCAAGTTGTCTGGAACGGCTTATTTTCAAGAGTTTATCTTTAGCAGATTACGCTAAATTCCAATAGGAATAGGAAGTTATTTAAATATAATTATTACACAAACACAGGATCGCTTGAAACACTCAAAACATTTACTAAACACTGCTCTCTTTTTGTATCATGGCTGGATGTGTTTTGGTAGTACGTTTTAACTACTGTTTATTTTAATCTTGCTTCTAATGCAGCATCATATTTTATTGCTACTTCAAATTCCCTCTTAACCGCAATGTTTTCTTTTTTTAAACCAAACTCGCCCCTTCTGGTCACAACGCCACTGCGGCATTTGAAATGTCTAATAGCCTCAAGAAGCTGTTTGTCGCATCCCTATGCTTCTTCCCTTCCGGTTTTGTTTGTAAGTTGGTTTACTGCCCCATGCGAAGCACAGGGATGTATATGCATAAGTAATTTGCACAGAGGGAGCGGGAGCGCTCTGCGTACAGGAGAGGAGGGCTGGGACCGAAGTCGTCCCTCTTGTGAGGTGCGCACGATGCCTGGAGAGCTGGGGCAGGCAACCCAGCCCATCCCCTCCTTACGTACTTTCACACGCAAGCCTGCAAAGCTCACGCACAAAACTGACTTCAACCCTCCAATATGCAACGCTGGTGGCTCGCCAGAGAAAACCCAAAAAAGCTGAACAGGGTTTTCAAAATGAAGGTCTTGGTAGTTTACACGGCACAGCCCAGTGGCCAAGATAAATCTGAGGGGCACAAGGCCTGCTTTGTGGTTCCCCCCTTTTTTTTTTCCCACAGGATGCCTGCTCCTGCCAGGTGCCTCAGCACCGAAGCGTGGGCTCAGCCTGTGGCTGCCAGGCGACTGGCTGGGCAGATGCTGGTGACCAGAAGGGCTTGGCCCTGGGGCCAAATGCCGGAGTCTCGCCGGGCGCCCACCCCTGAGGCTGCCAGCGCGGCTCAGGCCTCGCCGAGGGAGGGCCCGCAAGATGGCAGCGGCGGGAGCGGGGCGCGCGGTCGGGCCGGACACCTCCGCGCCTCGTTGTGAGTCCAAGATGGCGGCGGGGGAGGGACGGGGGCGGGGAGCGTTTCCATAGCGGCGGCCGCCGGTGTCACACCGGGCCACTTCCTGGTCGGAGGCCGCTGGTCCCGGGGCAGCGAGCAGAGGAAGCGGCGCTGGGGAGGAGGCGGACGGAGGCCCCAGAAGGGAGGAGGAAGCCGACCAAAGGTAAGGGTCGAGACGGGACGTCCGGCCATTGTGCGGACCCCCGGGGTGGG
>VXBH01004765.1:556386-576435 GCA_013400035.1 Rynchops niger
TATCTTTCTGTAAATGAGGGCACAAGAAGCAGGCGCTTTTTCAGGTAGCTGCAGTGCTGCCTAGGATTACCCTGGGGGTTCTTGATGGTTTTTTAAAAGCCTAGACAGAATGCCATGAATATGTAAGCATTACAGATTATAAGAAGAGAGTGAAGGAGAAAATACGAAGTTTTCCTCAAACTTAAATTATGATTATTTTTTTCTTTTTTTTCTTTTCCAAGTGTCATATGACAAGTACCCATTCAGCCATACTTTTGCAGCATCTTTTGGGCTGTAAATAATATTACCTCCTGGCAATGTGCTTTATGAAAAAGAACTGCTTTCAAAACCCAGTTGATTATAATTATGTTAATGGCAGGATTTTTATTTTGAGTGATGACAGCTGACTAATGAGGATGCAGGTCATTATTCTTACTATGGTTAGGAGAGGTCAGGTGCTGCACACAGCGATCTGTAAATCCCATCCTGGTTAACGGCTCCTTCTTGTACCAATGTGTTTGGTCAGGTTGATAACGTGTACGATTTCTGTATTCCTTATGATTTTGAAGTTAAGGAAGAAAAGCAAAATGCAAGAACATCATCAAGCACGTATTGCTCAGCAAACAAGCTGACAGATGAAAAACGCTTAGCAGAAATTCATGTGATATGCACCTAATGTGTAACACTATTAGTTTTCTTTTTTTCCCTTAAACAGAATCTACTTATGTTGTTACTAAATTTATGACACTTGGTTTCTTTTTGGTTTACCTTTTAAATCTGTGTCAGAATTGCTGCGAACTCTTGATTGGTGAATATCCCTGCCCACAGTTTGTGGTTTTTGTTAGGTTGCAGTCTGAGAGACCGATTATGTGGAAATACCAGTACAGTTTCATGATTCATAGAATGGTTCGGGTTGGAAAGGACCTTAAAGGTCATCTAGTTCCAACCCCCCTGCCACGGGCAGGGATGCCTCCCACTAGACCAGGCTGCTCCAAGCCCCATCCAGCCTGGTCTTGAACACTCCAAAGGTAACCAAGTTATTGCTCACGAGTAACAGGTGTAACTACATAATTTAGCTAGTTGGTGTGTTTTGTTTCTTGAAGTCTTTTTGGTATTGCCACTTTTTTAAATGCAGGCTTAGGGTTATTGACATTTAGGTGTATAAATTGATTGGAGGAAAAGAGAAATAGCAGCCACAAAGCTTATTGTATAATTCTTCAGAGTTGGAGTTTGTTACGTTGTATCATGAACACTGTGGCCCTCCTTCAGACTTGCGCTGTTTTCTTTCTTTACGTTGCATGCAGGATGTTTAGTAAACTTGTTTGCGTTTTCCTAAATTAATTTTAAAGCTTTGAGGTTTGGAGTTTTTTTCAGTTTCTTTCTACGTGACCATTTCCCTAACAGAGAAGAGTGGGGAAGCTACTGTGCATGCCATATTTGGAGATTATTTCATGTTGGGGTAGGCAGGTGTATATGAAAATGATTTCTAGTCCTGAAGTTCTTGTGTGTCTCTCTTAAACATTCAGAGCCGGCTTCAATTGTTTAAAATAACCCTACCACTGATGGAGACAGAGATACTGGTGACCATGGGATGAAAGACTAATGGTTATTCTGCAAACTTTAGTAGGTACTGGTTTTGTATTCTCAGAATAGTCCACTAGACCTGGAAATCATTTAAGAGTCCTTTTCTAGTTGGTCATCTTTGTTACCAGCAGGACAAGGGATAGTTTTGAAGAAAAGGGAGCAACTTCCCTTTTTGCAGTCAGGAATAGCTGGAACTAACATCCTTTTCCTGGGTGTTAATTCCTAGCTATTGAAGTGTCCGTTTCTTTTTTTTTAAATAATTTTGACACAAAAGCAAGTACAAAGCATGCCTTCTATTCCTTTCTCTTTTCTTCTGCTCTGTCTTCCCCCCTGATACTCTTTGTCAGTCCGCCATCCTCTCCTTATTCCACCATTTGAGAACCTTGCTGTAGAGATGAGATAATCTAGTTCAGTTAAAAATCACCTTACGGCTCTGCAAGGTGTAGTCATGCTTTAGGTGGTTAAGTGGATGTTATTATTGAAGATTCTATTCTATCTTACTCCTTTTTTCTTTTTTTTTTCTGTTTTCCTTTTTTCTATCCTTAATATGTTTATATAAAGACCATCAAAAGTTTAGGAGTGCTGTAAAGGTGGCTGTGTTCTTCGATGAACCATAAACTCAGAAGTTCAGCTTTTTCCGAGGAAATTTGCAATGTAACGTAGCTGTAAGTGATGATATTCCTTTGAGTTTATATCTTTAACTTGAAGACAAGTTGTTTGATAACCCAACTAAATAAAGAGCAAATACATCATGGCAAGATAATGGTGGGGAAGTTCTTACAGCAGGAATTTTGAGGACTAGATTATTAAGTAAAGGACCTTAAGGTAAACTTTACCAGACAACCCTGCATTCTTCGTCTTATTTAAATGTTTTGAAAATATAGTTCTTCTGGAAACATGTGTTTATGGTAATCTTTTCTTTACCTCTCTACAGATAACCTGGAATACAAGTTTATGTACAGGAGTTATAAATTATTCTCAGTATAGAAAGTTGGGAGTTCTGTTTCTAATGATTTGAAGAATCCTTTTTCGGGAAGAGATAAATTACAGTTGCACAGTATGTCTACAAGCTTTCTATTGAGTGGACACTTGAATATTAGCAGGCGGGAGAAGAAATCAGACGGCTTGCCAGAGAGAATGATTTTAATGTCTGTCTTTTGCCAAACAAAATCCAATAGTACTTTGGGTTGCTATTACTTCTGGCAGAGGTGGCTTAATGGGCAGGCTGTAAATGAGATTGACATAATAGAAACAGTTTGTCGTGCCTATGCTGTATGTGTTTCAAGAGACTGACGTGCATGTGGATAAACACACCAGCAAATCTAAAAATCTGAAACGCTTGTGATCAGCAGCTGGAAATGGAAAGAGATGACCTCTCTCCCCCACCATCTAACACTTAAGCAATGGGAACAGAAGGTCTAAAGGCCAGAGAATACGTCGTGCTGTGCCTCCATTGTGGCCTGTGGTTTGTTTCAGTGTTATGGTTTTGAGAAAATGTAGTTGGCTTCCTAAATTGCTCTCTTCTTGTAGGCAATGCCTTGTAGGAATTCAGTTTCCTAAAGCGTTCACAGAACCTCTTCAGGGCAGACAGTTTTTTTAACAGTAAAAAACGACAGTAAAACACGATTTCTCATGATTTTTTTTTTTTTTGTTAGCTCTGTAGAGGCTTTGACAGAAGGCATTTCTGAAGCGCCTTTGTACGTTTTCCAAATGGCATTAAAAATGTTGTGGGGCACATACTGCAATTTGTCTGCTTAAAATTACCTGACAGAAGTAATGATAATACCTTAGCTGAAACAGTTCTCTGGGCCTCTGGTGGTGGGAGAGAGAAGAACGTCTGAAATACTCCCAGGATTTCCAGCATGTCTCTCGGTGTGCAAGAATTCCCATCGCGTAGGAGGGTGTTAGAGGTGTGTGTTCAAGGCGGGAGAAAAAGAGCTGAATGACTCTCTTTAGCAGGTGCTTGCTTCTGCCTGATGGAGTTTAGCAAGCTAGATTTAATTTTAATTCTGTTAGTGGGTCTGATGCCGGCTCTACACTGCACCGATAGCTCTCTTAAAGCATTACATGAAATGTGAGGAATTGAGACAGACTTTAAAAGAGGATGCAGACGTGCTTCTTAGATACTGAGCCTAGGGGAGTACGTTGCATCTGTCTGCATTCTTTTCAAGTGCTGTTCTATTTAGTTACTTTGTGGTGTGAATGTTTCCTTTAAACTTCAGAGAAATCGGTATGCATTCGCTGCAGAAAATAATTTTACGATGTTCTATAGAAGTACATTTAGGACTGCTTGCGGTTTTTTGTCTCCTTGTGCTGAAGTCACTTTAAATCCATCACCCCAGCCTATAGAGTCGTCAGGCAGAAATCTTTCTGTGAAGGTAGATGAGTTGTTCCTGCATCAGTTTTGCTTGAGCGTACTGAAGGCAGCCGTGTAATAACATGTAGTAATGAAACCTGTTGGAATTATAGAGGAGCATCTAGTCTCTTTGATCTTGCTAACGAGCAATGATTCAAGTGCTACAGATTGTAAAGGATCTTGTGTCACCAGGAAGACGAAGAACAGATGCTGCTAAGAAAGGTAAGAGCAGCACTGGGATATATTCAGTGTTCTGAGTAATTTACTGTAAACCAGAAATATTTTGGAGTTTGGTTGTAGTTAAATTAAGTGTGTACTTGATACTTAAAAATGTTCTTTATTGTGGCATGTACAGCTGCCATAATTTGGCTTTGAACTATATTAAGCCTAATTATTATCGTTTTGCAACTGCAGCTTTCCCAAAGAGAATCCCGATGACGTTTATTATGCTGAAGATGGAGTTTGTCAGCATTTGTAACTGCTACTGTTATTCTAAAGATCTTTTCTGTGGTAAAAGTGTTTTTCTTGTCCAGATAGCTCGGGCTGTGAAAATAGCAACCGTGTTGTGTGGAATCCCATCAGAATAGTTTTTAGATTCTTAATATTCTAAAGAAGAATAAGAGCAAGAATAGGCTTCTTTAGTGCTTATGGAAATGAGGGAGACTGAAAGTACACAGCTGCACCGCTGTTAGGTTTCACAATGAGATTATTTCTAGATTACAACTAACATCAAAATCCAAAATGGCTCTTGCAAATGTACAAAACATTACTTGAAATGCTCAATTATTGTTTGAAATTAATTGATGTTAAATGCTTTTCTTGTTTTTCTCGGTGTGTTGAATGTTTGTTGTTTTTTCTTCGCTAAAGTAGTGCCATCCTTTGTGGCATCTGTCATACTTATCCAATTAGGAACTGATGAAACACTTTTTTTAAATTTTTACTTTTACATCATAATTATTTGCAATTCCTGGATACATGATTTGCAGAGAAACTAAATAATTTGTAGAGATGTCTTAAAAATTGCATTCCTTTCTTACTAGAATTAATTTTCTAGGACAACTTTATTTTGTATTGAATAAGTCATGAATAATTTAGTATCTACAGCATCTGTGTCTGCCTGTTATTATGTCATTGTTCTGTTCTGCCCTTACATGTAATGTGTGGCTACAGGCAAGTACTTCATTTTAAGTCACTTATCTAATAACATCAGGCTACTGTAATTCTAATGAGCTAGTTAATGAAACACCTCTGTAAGAAAACAAAATAAGTAAAGGTAGAACTGGGCTCTGCTGCTTTCCTCTTATTCTGGAAAAAAAAAAGAAAAGCATGCATCTCATAAAATGAAGGTTCCTAATTATTCTTTAGACTTTGCAGTGATTGCTCGAACATCTCACCCAACAGTTTTATAATTTCACCCGAGTGAATTAGTTGATTTCTGTTCTCGCTTCATTGTTCATTTTTTGATTTATGTACTTACGCTCCACTAGTTACAGAGAAGAACGAAGGGGACAGGAGTTTGACTTGTTCTGCATGTAGCTAGCTAGTCAGGCTTGATTTTTATAGAAGTAGTGTAGGACCTGGTTTAAAAAGATAACACCAAAAATATATTAAAAAAAATGTTTATTGGAACAGATTCAATGGAATTGGAAGGGAAAGCCTTGAAAAACATAAAGAAATGCTTGTTTTCTCATGTCTAAAGCTTTGATTTTTATTTGTTTTTCCCCCTCTCCATTTATTTTACTCCCTTGTTAAAAGACAGTAATTTTGGGTCATAGCTTGGGCAGTATTCTCAAGCTGCTAGTAACTGAGCTAATTAGATGTTAGCTCTTACAGAACTTGGTAGTACATTTTTTACAAGCAATGTTAAGATCTTAACATTAAAAAAAAAATGTGAACATTCTGAAGAAAACATTTACAAAAGATGCAAAATGCTGACAGACTTCTGTGATAAATACAGCCATTTGAGTAGGCATTAGGTTGTGGGTTTTTTTCACAGCATGCAGCACTAGGCATCTGGTGTATGTGAAGGACTGTATTCTACAGAAATGACTCATTCTCGTTATTGTTTTCAGTAAATGGAAAAATGTATTTGTAAAGGAAGAGTTGCTAGGAAGCCCAGTGTGAATGTGAGATGAATTCATGGAGACATAATGAATGATGTGTGAAGTGTTTACCAATGTGCTTTCAAATTGGTGTTGGTAAATGCTAAAGGTTCTTAATCCCTCATCCTTGTCTTCCTATTAAAAAAAGTGTTTAACATTAGAATATAATTTGTTGTGTAGAAGTGTGAAATTGATTGTTTTTTACTTGTGTGAAGATTTTCTATAAAAACTCTGTCCCTTGTTGTGAAAAATAGAAACTCAAGAAACTGAAATTGAAAATAACTGAGCAGATACTTGCAGAAGGGTCTGCAAGTCTGCGGAGGAAAAGTGTAGCCTTTGGTAGGGGCCTAATTTGTACTCAGGAGGCAAATGTTACGAAGTAGTATAATGTGTTAATTGCATATTTCATGTGTTGTACCTAGTTTAAAACTTCTCTTCTTTGAGACTGAATGAATGTCCTAACTGTAGAACTGTTTTTTATAAATAGTACACAAGGTCATGGGGAGAAGGGGTTTCTCTGACCTCCAGTTTCCCCAACGCTTATTTTCAGGCTGAGACCTAGAAATCCAGTTACTGGCCAAGAGAGTGTATTTTTGCATCTGTGGTTCAACAACAGAAGCTTGTTATAAGGTCTACGGTAAGCATAGCTACTGTGGAGAAGAAAATGCAATCCCTGCAGAAGAAATTCCTACAGAATGTTGATTAAAAGAAACCCATTATTAACGTTTCATGGGCTGAGATGTGGATTTAATGGGCTAATTGAACAGCCTGCCAAAGTTGCTGAGTCTCATTGTTTTTCTTTACAGGCTGGAGTTTGTTTTCATTGTGGCTGTGACCCATGCCACTAGTTAAATTTCATTTACTGTATCATAAGAGTGTGATAAATAGGTGCTTTACGAATATAAGACTAAATCCTGCAATTAGTTAGGCAGCGCGAGTACCAGCATCTGCCTTGTCTCCCAGTTGCAAGTCCTGTGGTATGGGTTTGTATTTAGTCTTTGACTGTTGAGGCTAACATCAGGAAAACTATCAGTAGGCCTCTTAGATTCTTGCTTAGCGATACATGCAATGAGCTAAACAGTAAGCATTGGTTTATAATGTCTCACCTTCCTATCTTTTCTTTTTTTTTTTTTAATCTTGTGCTGCTTAAAACTTGAATCTTTTAATCCTTTTTGTTTGTTTGTAGGGAAAAATCCCCATCCTGTAATTCTGTTCCATAGTCTTCCAATTGCAGTGAGAGTGGAGTGTGTAGAGGTTTTTTGTTTGCTTTTTATGGTTTTTGTTTTTGGGAAAAGCCAGACCCTTACCATATTTAGATAGCATCAGGTCAGTTAAAGGAGAATTGCCTCTGGTCCCCTTATGGTCAAAGTGGTAACACTTTACATGCTTTTTAAGTATGAAGGTGAACATAAAGCTGAAACAAAGTAAAGCAATTTTGAAGAGGTTGCCATTATTTTATTTTATTTATTTTATAGGACTTGAATTTCTTAAACAATTTATGAGATTGAAGGTCTGTCTTTGGATTAAGTCCTAAAGCATGCGAGTATAAAATTCTCTTGATAAGCATTCTAATTCGAAGCCAAACATTTCACAAGATCTGAAACCTTTCTGAATTTAAAAAAAATAATTCAAATGTTACTTCTCCTAGAGAAATCCATGTAGAGTGTAAATCTATTAATAATTTCCTTTTTTCCATCAGCAAAATCCTGGTTGAAATCCAAGTTGTTTAAAATTAATAAAGAAATATTCATGTTTACTTCTTTCCTCGCTCCTTCCTTTTACAGATGGCCACAGCAGAACTTAATTGGCAACATCACCTTGATGTTAGGGTATAAAAAGAGATGTCGTATTAAAATATTTCTAGCAGATGGGACAACTAAATCGAAATCATAGAGTTAAAAAAGGCATGTAGTGTTTTAGTGTAAGAGATAAGATACCTGATAGAAAACTTTAGTTTGAGTTTTTTCACTGATGGCAAGAGGAGACATGTTTGGTCACTGCAGTATTTGGGCTGTAAGCCCCAGATAATGCTCAGCAGGAATCCCCTGTATTTCTTTAGGTGGTGTATCTTATCTCAGCCTTTGAGGTTTCAGACAAAGCTTATGCATATCTTCAGTTTCAAAGATTTTTTTCATTCTGGAAATGTGGGCCTACGAGATATGTAAACGTTGCGCCAGACGAGGATAATCATGTTTAAATGTGCCAGTAACAGCTCACGCTTCGGAAGTTACTGCCTGAATTCACTTGCAGATGGTAGCGTGGTAGAACCTTATATTCCAGACTTAGACTTGGCAAGAAATCTGCTGTCTTTTTGCTTTATTTCTTTTGGAATGGGCTAACTTGATTAGTTCCAAGATGGAGATAATAAAATAAAGGTCCCACATCACGTAGCCATGGTATTTTCTTGCTACCTTTGGTGATAGTAGAGGAAAGGTATAATAAAATGCAGTCCCTCAAGGTAACTAGTGAAATGGCAGAAACTCTCAGATGCTACTTGTCTTGGGTCCTCATCTCAATTCAAATCCCTTTTGAGCTTCACAAGCATTCATATAGCCAAACAGTGATTTGAATTGGGAAGCTGATCCAAATTAAACTGTACTTTCTTCTTGAGTTAGTTTTAATCTTGATGAGTTTAACCCATCCAGTTGCTGATGCAGGTTCACAGAGACACATGCCAGCTTGAAGGAGGCGCCAGCAGTGGGATGTGAGTCAATCGACAGGCGTCGCCTTCCTTCAGTGGTGGTGCTGGCTGATGGTAGCGTGAAGTGCTGCTGAGAGCTGGTACTGCAAGAGTGCGAGGAGTTCCGCCTCAGGATGATACAAACACAAGCAAGTAGTAATACAGTTGGATCACTGAACAACGGGACACACAGCGACTCAGCCAGAGGATTTTTACCTAAAATACCTTATTTCTGTGGCTGGCATTCACTATCTCTCACTTTGAAGAGTAAAAACTTTCATGTGATACACATACGCTATGGCTTTTCTATTGCATTTCTTATTCTGACAATTTATTGCCTTCTTACTTTATTAAAAAAAAAATACGCTTGCAATGTTTTTTTTTTTCTCATTCGTGTGATGCCAGATGCAGTGATTAAGAAAGGTTGCAGTGCTGCTTAGCCATACGTAGCTGTTAATGACTTATTTAGTGTCTGTTTATTTGGTCTTTGATTAGGTAGGTAGCATAATTTAACAAAGCACTTAGATGATGTATCTTGGGAATTGATCTATGGCTTAACAAAACTAATACAGATAGCTTAAATTTGGTTTAGCTGTAGAGGAACTGCAGAAAAATGAAGTACTTGTTCTTTCTTTATGCAATAAAGCTAGTCAACTGAAATGAGCTAATTTATAAGAAGGAAAGCACAACGAAGACAACTGATCTCCAGCTTCATACCAGGATTTGTTATTCCAATATGTGTTGGGTTTTTTGGAAGGTGGGACCCTAAACCCATGAATCATCAACTGTAACATTCTCAGCAATCCTGAAATGCAATTTTAGGTTTCCTATTTGTAGCGTATGGGAAATGTGGCAGCTTAACATAAAATATCCCTATTAAAAAAATAGGTTTGAAAAAGAATGAAGAGTAAGGAACAGTGCAGTAAAGTAACAGGGAAAAACACAACAGTTCACAGTAATGTTTCTGCTAGATGGGACAGAAATTCAGTTTGTTATAAATCAGCACAGCTGTGTTGGCATCAGTGAAGCTGATCTGACTTGCTGTGCAGTGTGTGGTCTGTTTGTTGGTGTTAGTTTTTTTGTGGTTTTTTTTTTTTTTTTTGTTTTTTAAAAACCCAACAAACAATTAAACTCCAAAGAAAAAAACCTGCTGTTTCTGTAGGGGTGTGTTGTGTTTATACGTAGTTACAGGGTTCCCAATTCTTGTCCTGTAGAAAACAGCACATTTAAAAGATACTAGAAAGGAGTTTAAAAAGTCTTATTACTAGCTATACAGTGGCTTAGTGCTTTTGACAAGATGTTTGACACTTTCGTTAGAAAGCTTTAGAACCAGTTGTGTTACAAATAATTATTTATGGTTTCAGACATTAGTAAAAGCTACTTGTGCAGACGGCATGGCATTGCCCTCTTGTCTTCTTTTATTTCCCTGAAAGATGTGTGAAGGCTGTTTGAGGAGGGTGAAGTTCCACAATTTTTGATGTCCAGGAAGAAAACCAGCCTTTGTGTAGCTGTAAGACCACAAGCCGCAAACCTGCAACTTCCCTGACAGGCAATGGCGTCATCTTTCTTCAGCTTGAATCTAGTCTCTGTTTGCCATGAACTGCAGAAACCTGCCTTCTCTGCTTGCACTGGCCACTTTTCGTCTTGGAGGAAGTTTTAGTAGTGATTTAAAAACTGAATATGGTTTGTCTGCTTGTAACTATAGTCAAAGTTTAATTTTTTTTATTATTTTTATTTTTTTTTGAGGGGGGGGGCGGGGTGTTCACTTGCTAGATTTGCTGACTGCTGCCTTTATTTTCAATCCATCCAAGGATAGTCCAATGGAAAGACATAGTAAGCTGCAAACACTGGACTAGTTTCACTTACGTTGCAAGAGTTTAAATAAGCCTCTCTTCTTCAGCTAATATCAAAAAACTCAAATATGAGTTGGTTAAAATTTTTATTGACACAAAATAGCAAAAAATGGAAGCAAGCAACATGCAAGCTAGAAACAACATGCAGTCTTTATCATCATGCAGTCTAAGTTGCTGTTTATCCTCTTCTGATAATAGGCTGTCTTGTGGCTTTAAATCCCACGGATGGTGGGATGCCCCTGGGTGGCCTTCAGAGCTTTTTACAATTCAGATTCTTTGGTTTGGTCCTACCTACTGCCTGAGTAAGAAATAAGAGAAATGAAGCCTTGTATTAAATCTCTTTAAAACTTGTGGTATTGAGGGATCAATTTGATCTTTACCTGTTGCAGTATGCGGGTATATGCTGTTAAATCCATCTGGACTTAGTTTGTGTAAAGCACGGGCGTGTTGCTGACCTGGAGCAGCAGGACTTGCACAAACTGCCCCTGGGGATTTCACCACACCAGAGGGAACCTGGCAGCTGGGTGCAAAGACCAAGTGAAAACAAGGTGGCTTTATTGGGTTTCTTCAAAGAGGAGGACAGCTGTGTGAGGGGAGTGAGGGATTCAGTCAAAGTATTTACTTAGCATTTCAGAAGGTTAATGGGTTACATAGTTTTGAGCTTGAGCTGGTAGGATGAATGTATTTGGATTTCTGGTTTCAGTGATACTGCAACCGAGACAAGGATTCTGTTTTGCCTGAGGCGTTTGTCCAATATGTTTGGAATAGAGACGAGATCTTGAGCCTGGACCTGAACATGGAGAAGGCGGTGTTTTCTGTCCTGTATTTTTTTCCTTGGGTAGCTGCTCCTGAACTTCTATTGTGATGTGAATTTTACAACTAAGCCCAGATGTTGTAGTTTTGGATTTGGAGACTTTTGAGAAAAGGCTGGGAAGCTCTGTCTGACGGATCTAGGAAAACAAGCCTAATTCCCTGTCTTGCGTTTTCATAGTTAAGGTGAACATATTTTTCTAACCTTGATTTTGGTACGATCATGGCAATTGTACCTATGCTGTTTTCAAGTATGTATAACTTCTTTTCCTCTTGTGGACTCTCAAAGTGTAACATTGACATTATTTGACACTACAAAGTGTTGTTTGTTTGGTTTTTTTTTCCCTTAAAGAAAACTTGTGCTGTTATATGTGCACTTTTAGAGCAATAAGGCATCATCTCATCATCTAATTTTTTCTTTTGCCTTGAAATGTTGAGTTTTCAGTATTTTATCCTCATACTTACGAAATGTGGAATCTAATGAATGTTAGTGTGCATGTTTATCGGTTGTGAAGCTTACACAGAATGTATTTAATACACTTCCAGCTTAAGAAATTGACAACTTTGTTAAATTGCAGTGGATAGGAATTAGCAATAGTGCAGAAACAGATACTAATAAGTTTGCCTGTTTGTTTTTAATATCTTAAAATGTGAATATTTCAAAGTGACAGGGTCTCAGCTGGACGTTTTCTACAACAGATCATTAGAGCATTTGGGTGGCTTAGATAATGTTTTGGTGTATATCGACAATTCACAACTTTCCTGGACATCTTATCTGGCTTCTCCAAAGTATTTTTATGTCCTGTTGAGCTTCTAGGTCTTCTGGTACAGCTTGTAAGCAAAACATCCAGGCTTCTTAAATCAGATAACATACCAATATTTTTTTTTTTAGTTAGTCGTGTCTAACAGCAAATAAAAATATTGTTTTCTTAGTGGAATAGGTTCCACTGTTCTGTCTTTCTTATTGCAAGTCCAAGCAGCTTCTTCTAAAAGAAATTATCTGTCAGCATTAGTATTAAACTATCCATAAAAATGTTAATTTGAACTGAATTTCCAGATCAAACAGAAAACTTAATTAATATCAGTTAATTAAATTCTTGGTGGAAATGAGAAAGTAAGTACACAGATGTCCAAGACTGCTGCTGTTTCTTTGCTAATAAACCAGCTAACGAAGTATTTTCTAGCTGTACCTGGAGGGGGCAAGTCCTTGGTGGGAATGATTTCTCGAGAAACTAACCCTACTACCTTCTGCATCATGTCCCAGGTGATGTAGGTTTCTTTTTCCTACTGTTATCTTTTGTAGCATTATTACATGGCAACACACTCAAACAAATGAAACGAAATGGGTACAAAGACACTTGATTGCACATGCTTCTCTCCAGGAGAAGAGCCGGACACCCGGTATCAGGTGTCATGGTTGTTAGTCACGGTCACTTAACTCTTCCCCCCAGGCGCTGTGATGAGTGTGATATGAATCTTGGAGCCTGCCATCTACGAGGGCTCTGTGTGCACACATGGCCTTTGCCAAATGAATCGGGGCTGACTGACCGCAGCTTTTGTGAGCAGATTCTGGCCATATGGAGAAGCCTATTGATATTCAGCTTGTAGACTTCTTTTGATAATTGTGTTTGCCAGATATCACTGCAGTACGGCTGCTGGATTGCAGGTGTTTTCTGCTGCCACTTTGGAAATGGCTTGAGTGAATACTTAACATGGAATTTGCAATTTGAGCAATAAGTCTACAAGAGATGTTTGAAGAGCCATATAGGACTTAATTGTGCTTCTAGTCTCAGGGTGCTCTGAAGACTTTTGGGGTTTTGTAGTTTTTAAGCCAGGTACAATCTTGATGCACACAGTTGGAAACCGCTTGTCCTTGGGGAGTGAAAGTTCTGTTGGTATTTCTCCATCCCTTCCCACTGTGTGTGGTGTTGGTTTTGGTTTTTGGTTTTTATTTACTAATTTATTTTAGACATAACTGTTCCTTTATGGCACTGTTGTGCTTTCAGAATGACACAGTATCACAGGACAGATGCTCCATTCCTATGGCATGTTAGCAAGTGGTCTTTATGTGATAGTAGTCTAATGCAGATATTAATGAAATATAAGTGGGATAGTAGGAAAAGAAATATCTTTATTTCCCTTTGTTTTAATTCTTCATTGAAAAATGGGTTTCTATTTCAGAATATAAAAATAAAATGTTTTTTTCTCAGCATTCATGTCACAGTGGTATAAGTGATGCCTGCGTCGTCCTCTCCATGCACCAGTACAGGCATCAGTTGTATCTGAATGTGAAGTATTCAAAATGTTTTCTTTCTGTCCATTATTTCTCCAAAAGCAAGTGGCAGAGGCCTGTAAGCTATGGGTTAATCAGGTTGCACGAAACTTCCCGTATTTATTGGCTGGCAAATATTTCTATTCCCTGGAAACAGCAGGGGAAAGTGTTTGTTTTTTCTTTTCCTTGTTCTTAGAGGAGTCATATTTTTCTCTTGAGTTTTATCTAATGTACCAGGCAAGATTAATATGTAAGTGTCGGGGGGAGGGAACCCGAGTGTGAATAGGCAAGTTTCAGCATGTCTGCCAGTCTACACTGGGTGCTAGATTTTACCCCAAAATATTTTACTAAAGGGCGCTCTTTTCCTTGCCATCTTCTATCTCCTTTTTGTCAGGTGCATTTTCCAGAGGTTAAGGCTAAGTTTCAGGCTTGTTTTTAGAAATATATGTCGCAGTTAGAATGGAAGTGTAGCTTTTGTTGTTAAACCCACTTTTTGAGTGGGAAATAGCAATAGTCTGAAGGAAGTAGTTCTAGTACAGTTCATGTGTCTCAGCTGGAACGTGAGAAGTTGCCTCGATCGGAGACTTCCTCTTTGTGACAGAAGAGGAAATGCTGTTTGTACTAATGACGGGACTTTGGTAACACGAATATGCTGTGATCTTTCATAGAGAAATATCTTCTGTTTCATTTAAAGTCATATTGTTTTGATTACTGGAACAATTCATCATTTTCAAGTATTGGGTGTTTTTGGGATGCTTCCAGGACTCCCCAGTGATACAGTGCTGATTTCAGGCGTTGCACTTTCTGTGTGATGGATAAATGGCTGCACTGTTGCTCTGTGTCCCAGTTTTTCTCCTAAAAAAGAAAAAAAACCCTGACTAATCCTTCCCTTTTTCTGACGACAGCTGTATGTTGAAAGGACTTTAACATGTTTTGAAAAATTTCCTCATTTATGCTGCAGCTGCATCAAGTCCTGGAGCCACCATGTCTCATCACTCACTCACAGAAAATGTTATGTTCGCAGACTGTTGTGCGGAGCGCGCGTTACACAAATGAAAGATACGGAGATCAATAAAAATGGTTTTGTCAATTCTGTGCTATGACTTAGTACCCTAGTTAGGTTTTAAAATATGTGGGATGAATGCTAGTTTGGAGCTTGCCAAATCTATAGATGAAAAATAAAAAAATCTACACAGACTCCAATTCCCATTACTATTTAGTTTATAGGCGTTGGAATGACCTTCTAAACTGTGCGGTGTTAATTGCCTATTTTACATAATGTATAAAGCTTCACAGAAGATTATTTGTAGTGATGGAATGTGTTACAAATCATTGTCTAGTAACTAATAAGAATGTAAAGCCATTCTATAAATAGTGCAGATAGGCTCTAAAGGGAAAAATGAGCAAATATGCTTAGGCAAAGGAAAGGACACTGGTTGCTCTGGGGCCTCTGCTGTGTATTTAACTTAACAGCAGCTATAGACTCGTCCGTGTTGGCAAGTATCAGAACATGGTAGTAATACATCTAGAGAGGAGAAACGAGGGTCCAACATCCCTCTGTTTTTCAGCAGGTTTTTCAGGCTAGGTCAAACTTTGGCTGTAGTCTTTGGGCAGAATATAGCTTAGGAATGCATCTCGCAGATAGTTTAACCTGGAGGGAATCCAGTTTTGCATACCTCAGTGTTGCTTCCCAGTGCAAACTGAAGAACAGTAGAGGTGATCTGGAGGTTTGCTCCAAAAGCATTCTTCCAGTGTAAACTAAAATGCTCTTTATAGCATTGTGTGGAACATCAGTAGTCTTTGACCCCAGGTTTATGATCTTGACAGTGGATGGAATATTTCAATGAGATTTTTTTTTTAGGAGTAAGTGGAAGTTCTAGTAGGAATATCTAGTTGATATTTCAAGGGGCAGAAAGGGGTCAAGAGACTGTTCGTTAATGTATTGAAGACTGACACTTATGACTTGTGTTTGCATGTGCTCTCTCAAGATTAAGTGTTAAATTAATGGGAAAGTTTCTAGTTGGCCGCTGTATTGGGCTTACGTGGCAAGGTTTTGGTAGCAGGGGCTGCAGCGGTGGCCTGTGTGAGAAGAGGCTGGGGGCTGCCCTCTGTGTTGGACGCAGTTGGTTCTGGCTCACTCCAAAATGTGCCCACCATTGGCCAAAGCTGAGCACATCAGTGAAGCCGGTGACACCTTGTGATAAGATATTTAAGAAAGGATAAAAAAACGCAGTGCAGCAGTTGTGAGAGAAGAGAGGGAGAAAAAGGTGTGGGAAACAACTCTGCAGACACCAGGGTCAGTGAAGAAGGAGGGGGAGAAGATGCTCCAGGTGCCGGAGCAGCCTGTGGAGAAGACCATAGTGAAGCAGGTTGTCTTCTAGCAGCCCATGGAGGACCACAGTAGAGCAGATATCCACTCTGCAGCCTGTGGAGAACCCCAGACTGGAGCAAGTGGATATGCCCTGAAGGAAGCTGCGGCCTGTGGAGAACCCATGCTGGAGCAGGCTCCTGACAAGAGCTACAGCCCCTGGAGAGGAGCCCACACAGGACCGGGTTTTCTGGCAGGAACGGCAGCTCGTGGGAAGGACCTCCCACACTGGTACAGTTTGTGAAGGACTGTATCCTGTGGGAGGGACCCCATGCTGGAACAGAGGAAGAGTGTGAAAGGGAAAGAACAGCGAAGACCAAGTGTTATGGGCTGACTGCAAACCCCATTCCTCCTCCCCCTGTGCTGCTCAAGGCAGGGAGGAGGCAGAAGAATTTGGACCAAAGAAGTGAAGTTGAGCCTGGGAAGAAGGCTTTGTTTCTCACCATCCTACTCTATTTTTCATTGCCAATAAATTTCCCTAAGCCAAGTCTGTTTTGCTCATGAGGGTAATTGGTAAGCAATCGCCCTGTCTATCTTGACCCACAACCTTTTTCATCATATTTTCTCTCTGCATCCTGTTGAGTCGGGGGAGTGAGAGCAGCTCAGTAGGCGTCTGGCAGCCAGATATGAGCAACCTGCCACAGGTACGCTGAGGATGCGGACAAAATTAAACTTTGCAAGTGTTCCTTTGAATTTCCAGTCCAAGCTTCCTTAAAGAGCCAGTGATGGGATGGTGAGCTAATTCAGCAGTTTTGGGTTGGTTTTTGTTGCGGATTGCAGTGCACTCACATGATCCTGTTTACCAGCACAGCCCAGAGCAGTAACCTCCAGCAGAGCTGAAGGCAAAGAGCGATGATGTGTTCGACAAGCGCTGTAAATCCAGGATGGGACGTCTGAATGATGTCCTCCTACATTTTCCTTTATGCTGTCTTAATAAACTGCTTGCTTGAATAAGCTTGTCCAAAAAAATCTTTCGTAACATTTCCAACTACTGATCTGTAGTAATTGGTTTTGAAACAGTATTTATTGGTATGCCAGTGGATATTTTTTTTGAGCAATTTTAACTGGTGTTAGAACAAGTTATTACTGCCATTAGGAAAACCCAACAAATTCTCTCTCTTGCATCCTAGCTACAGAAATGGCCCCATGTGGGAAGCTTGTGGAAGAGAGAATTCAATTAGGATTAATGGGAATACACTTGCATGTGAGATGGATGGGAGGACACAACGTTTATTTGGTATATCTTAAACATTCCTGCTGCTATAGAATTGTTATTTAATAGTGATTTGGTTTGGGCTTTGTTTATTTGACTAAGTTGCCTTTCCTGGCAACTTCTGACTCCTTTTTAAATTAAGACAACTTTTCTGCAGTACTTTGAGCTTCCCCTCCTCAATCTGTTTTTCCCTACTTTTTATCTGTCTTGCAGCTTTCACCAGTTGAGTTCCTAGATTCCTTATTAGTGGGAAAACAGTTGTTTCCAGTTAAAAGCTAAGGAAAATAATAATAATAATAATAATATTTTAGCTTTAGATATTAGAGTAATTTATTTTAATACAAAGATGTTATAAAATTGCTGTAACATGAAAACTATTTCAGTTCACTTTGATTATTTTGAATGATGTTTTTGTTTTTCCCCCACAATTAAAACAACTGCAAATGAATGTGTTCCTAAACTGTTCTTCATTCTGAGACAAATCCAAAAAGTTCTTCCGTTAAACTTTGGTCTAAATCCTGTAGTCCCACATGAAAGACTGTACCTGTTTGGTATTCTATTTATATGAACTTAGAATAGAATCACAGAATCATAGAATTGCTGAGGTTGGAAGGGACCTTTAAGATCATCAAGTCCAACCATTAACCTACCCTGACAAAAGCCACTTCTAAGCCGTGTCCCTAAGTACCCCATCTACCCTTTTTTTAAACCCCTCCAGGGACGGTGAATCCACCACCTCCCTGGGCAGCCTATTCCAATGTTTAATAACCCTTTCAGTGAAAAAATGTTTCCTAATATCCAATCTAAACCTCCCCTGACATAACTTGAACCCATTGCCTCTCGTCCTATCACCCGTCACCAAGGAGAAGAGGTCAGCCCCCATCTCTCTACACCCTCCTTTCAGGTAGTTGTAGAGGGTGATAAGGTCTCCCCTTCAGCCTCCTCTTCTCCAGGCTGAACTTAAAATACTAACGGCTAAATGATGTATTGGGGAACTGCCTGGTATTGCAGTAATAATGGCAAACCAGTTTCACTGAGAAATAGTTGCTTTTGAATATGAAATTTGCCTCGCTTGCCCTGAAGTGGCCACGTAGCAATTGTATCTGGCAGTCAGACCATGGCAGTAGCTTATAAACATGCTCCCTATTTGTAAGGTATCCTCATTGATTAACTTGGAGCTACCTGAAAGGTAGCTATAATGTTTTTAAAATTAAACCAATTTAGAGTCACCTTATTTGTATCCCTTTTGTACTGATGTTTTGTTGTTGTTGTTTTGGGTTTGTTTGTGTTTTGTTTTGTTTGTTTGGTGTACCCCTACTCCCCAGGTCTTAGTTGTGTGGGTTTTGGAGAATCCCCTTGCTTTTTTTCTCTCTGTTTATGGGGTATTTGACAGTCAGAAAATTACTTATACTTCAGTAGATCCGTTTGCACTAACTTATTTTGTGCCCTAGTTCTTCTCCATCTTTCTAAGCCTGTGCAGTTGTTTTGCCTCTGTATTTATGGAAAGGAAATTTCCATGAGTTTTCCTTACGCTTTTGATTTTTATTTTTTTCATTTCAGCACTGTTTGTGTATGCAGGGAGATATAAAATACTCCTAATCTAATGTACAGGTGTGAAGGATCAAAACAGGTGCAAGGCAATGGCAAAATGGGTACTCAAATGTGATGGAATTAGTTGTGTAACAAGATAGTAAAAACTTAGAGCAGCTCAATGATTTTTTTCATTTACTTAATTTAATTTTTGAGTTGCTTACCTGTAGTTTTGTGCATTGAAATATCCATGATCCATAGTATAGTTTTAAAATCCTTTTCTATTGGGTTTAAGTCCCTTACCCCTTATCGATGATGACCCCTGCATGCTTTAACTTGACAGCTAATTATATTTTGTCAGTTTTGTACATCATCTGCTTAAAATGCAATTCCTTAAATAAAACATCATGTTTCTCCCCCCAGCCCCTCCGTATCCTCTTTTCATATTGTTCACATTTGTGCTTTTCATTACGTATGACTTGTAAATTGTCACTTTTCTGCTTTTCTAGTCTCAGAAGGTGTTATATTACCAGAACACAATTACACAGGCCATTGCCTCTTTACGGTGTGTTGTGTGTCAGGGTACAGGTTGCACGGTCTTGGGTGAAGCCACAGCAGTTAGACTGTACTTCCATCAGCCCTGAAATGCTGGCTGTGACAGCTGTGCGTTATAGCCTTCACTTGCATCCACAGCATCAAAATACTTTTGGACCACTCAAAACAATAGTAGCCTTTTACTACGTTCCTACTGAAGATTTCTGATTTATAGTCGGGTTGCAAATCCATGTCTTGGACTTGTGCCTTCACCTAAACTCCACAAAGATCTGCCTGTTTAGCTGAAAAAAACCCGTGACTTAGTTTGTGTTGGCGCATGAGATTCAAGTGCCATCTCGGCTCGATAGCACCTGAAGAATAATGGCTGTTTGTGATAGTGTTTTAATCAGAGAGAGAACTTCCCCCAGGACGTGCATCTGACTCATTTTACAGAGAAACCTGTCAACAATGTGTGTCTGAGATGGCTCAAATGTTACCCTGGGATTAAACAGCCTATTGTACCTCAGGTACAAAGTACTCTCTGATGCTTTTATTTTTCTACATTTTTATAAGCACATTATCACAATAATGTGAACTGTTGCTCCCTGTTGTCAATTTTTAGGTTTGATGTGCTCTTCCAAAATAGTGGATGTTGGCAAATAAAGAGTGTGTGTGAGTAATTTTATAGCGTTCAGTATTTACACCCCTTGGTTTTTTCTACGGCAGGGAAGAAAGTGAGGTAGGGAAAGGGGGGCGGGGGGGGGGGGG
>VXBH01004765.1:579435-619918 GCA_013400035.1 Rynchops niger
TTTTTAATAAAGGGAATGATGGATATTTTAAGTAGCTGATTACTCAGACTTTTCAAAGCAACTCTACTTTGTGCTGCGTAGACATGACTGATATTATAAGCAAGCAGGTATCTAAATTTGCCTTGATGTCTTTTTGCAGACTTACTAAAACTGATCATAGAGTCACCAAGAGTAGGTTCAGTCTCATAGGAGCTTCTTGGTGCCATTCGGACTTTTCATAGGATTTACTTAGAGGATTGTATTGGTACTTTGGGTATTACTGCAGTTAAAATGTTTATCTGCTCAAAGATGAATAGCTCGGAGACAGCGTTCACTGAAGAAAGCTGTTCAGCTACAGTGAACAGAGCTGTAGCAGGTAACTCTCAGTCTTTTTTTTTTTTTTTTTTTTGGTGGAAAAATTTAATATGTTAAGATTATAATTATGAGGTGAATACAGAAGTGCCTTGCACCTCCTGTGTAACTGATCCTGTGATTCCTGATGGTTCCTTCAGGGTGTCCCTATAGGGGACACCTTGAGTCCACACTGTATGGTGTGGATCACAACACTCTCTCCAGGAGCCTGTAGTAACTAGTGTAACGTGCATTGGCTGGAATAAAGCTAGAGATGCTTTTTCATCCTGCCATAAGTCTTACAATAATTAAGATTTTATTTTCCTGTTGTGCAGTGGTGTTTTAAGCTCAGTTTCACTCCAAAATTAAATCCTGAGGTTTCCCCGTGCAGGGGCTGCGCCCAAATAGGCAGAGCCCTCCCTTTGCATCTGGGAGACTCAAACTGGAGAGGGGGCAGAGGCTGAAGGCTGGTTTTCTCCCACTTTTGAGGAATGACTAATTCCTGGGTACCTCATGATGCCTCTTCCAGGAGAAAGCAATAAAATAAAAGAGTGGTAGTATACGTGCAGCTGTAAAAGCCAGTGCTATCAGTAACTGCTCATTGGTTGCTTCTTTGTGAACGCTTCCTTTTCCGCACCATGCAAGGTCTGATGAGGTTTCAGCAGCCTGTTTTAACTGCGCAAGAACATAACATCAGCCATTCGGTAATAGCGTGTGGTCACTGGGCTGGTCCAGGGGAGTTCCTTCTTCCCCACGATCAAGGTGGAAGTTTTACTCCTTCCACCTTGAGTCAATGCTGTTGTTTTTCTGAGCTGGCTTGGAGCTTTTTAGTCTTATTAACTGGCTGAATAACATCTACTACAAAAACAAACCCTCCTTTTCTTCCTGTTTTAATCAGTTAAATGGGCTGTATAATTAAATGATGAGTTGGACTATGTGTATGTCAGAGTATTAAAGGTTGTCTGTGTAGAGGAACAAACCTGTATATTTGTATCGTGTTACTGGCTAAAATAAAGATTAAACTCTTGTAACTACAGAACTTTTGTGACTTCTCTAGCCCTAGAGAAAAAAATGAAACAGCCTCCTCAAAAATGAAGAGCCCCCTTCAAAACTTCTTCCAGAGTATGCGTGAGCGTTTTTTTGGTGATGCTTTAAGCTTGGACTTCACATCATTAATGCTGAATTTTAAAATATAATCGTTGTTTGCTCCATTAATTTTTACTAATGCTGAGATAAAAATGATTAATCAGGAGACTTAACATAATTAGTGCAGTGTGACATCTGACTACTTAAATATAAGTCTGTTAATGTAGGAAGCATAACTCTTCTTATGAAATGTTCTGGCTTGTGTCAGAATCTAAAATATTAGAATCATTTTACTGTTTAAATTGATACTGCAAATCTCAGTGCTGTGAAAACATTCATGGTCTACTACTAATGAAGATGTACAATACAGGAAATCTGAAATTACATCAAAATTTCAGATAATTTTTAAAATGTTCTGTTGATTTATGTTGCTGGGAAAAATGATTTTTATAAGTCGTCCTGATATATGGCATTGGGAAAACAAAGAGGAAATTTATTGCAGAGATCTGTTACGTTCAATCTTACTGAAAGATCATTCTGCTGGTATGTTTAGTAGCCTGTCATGGTTAAAAGAACTATGAGTAGCGTCAATGTGCAGAAAGGATATTTTAGTTTTCAAAAGCCTCTGGGGACTGCAGACACAATATACTTTTAAAGTACAAGGGATCAAAAAAAGATGACATTCAACTAAATTTGCTTATAAAGTCATAACCAATACCTGAAAAGGTGCTAGTGTGGAAAGGTTGGCTTGACTTACATTAAGTTGAGGGTAAAATTCCTGAAATATTCCTGCTTTTTATCTGCAAATACTGTTTCTGTGGTCAAGTGCCTGATCTTACCATGTAATACAGCAGCTGATTTGCAGCATATTTTATTAAGACATTAATTATAAAAGCTAGTGCTGGGAAAGGTCGTAGATTTCAAGGGGAGTGTGGGAGTAGTACTCATGGGCTGTAGATGAAACGGATTACATGTTACAGCAGGATCAATTCTAGACACAGTAGGAGTTCCAGGAAATTTAATCTTGGGTGGAAGACTCTAAATTGGTTTCCATGTAGTAGAAAAACTCCTGTGTTTTTCCATGAAGGCTGTATCTTTGTCGTTTCTTTGCTGCTGGGTTATAATGTGTTGCAGAAACAAAGCTTCCTCTATCTCCTCCAACAGGGCAAATGCAAATCTGCTCTGATCACCGCTCGAACAGCTGTTTGTAGGGGTGACACTACTTAACTCAGCATAGTGTTTACATCTCCTTAAAGACAGAATGTATAGGTGAATGACCACTTCGTAATGGTCATAATGCTGCCCTTTCATAGCAGTGAGGAAAGAAAAAAAATAGTGATAAACTAGTGAAAAGGCAAGATGTCAGCTACACCCTTGGGAAGAAGGAGAACAAAGGATGACTTGGATTTAGACGTAAGGCATTAGCCAGTTGTTGCACAAGTCAGACCAGTCTTTACATACTGGCAAGCCCCAAATTATACCCAGCCCAAGTCTTTACATTTAAATCTATTAGGAGCTGCCATAAATGTTTTGGATTGCATTGACAGGAGTCCTGGGCAGGAGGGTGGGCTGTTTGTTGTCTTTTTTTTTTTTCTCTTCCTTTAAAGAAAGGGGCATTGTTCAAAATTGGGCTTTCTCTTTTCAGTGTAGCTTGTCGCAAATTAGCAATTATGGTTTCTTCTGGCTTTGCACTGATTATGTTAACCTTCAGCAAATTAATTATCTTCTGGCTCATGACTGCACACACAACACTGTGTTAAATGGAATTACAGTAGAACCCTGCCAGTTCTTGTCGCTCCACTTCGTAACCCTTGTGGTAACATTCGTGAGGCTTAATAGTGAGGTGATGACACGAGCATTCAAACTGCAGCTTCCAGCTGGGTTAGTTGTAGGCAGAGCTGATGGAGGAGATTTCATTTTAAGGTGTACTTCTTAATGTGAAAACACATATAAAAAATAATTGCAAATTAAGACTAAGTGGCCAAGTTGTGTTTTATTAGATTATGGGTTTTTTTCTGCTTTATTGATGTTTTATTCTGTGTGTTGTTCTTTCAGTGCTCTATTAACTAGTATGCATTAGCAAGGCTGTCATAGACATACTGCAATTATGATTAATATTAGTAGAGTTTCTGTAAGTCCTTTAGCCAATTGCGGCTTAAAAGTGAGGCAGTAGAGTAGCTAATTTCAGTTCTTTGCAATATATATTAGACCCCTAAATTCTAATTTCAAGTTTTGACACAGGCTTCCTCTGTAGAATATTGCTGAGTAGGGCTGCCTTGGTTTCCCTGCTCTTCCTTTGAGCCCTTTGGGGATCGTTTTAAAATTGCTTTGAGAGAGCTTTTAGTAGCAGTTAATTCTACTGATTTCCAAAGTGACCATTTTCCATTGGTGACTGTGCAGTGTCTCAAGGGGTGCTGCAGAACTGCAAGTATTCTGCTGTAGTGAAACTGGATTTGTCATTAAGATGAGGGTTCAATCGTGTTTCTTCAGGCAAGTTAAATCCTTACTTTCATATCTCCCATCCATTACTCCTCGTGCAGTAAAACTACAGTAGGTTCTACTCTGAAGAAATGCTGATTATTAAGGGGGGGGGAAGGGTGCATGTGTTTTGCTGTTTGAATGGTTTGGTTTTTTTGGTGCAGAGCTTAGTGGAATATATTGATTTTACAAATAGTTTTACTCCACCTTTAGCTTTTTTTTTTTTTTTCCCTTCTCAATAGAGAAAAATTTCAATGAAGCCAAAATTTTCCCTTTTCTCTGTATAAGTCTTTACTTGAAAACACCCACAAAAATAGATACACTAAACTTGAAAATGCATTAAAGCTGTAAGAAAAATATCAGTGTCGTATAGCTCTTAACTTATGTCTGCTTGAGGGTAGTGTGTGGTAGAAGAGTACCAATGATGATAAAAAGTAAGTTGTTTTCAGGTGGTGAAGGTATCTGTTGAGAGTTAACCTGGAATGAGTGCTTGTGTTCATGGTGTGCAAGTTCTTTTCATCTTCTCCACAAATGTGCTCTCAGGTAAGGAAATAGAAAGTACTTGGTTTTACAAAACCAGTTCAGTAGTTCTGTCATATGGAAGATGATTTTTCTATAGCGAGGTTACTGCTGTGTGTATACAAGTGTCAGTGGTAAGAAAATGCCGCTTTCGAGGGAAATCTACCTAGTGGTAGATATCACACTACTCAGTCTAAACTCATACTGAATTAATAGAGTAAACTATTGACACCTGGGTTTGGGTAGGATCCATGAGTAGTAATCCGTGGTAAAGACAAAGGAGCTGCCGCTCATTTCCAGGCTTAGTGCTCTGCCAGGCGATATGGAGAGGAAGATTAAAACAATTGAAGGAACTGGGGGTTTTTTTCAGTCCCTGGGGAAAAAAAAATAGTCCAACGCACTTGATCAGATCTCCTGTTCCTGGCATTTTTACACTTTTCAGGGTGCAAGGAAACCACAGAATAGTTGAGGTTGGAAGGAACCTCTGAAGGTCATCTGGTCCACCCCTCCGGCTTGAGCAGGGCCACACAGCTGGTTGCCTAGGACTGTGTCCAGATGGCTTTTGGATATCTCCAAGGATGGAGACTCCACAACCTTCCTGGGTAACCTGTGCCAGTGCTTGGTCACCCTTACAGTGACAAAATGTTCTGTGACGTTCAATGAGAACTTCCAGTGTTTCATTTTATGCCCACTGCCACTGATCCTGTCACTGGACACTACTGAAAAGAGCCTGGCTCCATCCTCTTTGTACCCTCCATTCAGGGACTTCTGTCTGTTGATGAGAACCTCCTGAGCCTTCTCTTTGGGTTGAACACTCCCACTGATCGTCTTTCTGTTGGCTTCACGAAGAGCTGGAAGCCCACACGAGTCTTCCGAGCCAGGTCTGGCAGCGTGTCTGCTCTGACTTGCTTAGGTTCAGAAATGGAATTGGCTGGCTCCTGGCTGTGAGCATCACATAGCAGCTGGCATTTTGCTTGAGAGAGCACGTGTAAGGACTAAGATCTATGCAGGAGAATGGCTTGAATATTTGACAGGGAGGATTGTTTTTCAGGTTTTGAGGATGCTGACTGTATACCAGCTTTCAAAATGCAGATGAATTCTACCAATATTAAACCTTGGATCTTTATACTTTCACCAATGAAAACATTCTTGTCAACTCCTGACGTCCTAGGTATTTCAAGTCACCAAGTTATCCTGAAAAATCAAGGAGTTTTAAATAGAAAATATGTAAAAACTCCATCCTGTACTCTCCATGCCAGATAGTTACAGAAATCTAATTTTTAGAGTTACTTAATTTCATGGTTTTTTAAGTAATAAGCCAGAAATAGGGTACTTGAAGCTCCATTTCTAGTAAGTCCTTTAAATAAGATGCCTTTCATGCAGCACTTAGTAAATACCAGTAAGAATTCTTACCCAAGAGCATAACAGTGATGTGTTACAGGAGCCGTGTCCTCTGAGGCTGTTTGTTCAAATCCTCTTGTTTATTATTAGCTGGAACGCAGGGCTGTGGGCCGCGGAGCAGAACACTGCCATGGTGCCTGCATGACACTTCTTATTAACAAATGGCATCTTTGTTTGAATATCTGCAGCTCGTGTAACTAGAGGGGCCCTGCCTTGAAAAAGAAGGAGCACGTGTCAAGTGGCTCGGTTATGTGGAGCAAACGCTGCAAGTGGAGGAGGAGAACTTCCCCCATTCAGTTTTGATAAACTGATTTAGAACATGGTCTAGAAATAAAGAGATTTACTTCATGAAGACTAAAACAGAGTTTTACAAGGACTGGGCAGAAAACAACAATCTAAAGTCTGGTAAAATGCTGTTTTATTTTATGTACTGGTCTTTTATTGTTTATATCAGCTGATGTTTTACTTCTCTTATTTTGCGCTAGTGATAACTCTGAGTTTTAAATACTATTAAGGTAGATAATGATGTTTAATGGTGAGAGAAATGTAGGCCAGTTAACTTCTGGAAATACTATTTTTCCTCAGGAAGTGTTGCTATGTAAAAGGGATTACTTTTCTAACCATAACTATTTCACTTTTATGTTAATAGGTCTCTCTACATGAAGTGAAAAATAAAATATAATAATTGATGCTTTATCTTTTCTGTTCAGAGCAGGTTTAATATCTATATGTAGGTGTTTACCAGGATTTTTCCTTTTGAACATTGGCTACCCACCACAAAGTACTACTAAGTGTATGTCGAGGCTTTTATTTCATTGTTTGTGGGAATGGACTGGCAGGAAAATAAACAGCTTGGGTATTAAAGGGTCTTCCTGATATGACCAGAGACTTACAAAATGTTTTGTTTATTACTCTGATATGTGCTTTGAGATGTGTAGATGTGTAGCAGCTGGTGGTAGTGCCTGCAGACAGGAATTTGTGCCAGTGCAGCCCTTTGTGCAGTGGAATGTGTTATGTACAAACAAGCAAGAATTTGAGTGAAGTAATGGAAAACAAATCTTCTGTTCCAAGTCTTCTGGGGTTTTTAGACTGCTCCACAGCTGAGGAGGTACTGGTGATAGGTCAAAGCACCAACAAGGGAGAAATCTCCTTTTCAGAATCTGGGCTAAGATTACACAGGATGCTATTAGTACACTGACCCTCATCCAGACGGAAAGAGGCATTACTTAAATATATGGCATGTCTGTAAGAAGCAATTTATTACGCTGCTGATAGTAGATAAGCACTATAATGTACCTTGTACCTGCATACTCCTTTTAAGACACGTAAAGAATGTGCTTAGGATCTTGTAGTACTCACTTTGTGCTACCTTGAGGAGGGAGCTAGTGCTCGGCTGTTGTTACCTTTTCCAGGTGAGGTGCTATATCTTACTGGGCATTTTCAGGCTGTTTCAGGGAGAATCTCACTAGTGAGCTTGAATCACAGAACAACAGGGGTTGGAAGGGACCTCTGGAGATCATCTAGCCCAACCCCCTGCCAGAGCAGGGTCACCCAGAGCAGATGGCACAGGAACATGTCCAGGCGGGTTTGTAATGTCTCCAGAGACAGAGACTCCACCACCTCTCTGGGCAGCCTGTGCCAGGGCTCTGCCACCCTCAGGGCAAAGAAGTTCCTTCTCATGTTTAAATGGAACTTCCTATGTTCAAGTTTGTGCCCATTACCTCTTGTCCTGACCCCCAACCCTTGCCCCAAAGATCACTCCCATAAATTGTGTGACTAATTTTACATGGGCTAGAGATGCACACTCAGTGGATTGCAGGTGAAAATCACTTTTTAAAATGCTGGGCCTTACTGTTTTGCAGTTCTGTAGCTGAACAGGATTAGAAGCCATGCAGGATTAGGCAAATAGAGGTCAAACTACAGATACCTGGTAAACCTCAAAGAGCAGACACTTCTCTTCTTGTGGGAAAGACGAGCATTTTACTGTCTTCTGGCAATTCCCCGCTCAGCAGGATCTCAGTTCTGTCAGGCCATGCGATGAAAACCAGGTGTAACTACGGGCTGTTCATGTTACAGTCACCTCTCGCCAGGAGCAGACGAGCTGCTGCCAGGCTGTCACAGGCTGTTCAGCTGCTCCTTGGCCGCTGGAAACACAAAGGATGGTGCTGCCAGTTCCCTCTCGTTTGTTTTGAAGAACTGAGTTACTGCTGGGGCTGCAAGAAGGATCTTCAATATTTAGCTTGGTCATTTAAATTAATACAAAAATACATTATGACCAATTTAATTTCTTCCCTTTTTTGCCTTCCCCCCTCCTGCCCCTTAAAAACCTGTATTTTAGGTGGGTGATAGGAGGACTTTGGATTAAAGGTTCTCTGGTGCCTGTATATGGCTACATCTACAGCTACCATTTCTCCCTGGGAAACAGAAGGGAGAAGATGGCACGAAGGCAAGAGTAAGGCAGGATTATTTCTTTTTGAGCTGGATCAGATCTGTCACGCTGTAGCTTTGTATCAGTTCCTGGTTTCCTGCAAAAATTTGTATCCTTGAAAAAAGAATTTTATTACTAGGCAGAATTTCACTTTTACATCTGTTTGTAGGGTGTGTCCTTATTTTCTCTTTAATAGTGTTTATTTTTACTTGGATATATTGTTTTGCTGTTAAATACATCACTTAATGGCAGTTCGTTTATTCCAGTTAGTCTTATGTTCTTTATAGCGCAGAACACTACACATTTTTTCTTTGCATTATGCCTATTAATATTACTTGTTCTTCCTCACTTAAATTTACTGCAGTTGCCCTTCTTCCTTAGGATTGGAAGAATCTGGAATTCTGGAAAAGTAAACTGTTCTTCCCGAAATTCCTCGCAAGCTGCAAAATAGTTAGAATTGCAGCTGCCTAGTAGGATCTGGGAGTTTCCACTTAGTTTTTAAGTTTGTGTAAGAAGATTATTTGTTGTCAGCTTTAGGAATTTATTTTAATTTAGTGTGATGGTTTTTCAATTTTATATCAATTGACTGAACCGGACCGGGGTTTTGAAATTAGGAAAAAAAAAAAAAATTCCACCTTTAAAAATGTGGGGTTTTACTTTAAACATGATTACGATGCACATAGAGACCGCCTAATAGTGGATGGCAGGGTAACACCCAGAATTCATCTGTAAACTTGTTCCTAAGTAATGCTGGCAGCTCCAGATCATTTAATTTCCTCTCTCATAAAATAAATACTGGAGACTAGTTAGGTTGTCCTTAGGTAAGACCATCTTAATTTTTTGCCTGTGCCACTTTTATTTCTTACATACCATCACTGCTTTCTGTTCCTGACGAAACTGCATCTTTTTCAATTCTTTGATATTTGATGAGGTAGGGAGATACTCTATTAGAGTGACAAAGGAAGAAAGCTTGTACTGATGCTTGGCAATGCTTTCCTCTCGCTTTGTAGGGCTGATGGCAGTCCGCCGGTGTCTTAATTTATCAGGCCTGACTCTTTAGCAGTTTAAAATCACTCTGTTGCAAAATGAGACCAATTCTGGTCCCATCCTTAAGTATCCTTTTCAAAGTTTATGTCCAGCAGTTTACTAGTCGTCTCAGCAGCACTGACAAGTGAAATACTCTGATTTCCAAGTGTAGCAGAAAAGCAGTAATCTGGTTCTTTGTCAGTCCTTTTTCACATCATCACAGATTGGGATTTACTGTTTGATTTTCTGACTGTGATGATGCTTCAGTTCCTTTGAATGCTGCTTTCAAAACTTCAAAACTTGTAATATTTGTAAATACATAAAACAGGTCAGTGTGATTAGGGTAAAATACACTCTAATGGGGGGTGTTTTGTGTATCAGGCCAACTGTTCAGAAAATTTTGTTCCTGACCTATTTTTTTGTGTGTGTCTGATTTACCTTCTTCAAAACCTAGATGTGTGACACTGCTGCTTGGCAGGGTTTTAAGCACGCTCCCTGTACCTTGTAAACCTGACCAGGTTTTGGGGGGACTTATGTTCGCTGTTTAGTATGCTGTGGTTGGCAGATTTCATCATCATTGATTATATGTTGTTGTTTGGGGGTTTTTTTTAGGTCGTTGATATATTTCCTCAGTTTTTAGTCAAAATCGGTTCTCTGTACTAGTTAACTGGCTATATATTAATGTCAACCTCATCGGAGATTGTGTTGTTTCTGGTATAAAGCGGTGTCGACCATCTGTAATGCTAACTTTTAATTAGAAAATGTAATTATACTACTTTTTTCACATCTTTAACTGCTTTCAGTGAGATAAGGCTTACTGAATAAAACTGTTAAGACTTTAGAATACCAGACGCTTGTCTTTAGTTTTGTAGTGATGTATTTTTGTGCCTAGGAAGATATTTCATGAAGAATTTGCTATATTTAGCTTTTACTTTATCAGAAATCGTTGTGTAATTTCTAACTTGGAGATACTTAAATAATTCCTCTTATAAGAAAAATCGTATTTTATGCTTATTTCCTGAAATATAACCTCTTGTCCCCTTCTCAAGCTGTTTTCTGAGTTTTTGGTATGGATGGATTAACGTAACATTAAACTATCTCAGTGCAGCTAGAAGGTTAAGATGATTCTGGCAGGAAGTGAAGAGGATTACTTTAAAGGCAATGAATATGATAATTTCCACACTAAGTGTAATTGAATTGTCATGAGGCACAGAACGTGCCAAACTTTGATTCACATGTTGCGTATGCAGAGGAAAGGAAGGTAAGCCATGGCCACCTTTTCAGTGTAAATTGGGATCAGTTTCTAGTGCAAATACAGTTTTGCATTGTTTTAAGAAAACATTTAAACTTTGTTTCAGCTGCTGCCATTTATTCCATCTGTGGTGTTGAAGAGTTGTGCCTGTCCTTCTGAGTATATTTTTAAATACCAGTAGTAATCTATTTTTTAATTATGTTAATAAAAAATGCATTGACTATTTACTACTACAGTGTATTGAGTACTATGTATTACAGTATTGATAGTACTTATTATTCAGTCACACTTTCTCTAATCTAATCTCTCTCTTGCTGGGAAAATGTGAAAGGATTTTTCCCCCATTTCTTGAAGCCCAGCCGCGGTTGTACTTTAAACAGGTCAGCTTTTCCCCCCCAACTGTCTGTTGGAGAAGCGAAGATTAGGATTGCTCAGTACTTGAATTCTCTGAAGGAATGTTGGCTTTGAAGCGAGCATAATGTTTACTTTTTAAAAACGTATAATTGACCTTCTGTAAAGACTTACTGTAAGCACAGATCTCTCTGTGTCTTACAAAAGAAAGTACAATTTAATTTTGGTTATGGTTAGTTTTTCTCACTTTGAAAGTAATGCTAAGCTTCATGTACTACTTTGTCAGTGTAGATTTGGTAGCTTTAGTGGACGTTGTCAGTTTAGGAGGCATAGTATGTCAACTAGTAAAGGGTAAAAACCGGATTGTTATAATTGTGTTGTGGAATAAATAGTCCTTGAATGCACTCAAAGTCGCGCAGAGTTCAGTCTGTGCCCTTGTGTGGTGAAAGTGCTGGGTAAGGGTTCTAGAAGGGCGCTGTGGTTGGCCTGTAAGAGTTGTGTCTTGGTCAGCATTCACATAAGTAACTGAGGTAACAGACTCTTGCGATCGCTACAAAACTACGTCAGAGACAAATGAACTGGAAACCAAACTGCTTTGCGTCTTGCAGTCCTCTTTAAGCTTAGGAATAAAGGTGGATCCAGCACCTGAAGGAGCAGGAGGAATAGGACAGGGCTTGGACAACACCAAAGACTGGGCAATATGAAATGAGCCTACTTCCTTCTTGCCTTACAGGGAGGAAATTCTTTATCAGTGTTGTGGCACAGAGATGCATAGCTTCCTAGTATAGCAGATATAATTCTGAATGTTTTGTTTTGGTGTTTTTTTTTTTTTTCCCTCCCTCAAATAATTGTGTAAATTATGCTGGGTCTGGTGCACGCTGGAAAAAATGACAAAGCTCAATGTCCTCACTAGTAAACGGGAGTAATACGATTGGCACAATGATGGTGACAAGCAGAAAGCGGTCAGAATAAGGAGAACAAAGTGTAACAGCTGGAGATCATAAGTAAAAACTTTAAAGAAGCAGTCAGACTTCCCATCAGGGCAAGTTTGGTACAAGCTTCGCTGTTGCCTGAATGCTGGTCCTTGTGTCCGTGACAGGACACTGAGGTTCTCTCTGCGTTACCCTAAAGAAACTTAAAATGAAAACACGCAGAGACCATGCTAAATCTCTAGCAGGTGCCTTAGAAGGCTACCTTGGCACAACTTCTTGCCTAAATATCTGAGAAATATTTAGGTAAATTTTATTAAAGAAAAACTGAGCTTGAACAAATAAATGTGGTGTTAATGTCATATGATAGAAAACTGTAATACATGATCTGTTTTTTTTATTTAGTGGCCCAGATGGTTCATTATGTTACCATGAACTAAATAGGGAAGAAAAACCACATGCCTAGAGTTATTTTTGTAATGGTGTGTGCTTGAAAACTATTTCAGACCTTTTCAAAGCTTTGCTTTATTTAGAGTCCATTGCTTTTTAATAATCGAAACAAATCAACTCTTGAATCTTTCACAAACTTATAACTGATTAAAACTGATTTACCTCATTGGTTTGAAATCATAATCACATTTGGGATATCGAAGTGCACTAAGCTGTTGAATATTCAAAGCAGCATCTTTCTTACTTTTCCTTTCACGGTGCCCTGTTTACGTTTCTGTCCATCTCCTAGAGGTGGTTTCTGCTAAGGGAACAGTGCCAAGGACCCTAATTCAGTTATGTGTGCAGTCTGCTTCGCCATCTCTCCATCAAACTCGATTTATCTAAACTTTACTGCTGTAGTAAACTCTGCTGATGTCCAGTGCTTACCCACGCATCCGTTTTGTCTTGCGTTGTCAGCCTTCCTGTTGTCATATCCTCGTGCTTATTCCAGCTCTGGTTTGCCAAAGCTGCAGTTCTGGTACTAACAATTTCTCTCCCTGGTTTCTGAGAAAAAAGTCTTGGGCAATTTCTCAGATGAAGTCGTGCAGTATTTCTTCAGAATTCATCAGGATTCTAATCCCTCTCTACAAATCCTGTAAATAGTTCACACTTTTGTTTTAAACCTGTAGTGTATGTTTAGGCTTTTTTTGACTATGTGACTGTTTGTGGAATTAGCAAATAGTAGCTTTTACTAACTCTCTTCAGTCTTTCAGTTAGTGGGTTGAGGGGTATTATTTTTTTAACTTTATTTAGTATCTGCTTTGGTGGAAAATTGTGAACATTCTACACTCTGCAGTTAGGATATCATCCAATAATTGTATTTTACCTTGAACAGTATTCAAGACATGCGCAAAGCTCGTATTTTGCTTTAATACAACTGTTTTGGCGTTCCTCCATTCAAGTAGTTCTCTGAAGTCAAAGTTTATTTTCCAAGTATTTCGCTGCAGTTCTTTGTTTGCAAGGGAGAGAATCTGAACACATTACTTTAATTCTCTACAGGTGCAGATGCCGAGCAGGATGCTGCTATCAAACTTGCCCAAGAGCGAGCAGAGATAGTTGCCAAGTATGACAGAGTAAGTGAACTTGATAATAATTTTAAAGACACTTTATAATTAATCTTAGTAATATGTCTGTTTAAAAAAAAATGAATCACAGTTACAGCTAACTTTTTGTTTCAAATACTCTCTGTACTACTAATCTGCTGGTTTCATGATACACTGGCCTCTGGGTGAATTAAATTCTCCCTACACGAGGGATATTCTGGATAATGACTCACTCAACTAATTTTTCAGGTGCATGGCAAGTTGCTTTGGGACTAATTTAAGGTAGTGTAATGTCTTAAGTAATGAAACTAGGGTGTTTCAGGAGGTCCATTATATCTATAATATAGGAACTCTTATTTGACTTTTTATTTAATTTTTGGTTATGGTAATACAAATGTTTAACTCATTACAGAGAACTTAAAGATGGGCGAACTGCATTGTTTGTCAGATTGTGTGAGGAACTGAAAAAATACACTAGTCGTACCTTTTTTTTTTCCTTGAACTGCTTGTCAAGTAAAATCCTGGCACAGAGTATGCTTAGAATGCCTACGCTGTATTTACATATTCTTGTAACAATTATGGATTTTATAAGTGTCGTTGGAGTACTGGGCAGTAGACTAGTTTGTAGAGTTCATGAAATGTTTTACATGCTAGACTTAGTGGTGGTTTACACAGTGGGCACTTACGTGAGTGGCTGTGTTTTTTTTAATAAGGAAAAAACCAGGCGCGTGGTTTGTGTTCTGAGTGGTGATCTCTCTTCACACCCAGTAACCTGCGCATAGCCCATATCAGAAGAACATATAGCTGAAATATACTTAAGTTTCTGCAAGTCTTATGAAAATTGGCAACTGGAGTAGAAGAGGAGAACACGAACGAGTGCTTCATTAAGGGAAAACTCAGTGCTGCGTTCTGTTTGACCACTGCTGGAAGTCAGCATGGATGTGAGACTTGAGAGTGTCCGCAGCACGTGCTGTTGCCAGGTGATGGTTCAGGAAAGATGGACTATGGAAATAAAACAAGCGGAGGCCACTGAGTGGGAACCTTGATGGACTGTTGAGGAGATTAACAACAGCTGTGAGACTGTGACGAATCTGTGGTTGAAATCAGTGGTTGAAATTTATTCTGGGTGTAGCAGTGACCAAAAGAGGTTTCCTGTGATGAAAATATTGATTGTAGGGGTTGGAAGAGGTGTGCTTCCCTCCTTTTCCTTGGTTGGTCAGTTTAGAACTAGTGTTCTCCTCCCCCTCCTCTACCCTGCTGCCAGTGTGTCCCAGAGATTATGCTTTGAGTGGTTGAATCCTGTCTTCTGTGTCTTAGCTTATTGTGTCATACAACTTAATTTGGCTATTTTTCTTTCCTTCCCTTTAGGGACGGGAGGGTGCGCAGATTGAACCGTGGGAAGATGCTGACTATCGTCTTTACAAAGTCACAGATAGATTTGGGTTTCTACAGTAAGTAGCAAGCTTGAAAAGAAAATAGTATTAAGACTTTACTACTATTACTACTAATGCATGTTACTGTATTATAATATAATGTTATTGTGTATTACCTATTTGGTGGAAGTAGTATTACGCCTTTTGATAGATCTGGAAACTGCAGTGTAGGTTTTAGGTAATCTTTTACTGTGTTTTTCAATTCCATTCCTAGCTTTTTTAGTTCTGTAACTTGATTCTGTGTAGGGAGTGAAATATTTTTGAGTATTTTATTTGGGAATGAAAATCGATAGTCTACAAAAAAGCTATTTCAAGCTCAATTAAATTGCAGATAAATTTTGGTTTTAAGTAATTGTGTTATATATAAACAAACTTGAAGATCTTGGAAGGATTTAAAAAAAATTATTATAATGATCTTTAAAAAAACACAACATACTTAAGGTTACATCCCAATCCTTCAAAGATAAATCTCATTTAATTTCATATATTGAGTAGCCTTACTGAAGTCTCTGCTGATCTGGGACCTAATGTTGCATCATAAAGTCAAGCCAGAAAATACCAGAATCCAGTCAGGTACCTCCTTTGTAACAATCTGTGTCTTTTGGGCAAATTAAGATGAGAGTATGAAATTGTATTAGGACTTTTGTGGTTGGCAGATGGAAATACCCAACTTACGGGAAACTGAACAGAGGCGGACTTGCTGCTTTTGATAATATCCAGTCAAGACTCTCTGCCATTATTGATGTTTGGCATTTATGTAATAACTATGTACTTTTACAGTATTACAGGGGTTGTGGGGTGTTTTGGTTCTGGGGGCATTTCCCCTTCCCCCTCTTTCTTCTAATTTGTAACGCCATTGGTTTTATAAGCTGTCAGTTAAAACAATTGTCTTTACCTGTAGGCTGTCTTTGCTTCATCAGGGTGAGTTAATCTGGTGTATGACCTCCAAACAGCTCTATTTTACACAGAGTGGTCTTTGTGTTGGTAAACTACAGCTGCAAGAGCACGTGTCTGGTTTTGTAGCTGCAGTTGTAGGCATTCTTAATGGAGAATGTAGGTCAGAATTATTTCTGGTGCAAAAGCAATTGAAGCCGCTGCTAAGTTCACCACTGACTTCAATGGGAATTGAATCATGCCCCTTTAGATTTGCAGGTGCATTATTGATTTTGGTATCCTTATGAACTCCTGAACTTTTCCTGTTACTTGTATTGTGATATTTGCCTTTTTATACATTAGGCATGGAAGAATATTATTCATGTCTGCTGCAGTTGCTGCTGCAGTTGCTTTTCAGGAGTCTTTTATGGCTCCAATGCCACAGTATATTTGAGGTGTAGTTATGGAGGCGATGCTTGGCAAACCACCACGTGCCGGTTTCTGTATTGCTGTAGCTGTAACTTAAAACTGCTGTGGGTATCCTCACATCACGCTGCACTCCTCCTTGTGGTGTGGTAGGGTAGATGGACCTTAGTCATTAGACCATACTTCCTTTCTAGTAACGTCTTTAGTCACCAGTGCAAAGTCTATGAGTTTCATTCTCATTCATTTCAGAGTCTATGAGAGTTCATTCTCTGCATAGTCAACTTCAAGGGATGAAATCGGAAAGATTTGTAACACACGAGCACTGCACAAATTGACAATGTATATAGATACTTTGTCTCTTCACTAATTGTGTGATACTTGTTGCTTACATGCTAATGATGTCTCGCTGTAAGGCAGATTTCACCTGAGAGTGCCATCAAGGCTGCTTTATGATTCTTTAAAGAAAATTCATTCCAAATGACACTTATATTTTCCTGAGAAATAAAATCTTGCCTAATAGGAGAAGTATAATTAGGGTAAGCACATCAACTGCCTTTCCCTGAAAGGGCAATTTATATTGCACTGTAGATTTTAACTATGGTCTGCAATACTGAGCCTGTGCAATGTGCTGTTTCTGAAAGGAACTCCTATTCCTACAAGGATTTGAAACTAAGCAGTATGTACCAAAAGCTTCAAACAGTTGCCTTAATGGTTTTCCTCCATAAAACCCGCAAGACGCATAGTTCCCTGGGACCCGTCTATCAGGTGTTCACAGCATGAATTAACAGACCAGGCCAATGCACATTGAAAACTGAAAGTCTGCAGACAGTATCAAACTTAATTTTGATCTCTAATTGAGATCTGCAATGAATTGTAATCTTGTTTACTCTGGCATCTTAAAATACTAAGTAGCTGAAAAATGTCTTTTGTATCAGAAGGCTGCTGGATGTGGGGAACCTGATGGAAAACTAGAGTTTGTTTGCTCAAGTACAAATAGGCCTTGGTTACTATTGGTAGCTCGTAAACTTCTCTTTCTCCTTGTCTATGTCCTATCTGCTGCTTTCCTTGGTTCCGCGAAGGTGAATTCAAGTTCAGCTGATTGCTGATAGGACAGAAAAGATAAATTTGATGGGATGCAGCACTCAAGCTGCCTGTGTAACTTGCCACCAAGAAGAAGATGAAAGAAAGTAATGGCTAGAGACTTTTCAAGAGTAGCTTCAGTCTAGATCTATGATTCTACTGGTGTCTCAGTGTCCTTATTTGTGTGTCAAAATGGGAATTGGTAAACTTGGAGAACCTGAAGACACTTACACTTCTATTGTCTTCCTGCCATACCAGTAGAAGTGGGTAAAACTGTTTTTACCAAGTAGCAGAGGGAAGGTGCCTTTTTATGTAACAGTGTAGAAATTGCTAGTGATGGGAAACAGATATGACATTTCCCTTCAGGTGAGATATCTCACCTTAAGGCTAACATTCATTTAAGACCCACAGTTGAAATATCTGTTGGGCAGCTTTAGTTGATTCTAATTGTTGTTGTAGTATTTATTGTTCACAATAGTTAGGACTATCTTTACCTAGCACTGTCTTGAATTTTTAATAGTTGCTGCCTTAAGAACACAATTCAGTTTGGTTGCTGTAGGAGTGTTTTTATTTTGCAATTCTGTAAATGAATGTGGAAGTTCTAGTTGACTTTGGATATTAAAAGGAAATTGATGTGGACAGGTGATTAAAATAGCTATTTAAAACAAAAAAGCTGAGTTCATACCTAATGAATTTAGGGAACAAGAAAGTAAGTTCAGTCATAAGTACCAAAGCATTATCATAATGAGACTTGTTTGAAATGAATAAAGAAAAGTTTTAGATGGAAGCTGGATTTGAGAAGGTGGTTTCCAGCAAACCACGCCAAGCTGGGAAATAACCCCATGGGCAGCTGAAGGGGTTTGTCGCTTGAGATGTTTAAGACCAGACTGTACAAAACAATGCACCTACGAGAGGTGTTGTCGGTGGGACTGTCTCATCTGTAATGGGTATATTTTCATTAGAGCAGCTTATAAATTGTATATGCACGAACCAGAAAGAGTTAAAATCTCATTACTGGCTAAAATGTAGAAAACGGCCTTACTGTTGTGGCGAGGCTGTAAAGAGGGGTGGTCATTGTGGTTTATTTAAGCCATATGGTATTGCTGGCAAAATAGTCTCAACTTGGAGGTTTTTTTACATAATTTAATTTATTGCCAAACAACAATATTCTGATTGCTGATTTGGGGTGGCGCGGCAAAACATAAAACTTTAATGAACACCTAGGGGAAACATCTCTCTCACTTCTGTTGCCAGGACCAAATTCCCTTGTTCTTTGCCATGGGTTGCCCTTGGCTTATCCCAGTTCCTTTGGTGAGGCAACAGGCAGTGCAGGAGGTCGGGGTCCGGTGTGCAATGGTTTCTTTCTGCCTTTCCTGGTTTCTTAACTTGTTTTCATCTACAGCTCGTTACATCTTACTCATTTTCTGCTGCCCCAGCATGGGTCACCTGCAACCTGCAGTCCTCTTAGAGACATCCCTTCCTTGGAGTGACGTGCCTCCTTCTGAGAGGACATCTCCAGCCATATCCCCAACAACATCTCCTTCCATGTGTCTCTTCTGCTTGTCCCCCCATCTCTTCTATTTCTCCTGCCTCTAGCAGTGCTTTAAAAGCGCTTTTAAAAATAAGCTTTTAGTAGAGGCATCGTGGGTTTCTCCAACTGATTGAAGTTTTGGCACACGATGGCTTGGTTACAGCATTTTCAGAGCTGGCTGGAGTAACCATGACTGGAATGGGGCAGATTATGGCTCCCTCCCGTGCATGTCACCCCTGCAGCCTCCGGCTACTGAAACCCTGCCAGTTCTGCCCAATACATGTGGTGATGAGACCCACCACCCTGGGTAAGGAGTCCAGCACTGGAAATTTACTGGTACAAAGGAGGCAACTGAGATGTTGGCCAAGGGAGTCAGTGTTTCTGGACATGTTGGTACTAGAACTCTGTAAACGTGACCACAGTTCCTGGATTCTCTGTTGTACAACCTGAATATGTGTTTGCTTCCTTCTGTAAGGTTGAGGATGTATTTGGAGACAAATGCTTTCAGTGCACTGCTTTCCAAGGGAAAAAAGGCCGTTTCGGAGTCCAGAGGTCTCAAATGACTCTGAGGACACAGATCAGTTCTGGGAGAGCTATGCTTCGGATGCTGATGTGCCTTCTCATAGCTGAGAAGGTGCTGCACGTGTGCCACCTGGACCCAGCTGGTAGCTCTTCATACTTTCCGGTGTAGTATTTCCAGCCGTGCTATGTTAATTTCAATTTGCAAAGCAATACCAGAAAGGTGAAGTAGTATTGGTTCATCTCGATACCTTGTCATACAATATTAATATCATTAGCATTGTTCTTCTTAATATAGACTTGTTTCTGTCAAGTACTGTTGATCTTCCCCAATATCACCTGGTATATATGGAGTAGTGCCTATTAAAACTTCACTCTTCACCTACATAATCTTATCATCATAAAAATATGTTTTAAAAAAACCAGGCTGCAACATGCCTACCCAAAAAACTTCAGGCATGGTCCTTATTCTGTAAATTTTCCAGTAAAATTCCTGCTGGACTCCTGATTTCACATTATAGTGTGGGAATACTGAACAGTAGGGCTGATGTGAAAAATACCATTCATTTTTAAAAGGAACATTTTTTCCTCCAGGAAATCTAGCCACCAGAGTTTATATATACAGTCTACCAGTGTTTTGATAAGATCAAATATTCTTTTCTAGAAAATGTATGCTTGAAACTGTATCTGATGGATAGTTTGTTCCATAGCTGTAGCTGATCGAATTCTAGCAGACCATCTCCAGGGACCGTGATAGTGCTCAGATAAGCCTTAGTCTATAATATATGACATTTTCAATCAAGTATTTTGGGAATGGGAGAAATGCCTCAGATGTCCTCACAGATAGTCATAACAAAAACTGTTTCAGCTGTTCTTGGAAATGAAAAAGATGGAATGTGCTTGGTATTCATAAAAAATTAGGGGGGTTTTGGTGTTTTTTTTTCCTTTTTTCTCCCCCCTCCCCTTCTTGGATACACTGTGTCTTTTTCATCAATTTTGTGTCAAGCTACCTCATTTATTTTTCTTCAGATTCAATCAAAAGTTCTCTTTTCATGCTCAGAATACACACACACACACAAAAAAAACCCCCACCAGAATGTTGCAATTAAAAAAAAAAAAACCAAACCAAAAACAAAAACCCCAAACCACAAAAAACCCAACCAACCACCCAAAAACCAAGTGGGAAAAAAAAAAATAAAACCCTTGCCCCAGAAAACTAAACTGCGAACACCCTGCACCCCACAAAAACTGCAGTTCCTTTCTGTCTTATCTTGGAGCCTGGCTAAATTTGAAAGTAAGTGTTCTTAATCTTTGTGCTGTGGACTGTTCTTTCATAGAAACTTTACTTTGTAGATACTTCTATTTGCAGTTTTTCTAGCAGCGGTCAATGATAGGGGAATAACTTCAGGGAAAAAAAAAAACTAAAGCAATTTCTGAGTGTCTCGAAGCTCATAGCAGGCATTCCAGCAATGCCTTGGGATCTGGGATTTCCCCCTTCCCCCTCCTTGAATTCTTTTGTTGATTTGTTACTGCTTTGGGATGGTTAAAAAAAGTGACTAGAATTAGTATGTTAATCCTTGGGTGGTGGCAAGTCCTCTACTACTCCTAGGAACACTTAAAAAAAAAAAAAATTCCTTTATTTTTTAACCCTACAATTTAAATAATAATATCTATATTACTTTGTCTATTTAGAAGTGGCAATTATACGAATTATTTTTATAGTTAAAAAATTATTAGAGGTCTGAAAGCAACAAATCCAAATCGTAGTCAATGCTTTGTAAATAAATAAGAATTTAAGCTTTAACTGAAGATCACTGAACCACATATTTAAACATATATTTTTGTGAATCTACCCTTGTATTTATTTTTTCCAAAACTCTCCATCTAGCTACAAGGACAAAAGAACTTTATTCCTTCCTCCCTGCCCCATATAATCTTAAGGTTGAATGGTCACAAGAGCATCGGCTGATTGGGATTTGCAAACAGCCTAAACTTTGTTCGTGCTCCTAAAGTAAGGTAGAAGCTGAAAGCAGCATTTTGCAACTCTAGAGGTCAACACCAATTTCATGTTTAAAGAGCGGGTCCTCTTCTGGGCCTTCCAGCGCCAGGCCAAAAGTCAGAGAGCAGGATAAGGCCTCAGTGTCTCCCTGCGATGGCACAGAAAACTAAAATTTGAGCAAATCCAAACAGATAGAAGGCATCTTCCTTTGCCTAGGTCTCCACACCGATATGCCCCTCGTCAATATACTGCCAGGTTCTGCGCTTCTTTGTGCTGAACTCTCTAATTCATTGAACGAAATTTCCTCTTGAGCATCAGATGTCAGCCGGGATCATTTGTTTGGTACCCATTAGAACCAGTCATTTCGGTCCTTTACCAGATAATGACTGAGCAAAAAGTATTAGGGAAACAAAATAATAAAAATCCGTACCTTTACTTTTTAGCTCGCAATTAGGATTTATATTATCTGGTCTTTTATTAGCAGTATGTGAGAGTATATTCTCATTTGATTCTTTTATTTATCTCTCTCTGTATGTATCTATTGCCCAGCTGTGAGGGAGGCATTCCGTTTTCTTTTATAGGAAAACTTTTTAAGACTACAGTTGTGCCTTTCTAAGTAAGAAGAAAATAACATTGCTTTTTGAAATTCAGGGCAGGTACAGCTCAAGGTGAAATTTTACTACTCTACATTGGGAAACTTAGATTATTACTAATATACGTTGACTGATAAATTGTGGAAAGCATTGTAATTATTCAGGTCTTAATAGATACAAAGGAGAAATAACAGAAGAAACTACAGTTTATTTCCTGGAAGTTTTTAAGAACTTTTTTCTTTCCAGCCTTCCTTGATGAATGTCATCAACTGAATTGTCCTGTTAACTTTCGATAATGAGCTGTGAAAATGAGAAGCTGCCCTGATATCACTTAGGAAAAAAAACCGCAGCAGTTATTTTAAAGACTTCTATTTCTCCAACCCCCACAACATGAATTCTTTTCAGGTCTTGTTATTATCAAGGTCTGTGTTAACTTGCATTAATAAATATTATCTTATAGCAATAACCAATATTTTGGTTTTGACCAGGTTTTGTGGTCAAACTTGGATGATTCTGCTTAAACATGTTTTTCTTTTACTACCTGTTCAATAAATGGAAACTGGGGGATGTATGTGCACTGTGGGATCAGCATAGTGAGGTTAGGTTGGTTTTTTTTTTTTTTTTACTAGTAAAGGAAAAGATGTACAATGGAAGTACTAATGGTACAAAATACAGACGTGTGTTGTTTTTCCCCGCCCTACGTTCATGAAGCTCTCTTAAAACTTTGGGTTAGATTCTCGTACTACTCTTACAGTAGCTCAGCGCTGATTTTGATGGAATTGTACCAGTTTACAGCAGCTGAGAATCTGACTCTTATTCCTTATCCCACGAGTCTTACTAAAGCAGTGAACATGCTTTTACAATGGTTTGCTAATGCTGGAGATTATTGCATTGCCAGAGGCGCTTTTCAAATAGCAGTTTGTTATTCTTTCTTTTGCTGAGATAGAAGCCTACCTGTTCTTCTGCACCAAACTTTACTCTTTAAAAAAAAAAAAATGTATTGCATTTTTATTAGCTCTGTAATGCATTTCTGCAGCATGCTGCAAAAGTGAGCTGGGGGAGCAAAGAAACGGAGAACTCAATCAAGAATTGTGATATACTCCATTAGATGTCTCCAAATGAAACTATTGATTTTATTTTTTTTTTTCTCCAGTATCATTATTTTGCCCCTAACTTTTTAATAGGGAATAATATGGTGAGCACTAGTTATCCTCTCTCTCATTCTGTTTCTTGGTAATTTATACATAGACTTGCTGAAAAACAATCCTTGTCTCGAAAATATTCTTCGTACATTCCTTAGCACTTTCTACAACCTGCCTGTTGAACCACACGTCCAAGAACAATAGCTCTTACACAACTAATCCTGCTGTTTTGAGCAGGTACAGGGGTGAAATCTCTCCAGATAAGAGATGGAAGGACTGGTCTCTGAATGTTCTTGGCAGCAAAAACAGTTACGCCAAGATGCCAAAAGATTTGGGCAATAGAAATTAAAGAAAGGAGCAGGGTGGCTGTAATTCGGTAATAATCAAAGCAATGTTCAAAAAATAGGGATTTTTATATAATTTCAATTTCAAATTTTAATAGAAAAGCCTGCACATCAAAGCTTAAGCAAAAAGTGCTAAGGCTGCAAGGAGGGTTGCAAAGTTATTGTTCATAGTGACACACAACCACTACCCTTGATTTTGTAGGCACAGTAAGCATTGCCAAACACGTTAAGTGATAAGATGTGCTAAAACAGCAATGAAATTATTCTTAACAGTTCAATTGTAAATATAAATCTTCCGGCATTTTATGTATTGTGGTCGTTCGTTAGGGACTTGCTGTCATTTTCCTCTCCCCCTCTTTTTTCCGTGGCTCTGTGAGACAGGGTCAGACCTACTTGTCAGGCAAGTGGCTTAGCTCTCCCCTCCCTCGGGAGGAGAGTGGGCTAAGTTCAGCCTCTTTCAGCTGCCAAAGACAGATCTTTATTTAAAAAAATAAAATAAAATTCACGTCTCGGATGTTGGAGAAGAGTTGTGTTTCTCTTAATTCCTTTTTTTACTGAATATATGAATATGCCTGATATTGACTGTGTAGAATTTTTCATTATAAAGATTTACTATGAAAACGCCACTGTGGTCTTGCATTGCATGCGATGGATTCTGCCTTCTAATACGCGATACACTTCCCTGGACTGATTTTGCCCTGAAGTATTCATTGCTAATCAATGTACTGAGGAACTGCTGTTAAAAAAAAAAAAACAACCAAAACAAAAAAAAAACAACAACAAAAAAAACCACCACAACAAAAAAAACTCACAAATTTCAGCTCTATTTAATGTTCCTTCCTTTTGCCCTAATGCACACTGAGGATATTATTATTTTTATTTAAGGAGAGAAATGGAAGTTTTCTTGGGTTAGTAATTGAGGTTCAGAATGCTTTTTTAAGATCTGCCTTCCTAGCATTAGACAAAACCATTTTTCATGCATGCGTTCACAGGGAACTACTTCTAAAAGGATATTTTAATTGCATTTCTGTGTGACAAAACCTGGTTTGAAACCACAGCAATGATAGATACATAATAAACTTTAATGAAGAGGTTTTACAAATTTTACTGTTTATCAGTTACAGAATTCCTGATGAGTTAAAATGAATCTCCGCTTAATATGCAGTTGTGAAGTGATGGGGCTAAGTTTGAGACAGACATTTCAGAGACGGCTGTAAATAGGCAATTTTATTTAAACATCACTGACAGTGGAAGAGTACATTGGATTTGCTGTAAATTTTACTTGGTCGTATTCAGTTCTGACTCTTTCAGTTTATAACTCTGCTTCCATGATGGATTTTGATCTTTGCATTTCTCTCCAGTTATGGTGGTGATTGCGATGTAATCCTTTTCTTTGCATTGATGCATTTGAACTTATTTCTAAAAGCGTGAGATGTGTATGGCAATTTGCAGTAATTGCTTCCTTAACTTGATGTCTTATTTTGCAATAGCACGTGGTCGGAAATGTTGCTTTAGAATGTGTTTTGGCTGCTATGAGGAACTTTTCAATGCTTCTACTGTTCTCTTTTCCTCATACTTGCTGTTTAAACAAGTCTTTTTTGCCAAACTGATGGCAAAAGTGGTCATTTATTCAAAAGCTGTGCCATGAAAATTGTCTAAACCAGACCTAGCAGAAGGGAGAGGAACCAGACTTTCTCTCCCAGATGATCACAATCATATAGGATCTTGCAGTATTTGCACACCACTTGGTTCTTGGTGGTAGAACTTCACCAGGAGAAAGAGGAAGTGCCTTATTTCTGGTTCTGATGAGGTCGTTGTCCGAGACAGGCTTGCTTTAGAACCTCATAAAGCTAAGGGGAAGCTATTTGAACCCAGAATCAACTCATTTTATGCAAGGGTTGAAGTCACCTGTTTGAAGAATCACAGAATCTTCAGAGTTGGAAGGGACCTCTAGAGATCATCTAGTCCAACTCCCCTGCCAAAGCAGGATTGCCCAGAGCACATCACCCAGGACTGCGTCCAGGCGAGTCTTGAAGATCTCCAGAGAAGGGGACTCCACAACCTCCCTGGGCAGCCTGTTCCAGTGCTCTGTCACCCTCACCGTAAAGAAGTTTTTCCATGTATTTGAACGGAACTTCCCGTGTTCCAACTCGTGCCCATTGCCCCTCGTCCTGTCCCTGGGAACCATTGAAAAGAGTCTGCCACCATCCTCCTTCAACCCACCCTTTACATACTTGAATGCCATGAAAAGGTCTCCCCTCAGCCTTCTCTTCTCCAGGCTAAAGAGTCCCAGCTCCTTCAGCCTTTCCTCGTAAGGGAGATGCTCCAGTCCCTCAGTCATCCTAGTTGCCCTTCGCTGGACTCGCTCCAGCAGTTCCCTGTCCCTCTTGAACTGGGGAGCCCAAAACTGGACACTATTCCAGTTGTGGTCTCACCAGTGCAGAGTAGAGACAGCAGCTGACCACCTGTATTGTAAGCCAACCACAGTGACAGCTGAAGAACCTGCCTCCTGGAGTGCTATTTGTAGCCACAAAAGGAGAGTAGTAGGATGTCAGGTGTATCTTTCTCAGCTGTGGTTTTGTTGTCTAGTTGATTTTTGGCTTCCGTTGGTAAATAAGCAGCTTTGCGCATGTGCTATGCTCTCATGGTTGCAATCATTTTTTAATATCTATGTGTCTAGAAGTTACCAATAAATTTTTCTGTGGTTTGGTCTGCTAAATTCAGTTTCTCTACAAAAGAATTTAAGATGTTCTTCTCTTTAATTTGGTGTTTTTCATGTTAATGGAAGTTGGGGTTTTTTTAAACCTTTGAATCCTCTGAGTGGATTTGTGATTTTTAATTTTTTTTTTTTTTAAATTTTTCCTCTTGTGTTATCATGATGATCTAGCGTACGGTTCTTCTGCAGCTCTCCCTTCACGTAGGTTCTTCCCGTGGAAGGAAGGAATGTTTTGTTATTATTTGCTATCATTCAGAATGCTATGGATTTTTTCCCTAAAACAGTGTCACAATTGTACCCATTTCCTTAGCTTATTCTTAGAACTAGAATTGAAATTTGAATTTTAAATCCATTCTTTCAGCTGAGTTAGTCCAGGCTGTCACTTCAGCAATCCTCTGCAGATCCAGAAAGAAGTGAGGTGAACGCAATCCCCCAGATTTGATTGCAAACACAAAAGTAAGCGGCAGGATAATTCTGCCAACTACGAACAAATAGCGTGTTTTTGTTAGCAGCTGCTGCTGCTTGATTTGAGTAAAAGGTCACCCACTGTGTACTAAGAATTTGTGAACTACTTCCTTTTACGAAAAGTTATTAAGTAGCAGAAGTAAAAAAATGATTGAATATGGTAATATATGATTTAATTTATACAACATACAGCGATACACATTGGTTTTGAGTTACTGCTTAAGCCCTAAAATGTAAGGATTTAACATAATCGTTATTACGACATATATTTCCTACTATATTTAGCATTTATAGAAGATTAAAGTAACTGAGTATAGGGAATGTCCAGAGTGATTCACTGGCACTGATTATGAAGAGCCCCGAAAGGGGTCTGGGGCAACAGGTTTTAGAAGTGCCAAGGTGCTGCTACTCTCGACCCATGTGAAAGATCCACCAAAATGGAATTTTAGAGTGCACAAGATTATTCGTAAAAGAAGTAAGTGTAGGTACGTAAAGCATTGAGCTTCAGCGGTGAACAAATAAATATATATTGCTGGACTGCTACCGTTTTAGTTAATTTATGTTGGAATACTCTTTGCATAGCACATGAATTTTAATACAGATGAAGCTGCCAACATGTAAATCTTGGATTGCTCTTAATATATAGTGTAAGTGATCTCTACAGTAACTAACCTTAAAGCAGTCCTTAAAAGCAATCTGTATGTAGATGCTTAAGGAAAAAAAATCTTGGATTTTTTAGATCATGACATACCAAATGTAAATCAGAAGCAAGGCAAAGAGATTAATTCTTTTTCATTTGTCTTTTAGCCATTTGAGAGCTTTCAGGTAGCTTAGACTAATTTTTACCTTTTTAAAAAGGCACTCTAGAATGCGCTTCTGAGAAGACTTTTTTTAACTTCAGTGTTTATGTTCAGTTAAAGTGACGTTAGATATCACTGGAAATGCTGTTGTGCTCCGTTATGCAGATTATAGGTTTTCTCAAACGTTTGCTGATTACAAGTTGGGAAAACTTTACAGTTTGCATATAGAACATGTCTTTTACTGAAGACACAAGAAAGCGTATATTTTAGTATGTGGCAGTGGAAATACAGCTATTTTTTGCCATCAATTTCCTGATAACTTTTAAAATTGGCAATAAAAACTTTACAGTGAAGTTATTTTCTGCTAAGCAGGAAAGTATTTGACTAAAAAGTCAACACTTTGAGATTTAGCTGAATTTGATAAATCTTATGATTTTATTTTCTTTTATCTCTGAGAGTGTGCATTGCTTGAAAGGAGCTACATGTTCATGGCACTGTGCTCTGCGTATGGGCAGCAACGTTCCCAGAATCCACAAATAATAATTGTAACTAAAACCTAGTCACAAAATCACACATGATCCAGTATTTTCCCAGCATTAAGTTTGTTCTTGCAGCCTGTTTCCTGATAATTATATGGTGGAATATCACATTGGCTTATCCCATATGTTAATTAATTGCTTTGGCTTGCTTATGAATTTTAACAAAACTTGTGAAAGCTGTTTTTTAATCTGCTGTAGTCACCGCCCCCATACTGTGCAGAGGTTATTCGGTGAAAATTCCAAGTGGATGATTACAGTAGCAGAGCTGCAATTATTTTGATAGACACACACAATCAAAATTGTGAATTTTATAAGTGAAATGTGTAATGGAAAGAAGGAAGTGATCTATAGAATTTCCGCTGAAGTGATCCATCCATCTGTGGAAAGGCCATCATTTAGTTTAAAAAACAGGGTTTTTTTACTTTCTCCTTAATATTTTCAGAAATCTTTTCCACATATTATTGGTGTTGGAAACGATGCTGTTGCCTTTAGTTTCCATTCAAAGGCTGGAAGATTAAAGCAGTCATTCGTAATCAGAATTCTTCTGAAAATTAACTTGTTTGGACTAAAGGATCTGAATTCAGTGCTAAGTTGTGCTTTAGATTTGTGCTTTAAAGAGTAAGTTAATCATCGTTCTAAAGAAAGGCATTACGTTGAAATATTGTTTTATTTCTACTTCTAGTGGTTAATGAGGTTTTTTCAGTTGATTTCAGAAAGCAGTTTGCTTTGTAGCCTGTCTTGGGAAATAATGCAGATGTAGAAATTGTCATTATAAGTAACAGTGTTATGTGCGCCATGAATCACACAATTAGTCTTATTTGACTTTTGTGAAGCACTTAACCAGCTAACTTTAGAACAAAGATCAGTGTGTATATTATATGACAGGAGGCAGTAAAAGCTACCTGGAAACACTACGTATATATAAAATAAGGTGTCATTCTTCTGCAAAGCACTGCTGTAACTATGCGTAATACTGGGTATTGCTTTGACGGTTTTAGTGTGCCCTGCATGGGACACTGAAAGATAGGCAGACCTAAGAGAACACCGAGTCAGTGTGTTTATTGTTGGATAATTGGTTTCCCAGTGTGAAGGTGCGAATTTTTTGTCTAGTAAAGCCATAGACTCCTACAACTCGCTTCTGACTAATTACACAGCCTAAAAACTGTTTGTACTTGGGAAGATTTACTTTTTCCTAGTATGTTTGAGTACTGAAATGTTGTTGCGAATTGTTACCCAACAATCTGAGTTTTATATTATACAGCAAAACAACTCCATATGTACTAAAGCTTTTCTTGTTCAGATATGTCAACTGAATTCTCCCCTTCTCATATCTCATCTCTGCATGATCACTCTTGATGAATTTATTTCATGACACTTTTGCTTTTGAGTTCTATGCCTTACTAATGTTTTTGTGAATGTTTCACTAGCAAATTCCTTGCTCATAGAAGTTCTAAAACAATACAAATGACTGAATTGTTATTATTTTTTAAAGAATTCCTTCAAATTAATTCTCCTGGGTAGTAGCAAGCATGTTTTCCTCATGGGTTAAAACGCTTAATATCGCATCACAAATGAAAAACTGGACACACAGCGTCTATTTCTTCATGATTAAGTCAATGAGACCACAAAGACAAGTGTTCTGCAAGAAACTTTCCCCACACTATTTAATATGTGACACCAAATATGATTTTAAAATACTTTTCAGTTAAAATGTGCATGCAATAGCAGGTGATGCTGTTGCACTTAGTAGTACTTTGAGGAGAGCAAAAGAAAATAATTGAGCAATAGTTTGAGAAACTATTTTGTGTAGGGACTGCACCACAGGTTTTATCAGGATTCAAGTTTTTTAATAGTCATGTTACAGTGAGTTCAGTAATACAGGAATATTCAGTTTAATCGACTTCTGAAATGTAAATAATGTCTTGTGTTTATCACAGTTATTCCTGCAACGTGTTTCAGGATAAAGGACCCCAAAGTTCTTCACAGGCTAATTCTCTCCGGGGTAAGAAAGACTACAGCAAGTAGAGAGGGTTTTCAAGCGAGTGGTGTGTTTTGAAATAGAAGTTATGAGAAAGGAAAATAGAGTTTACAAAGAAATTTTGAATGTAACAGCTCTTTGAGCAAGTAAACTTTGTGGTAAAGATTTTTAGTTTATTATGGTCAATTTTTGCTACTTTTTTTTTTTTTCCAATAAAAAATTGAGTGTCAGGTTCTATACAGCTCTGAACTGTGAATTGAATTGATCCTCTGGAATTTATAGTTCTGGGGTTATCAACATATCAAACCTGCTGATTATTGCACTAAACATCTTCCATCCTCAACTGAAGCTGCAAATGATAGAGGAGCCTTTACATTTCTTAAATTTATTTAAGCCGAACTAGAAGCGGGGAAATGTTGTGATTTGAGACAGCAGGGAACATATTTGGGATTTAAATACAAATGTAGGAAAAGAATAAATCTGGTGACTGACTAATATGAGAAAGTCTGTCTTTGCGTTTATATTGAACAAATATATCAAAGTGCTGTTTAAAGAAGACTGATTTAAACAGCAGCAGTGGGTAGGTGACTATAAGCTTGTTACGACTGAGTCTTTTCAATTTATTTAAATTACCACTGTTACTCGAGGAGGCTAATTGCAACACATAGCTTAATGGTCAAAACCATAGATCTGCATGTTCTGAAGTGTCGCATATTTATGCATTTCAGATTAATATTTAAGTTATCTTGAAAAATTAATGAAAACCTGTGTTAGCCATCATAGTGGATTTAAAGATGTAAAATCCATTCATTGCTTACAATCTAATAAAAAAAAGCATTTTCAATCAAGTCCTTGTTCTTCAAAATGAAATCCTGTTTCTTTGAAACACTTCCTTTGCATGAAATCCTGACCAGAAGGTAGTAATAGTCCAGACTGAAAGGTAGGAAGAAGACTTTGGGCTGGTGCTTCAGATCACCACCAGAGAGGACCACAGGCAGAGGTCCTGAGTTCCAGTCGGATCATGAAGACTAGTGCTTCCTCCCAGTGAAAAGTCTTTGCGGAGCCTTCTAGCAGGAAAACCAGCACACCTTTGCGTGGACCGTGCTCCTTACTGGAGTCAGGATTTGGACCCAGCGTTTTGTGGCTCCCAAACCTGTAGACAACGTCTTCAGCCCTTTCTGTTAATGCCGTAGCACCAGCGCTGCCGGTGGGGACAACTACAGCCCTTGATCTGCCGTGAGGTTGCAATGGGCCACCCAGCCGGCAGGGAGGAGGCTGGAGTCTTTACGCCTGGGGCAAAGGCACATGCCAGATGTAATGATTTGTGATTCCTGCCTGATTCAATGGGTGGATTTGCCTAGTTTGGATCTTTATGGTGAACAGTAGAGTGTTAAGATTTCATTGCTGCCAAGTGAGACCATATTTACATGAGTTCAGTTAAAAGCTGTCTCTGTGACGCCTCTTTTGAGTATCGAGTCTTGTATGGTTCCAAGCTAATTACGTTAATCAGTCCTGTTCTTCTTCACAGTATCCCCTAAATGAATATTACTTGAGCTATTAAAGGAAAGCAGACATCTTATGGCTGGATGTGACTATATTATGTTAATATTGTTTACTACTCATTATTACTTGGTGAAGTACACAGATAGAAACATTGAAAAATACAAGTTTAAATAGGCTGGGGACAGTGGGAGAAGATTCAACATTAAAATAAATAATGAAGGTATAACAAAATTAGATTGGCTAGGAAAGGAAGAGGAAGATTCATCATTATAAAGGGAAAAAAAAAAAAGGTACAATAAAATTATGTTGATTAATAGACAATAATTGATTTCATGTCTGATCCCACCTAATCCTTTTTAGGGAAAAAAAATATCTGTGAGGGGCTTCTGTATAGAAAATATACACTAAATGGAAATGTATTTATTTAAAATACTTTAGGGGGTTGAGAGAGTTTGTTTGCCCACTATGCCTCTCCCCCAGTTCTTGCAGGATAGATTTGAATATTTTGTATGTGAGTACATGGGTGTAGTTCGCGCAATCTAGTTACTTGAGAGGAAGATCTCCAGGAACTCCTGCGTTCCAGTCCAGTGAGTTACTGAGCAGCCTGGGGCAACTCGCTCAGCTTCTGCCCTGGTTTCCTGGTGCTCAGCTGCCAGCAGCATCTCGGGGAGCAAAACCGTGGGACTGGCTTAATGTGCTCCTGTGGAATTTCAGTGCTTAAAATGTATAGGTATGTGGTATTAGTGCATAGCTGTGCAGCTAAAGAAACAACAAGGCTGTAGTCATAAATTTGCTGCTGGATTAATTTAGTGAGGGAGCACGGTGTCGGCTTCTTTCCCTACTCGGTAGATTCAGCCATGTCTTTTCTTTGCACATCGGTGGTAACTTGCAAAATTAGCAAAGAGCAATTCCTTACTAAAAGGTCGCAATTCATTGTGAGAAAATGTTCTTGATTCATTGTGATTCATTGTGAACTGTTGGAGCAAATCCAGAGGAGGCCACGAAGATGCTCAGAGGGCTGGAGCCCCTCTGCTGTGAGGACAGGCTGAGAGAGTTGGGGTTGTTCAGCCTGGAGAAGAGAAGGCTCCGGGGAGACCTTAGAGCCCCTTCCAGTACCTAAAGGGGCTCCAGGAGAGATGGGGAGGGACTCTTTATCAGGGAGTGGAGCGATAGGATGAGGGGTAACGGTTTTAAACTGAAAGAGGGGAGATTTAGATGAGATATGAGGAAGAAATTCTTTACTGTGAGGGTGGTGAGACACTGGCCCAGGTTGCCCAGAGAAGCTGTGGCTGCCCCATCCCTGGAGGTGTTCAAGGCCAGGTTGGATGGGGCTTGGAGCAGCCTGGTCTAGTGGGAAGTGTCCCTGCCCATGGCAGGGGGTTGGAACTAGGTGATCTTTAAGGTTCCTTCCAACTCTTAACTGTTCTATAATTCTAAAATAAGATTTGATTAGTCTTTCATGTGATCAGCTCCCATGCCAGATTAGCAAATGTGAAAATAAACTCCCAGGTGGTACCAGTTGAGCAGAGGAGTTGCTGTGTCCAGTCTGAGTCTGTGGGGATGTGGAGCTGTCGGGTTGGTACGTTCCATACTGGTGGAGGCCCTGGGGGAAGAAGCCTCTGTAGAGCGCCCAGCCAGCTGCTGGTGTCATCTTGTAGGGCCACAAAAGACAAGGCTGCTGGGCGCTCGTCATGCTATGCCCAGCGGCTGCTTCAGGTGGAGGTGGACAGTGTCTGCAACTGAGGCGGCTACTCAAAAACTTGGTGTGGGAGAGAAAGGGTTGCTAAAGAACTGAAAGTTTGAAATGACATTTGAAAGGCTTAGCAATCTTTGTACTTAAAACCAAACAAAACAACAAAAAACCCCAAACAGATTATCAAATTGATTTTTTTTTCTTCCCTTTTGTTAATTTTTTCCCTCCCCTTTGCTTAATTTTTTTTAAACTTCTGTTCACATAAGCTTCATTTTGTGATGGTGTTTGGCATACAAAGGACGTACTCTCAGTTTGTTGATTTAGTTATATGGGAATGTGCATGATACTATGGTTCTATAGCACTTACAACCTCATCTAGCACTGAACATAGGCAATTTCTAGTGCGTTAGGCAGATGTTAATCAGATTTTTTTTTAGATTTTGATGTTGTACATCAAGAAAACTTAGGTATTTGGAAAGTGCTTCTAAAGGAACAGATTATGTTTTTTGCGGTGCCGTTCAAAAGGAACACTCTTTTGGTTTCTAAGTTAATTTCTAGGCTGTCTACTGGAAACTTTGATTTGTGTGTGCGGTCTCCGAAAAGGTGTTGATCAGCGCAAGCTTTTCCATTAGGTGAAGTAATTCAAATGTAATTCTTTAGCCAAACATAACTCCTGAATTTGAAACTGCATCTTTTAAATAAAATACGTGAGATCAAATATAATTTAAGCGTTTTGCATCAGACTGTTTTTACGTTGACTGGAGCAAAAACTACTTTTGTAGCCCTCTCCAGTGTTCCGTTGTCCTTGCAGAGGTTCGAGGGTGGTCTAAAGTAGTGTCCTTGCTATAGACAGCTATAATGATGTGGGGAGGGTTTTTTTTTCATAATAGCAAGCCTCAGTAGGAACCTTTTTTAAAAAGGATTTCACAGTGCCTGCTTTTTAGTCCCTTTCAAACAGGGTTTTGTGGGTGCGTTATCTGATCTGTAGAACAGAAAAAGGGAGCCGTGCTGCTTGCAGATGAGCTGCAGTGTTTTCAGGAGCTGCAGTGTTTTCAGAAGCTGCAGCTGATGCAGGCGAAGGAAGGAATGCTTGTTTGGCATCAAAGTGGTCCACTTACTTCTGTCAAGAAAAGCAGAAGTTTCTTTTATAAGAAGGACAGAAGTTAGACCCCTCAGAATGAAACTAAAATAATATAAAGCCTGAAAATGTATCTGTTCCGAAGCTGCTTTTTGGGTTTTCAGTTCATAACCTGCCTCGGATAAGAAGTGAAAGGACTGTATTTTTTGTTAATAATATACCTAGTAATGAAACTGGGTTTTGTGTGGGTTTTTTTTTNCTCCTCCCTATTAATCAAAGTGAGTTTTGTAGAGCCTTAAGAAAATGGAAGTTAACTCTCCTAAGTTATGGAAAATCTCAGTGCCTCTCACAGGGCACAGTAGTAAAGAAGGAAAACCTTTTCTAAGGGCATTTCAGCTAACAGTAATAAACAGGTCTAATAAACACAAATTTCACTTAGGTTTCAGTTCAGTAGTAGAGCATGGAGTTCTTTTACTAAAGAAAAAAGCCACTTGTCTTTTGAAGCTACACAGCTACTTTGATTTAGAAGGTTTAAGATGAAATAATTCTAATTCTTTACTTAAAACACTGTGAATTTTACAGTGTTCAAAAAATAAATGCCCAGGGTTCCTGTTTGTCACTGTCTTAATTCTCTGAAGTTCATAATTCTTGTTTACTCGTTACTACATATTGCTACAGTAAACGATTACTTGTAAGAACCTATACAGAAATTATTTTGTGCCAAGATTAACCAAGAGTAATACGAACTTTGTCTTTGTTTTCAGTCCAGAGGAGCTTCCTGTCCATGATGTAGCAATAGAAAAGGTAAGTCCAGTGTCTTCCGGTCTTTTGACTAGGAAGTAAACGTTTTCAGATTTACGACTTCTTAAAGATAAATCATTGTGAAATGAGGAGGTGAAGCATTTTAGTGATTTGCATTCCCAAAGAAACATGTTCTGAGTCCCATAAGGACTGTGGTCCTTGGGGCCATGTTAACTCGCCCACAGATCCCTTGGGGCCTGCAAGATCTTATGTTTACTGGTTGCAATGAGACATGAGTTTTCCTCACCCATTATGTGACCTAGTAAAGGAAACAGAGCTCCTCAAGAGATCACACCTGGTTCCACTCTGAAAGAGTGAGATCTATTGTCTCTGCGTCATGAGCTGTCATCAGCTGTGCTGGGTGGGTGGATTGTCCAAGTGAGGTGGTGGCTTTGATGCTGAGGTACGTGTCAGTCCCCTGAGGATTGTAGCCTGCTTTTCTAGTTTTGGTAAATGGTGACAAATATCCTGGCCACCGCTGAAACGTGACGGCCTCCCTTGTGACGTTCAGCTGATGAATGAGGTGTATTCTGGTCATGCAAGACCTGTCAGCAGCTGCTGTAGGTCCTAGTCCAAAAATCCTCTGCTGCTGGAGGGTACTGGAGGAGAAGTTTGGGAACTGATGTTCTGGAAACGTGGAAATTAATTTCTGCTTCTCTGGGCCTAGATACTATCGGTATTTCCCATTGGTCTGTCAGGCCCATTGTTATGTCCAAAACCAGATCAGATCCTGCTTGTTTGTCCACATTCATCTTTGGTATCATCAGAAAACTAATAATAAAATATTTAAAGCTGGAAGGTTAGGCCCACAAATCAGTAGGGTGTGTGGAAGAGGGGTGGAATGATTTGTTTTAAGGCAGCTCAGCTCCCCCAATGTTAAGAGCAGCAGTGTTTCTAAAAATGAATTCTTTTGAGTTTCAATATTGGGCTAGTAAGAACTTCTCATAAAAGAAGGGACCTTCTGAGTCCCTTTTGTTTTGCATTGGTTCATGTGTGTTTCTGCAAACGCAGCCTGAAATAGTTGCGTTTTCCTGCCATGTTCCATTACATTTAATAACATAGTGAGTGTATATATAATTTCATTTCCATCACAAAGACACATCAGGTTGATGATTCTATGAGTGTAAATATTAGACGGCTTGCAATTGTTGCGGTATATATGTTTTGAAGGTCTGATTCACTGTAGCTTTGTAGTTAGCCTTAAATTATTGGGGGAAATTAGTGTCTTGGGTCTCTGTCCCATATTGTGTTCCCGCTGTGTCAGACAATGTCAGTATAGAAACTGTATTTATTGAATTAATATTACATTGCAAATCTAGTGTCTTTTTATAATGGTACACTAATGCTCCTGTATTAGGCTCTTGGTTGTACTTCTGATGATATCCTGACCTCTGCTGGCTTGAGGTTTATCTGTCTTCTGTCAGCAGTGTTTGAATCTTTACAATTCTCAAGATACCATTCATGGGATAATTACTGTGTCATGTTTATGTAGGCTAGTGCTAAAAGCTTTCCGTTCAGTATCTTTTAAAGTCACTTATCTGGCAGAACTATTTATGCTTTCTTTTGCCCTACTTGCAAATTTTTAAAAATATTCCTAAGTCGTGTTTTCATTTAGTTTGCAAATTATGTAAAGTGTTGTGTATCCTTGTGAATTTTGAATCTCTCCTTCATATACCTTCTAGTGTAAAGCTTAAGCTGGGTTTTCTGTGTGTGGATTTGTGTATGTGTGTATTTACACGTGTAATACTTCTAGATGAGGCATTATTACTGTGAATGCAGAGTAATTTTGATGCTTCATTACCTTGCTGGGCATTTGGTGGCTTAAATGCATCAAATCACTGTCCTACATTATGAACTACATAACCTTCAGCTGAATCGTGCAGCACATCTGAGGTAAAACTAGGGGAGGAAAGACCATCTAGAAGAGGAAAGTGGATGGAGAACTGACCTCAGGAAATCTGGAGTCTGTGTCTGACTCTGTTTTTGAAGTGCTATGAAATGTTTTGTAAGTCATTTTTATTTTGTTTGGTTTTGTCCTTGGTTTACTCAATGGCAAATTCTCCAGGGTACTGTTCAGTGAGTTCTGGTTCTGTCTGAGGCTTCTGCTAAAGCATTGCTTTAAGCCTCAGCTCTAGCACACTTGCTCTCCAGGAAGGTAGAGAGCGGCACAAAAGATGGATGCTTGCCAACTTAACTTCATGCTTTTTTGCTTTCAGTAGTGCATTATTTACTGACACAAGAGTAAGAAACCTTCTTTGCTTCAGTTAGGGGTTCTGTTATTCCCAATGGCAAAAATGCTTCAAAGTGTAAAATGTACTCAGAAGACAGATAAATGGATTTTTTTTTTTTTTTGGTGACAACTACATGGAACTTGCCTGAAAGAGCAGCAGCCACCGCCATCTACTCTGCAATGAGCCGCGTCAAATCTATCCATGTTTTCAGTGTTGCACCTGTTAGACATGAAAGCGAACATAACTCAGACTGGGGAAAAAAATAGCTAAAACTCTTCAACAACTGAACACAGAAATAATTGCTATTTTGACTACAGTAGCATCACTCGAGAACTGGGATAAATTGACACAGAAGACATAAAAGCTTGAACAAACCTACAATTGAAGTGAGCTGCTGGCTCAAAAGACCGAAAATCTTGAAAGTAGATCAAACATACAAACAAAAAGACTGTGGGAGCAGATAGGGTTTTATTTTTCTTACCAATTATCTGAACAACCTGTTGAGGGCAGAGACCTTTCCTGACTTGATAGCGATGTTATTTCTGCAATCTAAACTATGCCTAGAGAGCGTCTGCTTTAGAGATGTTAGAAATGCTTATTTCTTAAAGGGGGTTGCAAGTACGGAGAAGAATTAGAAACAAGGTGGTAGAAACTATGAAATATTGGAAGCAGTAGTTTTTCTACAGTTCCCCTCTACCATAACTCATAAGAAAAGTGTTTAAAATAATAATAATAAAAAAATTATAAACAAAAATCTAAATTATATAAATAATTAATAATACTAATACTACTACTACTAATAATAATAAAAGGCAAGTGGTTGAGATATTGCCAAATGCAGCATGGAACCTGGACAAGAATGTGGGCAGTTGATTGCAATGTGAATAGTTAGATAAAGTTAGAGTTGAGAGAGTAGAGGCACTTCTTTCCCCATAATTTTCTTATCGTTGTGTGGGGCTTATGTCAGTTGGGTTCATATAAAAATAACTTAAAAAACCAAACCCAACTTATTTCGAGGGTGCTTCACGGACTGAACTGCGGTTGGGGTGGACCTTAACAGTCAGCAAGTTGTACTTCTGCAAGTGCAAGGCTTTGAGCTCCTAGATGAAAGAAGTCCTTTGCCAGCCTTGTTGCATTGATAGCCAAGAAAGAATGCCCAAATTCTGATGAGTAAAAGCCTGAAGTAAAATTAGAATTCTATTGAGGCAATAAGTAATAATTTTCTCTTATTCCCCAACATTTCAGATGCAGTTAATAACAGTATTAATAAGTTTTCAGTATCCTGCAGAGCTTTGAAATTAAACCCTTTCATTGTTCCTGGATTGCATCACTAACCACACGAAACAAAATATCCTTCCTGTCTTTATTAAGCCCTGGATTTGGAGGTATAAGGGCTGTACTCTACAGAATAAATATTTATTTATATTCGTCTTTGAAGAGAAAGCAAAAGCCACGCACGTACGGTTTTCTGCTTTAGCTTTTCCAGTGTTGATCCTTGGCTCCAAAGGATTGTGAAAGAGATGAAATGGTGTATTTAAAAATACACCTAATGGTTAACTTTGTAGTAATTATCAGAGACACCTCGCCTACTTTACAGCATGTAAAACTGGACTGTAAAAAATACTGGCTAAAAAATCTCATTTTCATTGGAGCCAACAAAATACAGATTTTTGGCTGGGAAGAGCCAAAGAGAAATTCCAGGGATTAAAATAGCTAATTCCAAGTGCTTGTTTGATTCCCAAATTCAAGAAGTTGATGTCAACTGTAACTGTTTGCATAGGCAGAATGGCAATCCTTACGGTAGTAAGGTTGTCCCATGCTTTTAAAATTGTATATACTATAAATAATGGGTGGCATTCACATAGTTATTATGTTACATGTTATACTGCTTGATACAACTATTTATTTGCAGAAGATAGGGTTTGTTTTGAGTTCTCATTTTATCACCTTGTTACTGAAACATTCTTGCCAGTAACGTAATTTAAGCAAGTAGATCTTACCTTCAGAAGAAACCCTTGATGTTAAGATACAGGGCCATTGAGGTAAAAATGTACTGAGCCAGGGGTGAGAGTTACAGCAAGGCTTTCAACATCCAGAATTAGAACTTATTCCCATTTCTGCGACTGCCCTGTCGCTCTTGCATGCACTTGGTTTTGTTCATGACCTTTGTACCTTTTTAACTTTGTGCCTTTTGAGAAGGAATGGTTTGTGTGATCACTGGAAAACAGCAGCTAATTGTGATTAGGGCAGGTCTGGGTGAAGAGGATCACCATTTCAGAGTCAACTAGCTTTTAAAACGGTTGCAGCAGAAATTCTTTGCCTGTAAATTTACTGAGAATAAAAACAATTTGAAGGTTTTTTTTGTACTTGCTAAAATTGCGTGGAGAAGAAACTTTTATAAATCTTGTACTTAAACTCATCTTACAAAATACAATTCTTTACGTGGTGCTGAAATGAAGGGTTTCTGCTTGTTTTTTGGTTGACTCTTTTGTTTGGATGTTTGAAGTGAACTGTTGTTATACTCTGTTGCTGTTCTTAGATGAATGGATAAAAAGTAGATGCTGCTTTAAACTTTTTCTCAATATTATTAGAAATACATAAATAATTTTAAATGTATTCATCTTGAGAAGATTAAAAATTTCTAATTTCTTTTCAGCAAAAGCACCTTGAAATTGAAAGAACTACAAAATGGCTTAAGATGCTGAAAAGCTGGGAAAAATACAAGAATAGTGAAAAGGTAAAGTTACGCGTGCTTTTTTTCATTAGCCATCACTTCTGAATTAATATATAACATTAAACTAGATTGTTTCTGAGATCTGAAAAAAAAAAAAATCACACGGAAAGAAAAAGAATTTTTATTCTGCCAAAACACAATAATACGTAATAACCCAATAACAATCTAATGAAACTGGTGGTCGGATGCAAGGAATCTCTAAGGGCAGTATTGTGTAGGCTCTCTGTCCTATCCATAGTCATAGTTGTGTGCGGTACTGCATTGCTCTTGCACTGTGGGACTGGAACGAGGATCGTACCGCAGACTGTGTTCACGGCCGAAAAATAATCTGTGGAGCGGCTGAAGCATCAGACCTGCTTGTCTTGTCTTGCAGAGAGCTACAAGTTGTATTTGCTTTACGCTGTGAGAACGCAAAAGAGGAAAAAAAGAAAAATCTTTATAAACTTTAAAAGAAGGGGACAGTTTTAAATGGGTACAGCTGAATTCTTCAGGAATCGTAAATCCCCTTTCAAGAGTTATGAATTTTAACTTTACTTTTTTTATTACTTTGTATTCTGGTTATCGTACTAATTTAAATTTAAAGTTACTCTTTTGAGGTACTGGTGGCATCTTATTAAGATCTATGAGGTTTTTTTATTATTAATCTTCTCTTCTATGCTTTCCATTCCCCCCC